>VXAA01002924.1:0-93289 GCA_013399115.1 Anseranas semipalmata
TCTTCCTCTTCCTTTTCCTTTTTTCTTGCACAAATCCAGCAAGGCTCAGCATGCCAAGGAATGAATGTTGGCATGCCTTCAATGCATTTAGATGCCATCTACAAACAAAGCTTCAACATGCCGGTATGTCAATACTTGTCAGTCTGAGAAAGCCATCACTTTTAAAACACATTAAGGACCAATCCATTTCTTAAGAAGCTAAATGAATTGAAATGAGATAAAAAATAAGTATGCAGGGATAACAAAATTTAACTGCATTTGGAACCATATAGAAATAAGAGAGCAGTTAGGGGAAGAGCAAAGCTTCTTAGCAGCTGTTACAGAGACAGAATAGCCAATTAAAATTCCAGCTGCAGAGGGAGAGAAACATTCAATCTGGGGTAATAATAATAATCAGGCACAAAGAATTTTAAAGGAAACATATTGCTTTTTGGTCCCAAATTAGTTGATATTCTAAAAGGTCAATTGTAGTGGGTATGACTGAGCCATCAGCACTAATACTTGAAACTATGGTTCTCATCTTCTCCCATGCCACTGCCTAGCCTAGAGAAAGCATATGTCCTGATCACGCTGAATACCACAGAATTGTCACATTAGGAGCACCTTCACTGCTTTTGAATCTCTCTATTCAAATAAAAAGGAGGATTACCTTACAGCTAAAGAGCATATTTTACTTTAAGCACAAAAATAAGACAATAAAGGCCTTTAGTGCCTGTCATTGGGGTGATCTTTCAGCTATAGGAACTAATCTCCTTTTCATTTTTAGCCAACTTCTCAATACCTCCTTCACCCTCTTTTGCAACAGCTGACATAGTTCTAAGGCTCGTCTAAGCTGCTGGTCCAAGAAACAAGTCTAGCCCTTTCCCAACTTTATAAAACAGTCCAAGAGAGACACTAACTTCCGCTTTCCCTATCTCCTGAGGAACCTATATTCTCCTTAGAAAGAAATTCATATGCATTAGCCAGAGGTTTGCCGCTATGGCCCATATCAGGTAGGTCACAAGCCTGTATCTTTGGGGAACCCGAAGTACTAAGAGAATTAGCACACACATCCACTGCTTCAGCTTGATATTATTTCAGTCACCATGAAAGAGCTTGTAATCAACCTCACAATTCTCAGCTTCATGCCATCAGTGCCTGCCTCAATGGTGATCTCTGCCACGGAATGCAAACAAATATGGTGTCAGCAGATGGCATGGGACAGCTTATTGCCTTTTCAGGATTAAATGTTGACATCTGTGCACAGTAGACTGCCTCCTCCCTTTTATATCAGCAGTATTTAAATTATCTGTCTCCACTATGCATAGCTATGCTATGCTAACTAATTAGTATATAAGTTGGGAGCGCACTTTGATCTACTTTGTTTAGTATCTTTAAAACCTCAGACTGATCATTCTTGATCAGGCCTATTCTAGAGTCCTCCAGCTCTAAAAAGTGTCACCAAAATAGCTTTAAACAGAAGTGGGAGGAAAATCATTATTTTTTGTTTGTTTGTTTGTTTGTTTTAAGCAAATAAAGAACAGTGCAAAGAATATCAAAACAAGAACAATAGTTCTTGTTCAGAACAAGAGAAATGGCTCAAGGAATGCTAATTAAAAAGCAGTGGAGCAAGTAAAAGTTCATTGTTGCTAGCAAGCATTTCTCACCTATAGGAATGCATGAAATACTTCAGGTTCTGTGAATAATGTCACACTAGTCATCTAGTTAACTGCTGTAGATGTTGCGGTAAATTTACACCACTGCTTCTGGACTCAAGAGAGGGTTTTGCTTTCAGGAGTCTATGCTTCTGCCTAGGGTATGTAAAGCATCCTGTCAGCCCTTTGCTCAAGAGATCATACCATCGAGATTTTGTTCTTCTTTCTTTCCACATCAATTTCCATTCTAACTTGTAAGAGTGGTTTGAAGCAGCATTCACTCCAGAATTCCCAAGTACCACTAATCGTGTTGTTTTTATTACAGGATTTATTTTTTCTGCTTATGTACACTGTGATTTCTGTATTTAGAGTCCCATGAGAACACTTCCTTGTAAAACCCTAAATGATGATCCTGTCTGACAAGCTTTCAACTGTTTAAAGAGACTTCTGTCCAACATTTTCATTTTTTCTCTTCCATCTTTCCAATAAAAATAATATTGCTATCTACTTCTGTTACTCAGTTTAAAAGCAAACAAACAAGCAAACAAAAACCTGCAATGATTTGTTGCATCCTTTTTGTTTTCTTGCCTTCCCTGAGGACCTGAGGTGCCACTGAGAATGTAGAGAAGAGAGAAGTCTGGAGGACTTCTGTGCCAGTTTTGGTGTGATTTAGTCTAAGAAAAGTCATCTTTTAAACCAGGAAAAAAAAAAAATGAAGAGATGTTAAAAGCACTTAACCTAACTCTGACAGACAGAACTAGCTGAGCTGAAGATGTAATTTGATCAGCCTATGAATATAGATCTACATTCAATAGCAGTTAAATCATGTAACTTCTATTAATTTGATGGAAATGTTGTCATCTGAAATCAACTAGATTTGTAGATGTCAAGGGGTTCAACAGCAGAAATCCAATTCATACAGGGACCAGGATCAAATCTAACTTATACATGCTTTATCTTGATGTAGCTCTACTACGCCATAACCCATAAAGGAAGACAGATATCAGACTTTAGTGACTGGTGAATCTGTTATGGGTTCCACCCCTTGTTAAGCAACACACGCTGTTCCCAAGTTGTCTTTCCTAGAAATCAACAGGAAGCTGCACTTACAAATGGATAGCACAGTATGGCCAATAACGATGAAGGCCAATATGTTGATTCATTTGTATAGATTTTCTGAGAAAATCATGGAAAGGGTAGCCTTAATTAAATAAAATGAGCTTAACAGTTTTGTTTCTGCATAAGTGGGCAGAGCTCTGGAGACACTGCAGATTCCTTGTTGCAATTATTTGTTTTATAGTATTATAAAACAAATGTTTCTGCAGTATTAACAGATTGCTCTTAAGCCTGTTAGAAGACATGTAGCTATTCACACATAGACCAAGTCATAGAGAATATGCCCAAAAGATTAATATGATGAAGATGATAGAGAGATGATATCAAGGATTAACTGATCAACCCTATTCCATTTGTATTACTTCTAGACTTTCAGATAAAGAAAAACATTAACAAAAAACAAGACTATACATTTTTCTCTCTTATGTATAATTATCATAGAACTGTTTAAGATTGCTTATATCACTAACATATAAAGACAACAAAAGCAGACTTGTCTCTCAATCAGCATTATTAAGGGAAATACAAGTTCCTCAAAGAAAGCAATTATAGAGATAGACAAAATCATCATGCTGTCATATTTGTCTTTCAGAATTGTCATTTCTGTGCAACCCACCTATTTATCTCTGGGAAAATGGAAGCTGGATGTTAGGGACAAAGTTTGGTGGAGATAGATTCTCTCCTCCCCATATAACTTCTACTTAGTCTATCGTATTCGGCAAGTGGCCAAATCAAAAACATTTAAAACAAAGAATCCATTTACTTTGCCTATGTGAAGTAAAATATGAAAAAAAAATAGTTCTGGTGAATTAAACAAAGTAGATATGCAAAAAAAAAAAAAATGACTGATGCGTTCCATCTTTTAGAAAATTACTTTGAAAGGCTAGAAGTTTCAAAGACACTGGAGAAAAGGAAAATGTGACCTAGATATTCAACAATCTCTTTACTTTGTTCATTCATTATCAATTTAGCAGGCTTGACAACACTTTTTCATGTGATCAAATTTTGATTTGTATTGAGAGTGAAAATCAATTTACTTTGTGATGGGCATTAGTTTCAGTAGAGCAAATGTAAAAGCTTCACACCTTTCATTGATGCCTAAATTAGACCAAATTAAAGGACTTGATATGCTTGATTGAGTGGTTATATGCCCCTTGTCAATATTACTGTAACAAGCCATACTGAAAATCATGAATTAGTAACGCTGAAAGAGCATAGGGAAAATTGCTGTAAGATATTTGGGATAATGGCATTTTGTAATAGTATGGCAATAGGTGTGGCAAATCATGAGAATCACGTGCAATTATGCTTAATCTAAGTTTAGAGCTTTGACCCAAGTTTCCATAAATATCAAAAGGAATGCTAGAAGAAAAGTCAAGGTAAAAATAACGAAAATTTCATACCAGAGCGATCATATTTGACTAATCAGAACTTATGCAGACAAACAGCAGCTCCAAATAACTAATTTCCTGACCAAAAGTGAGATGTTGACATCATCAGCTGGGCCTTTAAGCTGTGCAACATTACAGTAAGTGAGACGGTAACACCTCTTTTTATTAATGTTGTTCAGTAATTTCCCTCACAAGCAAGTTTTCAGTCATTTAAAATTTCAGAACTTCAAGCGTCTGAGATGAAGTTCTGTCTGCCAGCATTTTTATTTTATTTGTTATTTCTACTAGATCAATATGACATATGCTAAGTATGAGGCCAAGGATAAATGCAAAATTGCATTGTTTTACACAAATTAACTTTTCTTTGAACTGTTCTACTGTTTTGGATTAGGGAGTTGAATATTGGGAGATAATGATTTTTCTGTCAGTGATATGTCTATTGTCATCTTTTTGAAGATCCATACAAATGCAGATACATTACCATTCCTTGAAAAATCATAGTCACAATAAATATTTTTTAGGTTTTGACGGACTTTTCCCCAAAGATTTTTATCAGCAATGAGTGCTGTCCTGGGCTTTTTCTAGTATTTTTGCGGCTATTCAGGCTTAATGTCATCTCTCTCATTATTGTTTGCATGTAGGCAAAGGTAATTGCAACTACTTCATATAAAACATGGATGGTACATCATTTGGTTGCTGCTTTGCAGTATGTCTCCAAAGTATTATCATCTGCTACTTTCTTGGTGTGGTGTTTTTTTATGTGTTTGGTGTTTTGTTTGTTTGTTTTGTTGTTGTTGTTGTTGTTTGGTTGTTGTTTTTTTTTTTTTTTTGCTAGGCCCATGGAATTTTAATTCCACAATATTAAATTAATTTATCTGCAGCTTATTTTTTTAAGATTATGCAACTTCTCATTTTTTTCAGTTGCTTTTCATGAAACCCCAAAATAACAACAGCAGACCAGTAGTAGTTTCTTTTCTCTAACGGTCAGTTTCTGCAAATCCTGAAAAGAATCCCAGAATAGAGTGCCAAATTTTAATATCCACAAATAGATCTATCTGGAGGAAAAGGTTTGACTTAAATGATTCATAATCATATAGATATGCTGCTCATTAGTTATGCTTTTGGACTGACACGGATCTACCTGTTCTGTGTGAATTCTTTTTAGTTCCCATAATGTACAGCATGGCAAAATAGTGTTTCATTAAGAAACATTTTCTGACACAATAAAAAAAGTTCATTTACCAGTTCTCAATTTCCTCTTCCTTCCTTGGTCAAAACAGTGCTCCATTTGAAACTCTAAACATTGATTTTTGATACTCATGTCAATCCTGTTACCTCAAATATTTTCGTATAGAAATTGCTAGACTCAGAAAAAATATATATATATTAATTTCACACAGATCATCCAAAACATTTGATTGGCCAAGAAATTCTCCTGCTATGATTAGATACTGATTTTTCTACTCAAAACTCAAAATTAAACACCTTGAAAAGCCTCTGGGTGCTAGTTTGCTTTGATCTTGCAATCATTACCATCATTCAAGACATTAGTGAGCCCTCATATACACTGTACTGAATTTCATTCATCCATTTCAAGAAAGACGAATTCAAACTGGAATGGGTAAAGAAATGTACTACTAGAAATGGTAAACTGAATGGAGAGCTTATGTTATGTTTAAAACAGAAACAAAAACAAAAACAAAACAACAACAACAACAGAAAACTGGGGGCTTGTTCAATCCAGGAAGAAAAAAGCTGAATGTGGGTATCATTACAGTCTATAAAACCATCAGGATGCTAACTGACAGGGAGGGATAACAGCTAATTTAAGCTAAAAAAATAACACTGGCAACAGAACAAATTAGTGTAATATAGTCATGAATAAATTTTGGCTGGATTTCACCCACCTGAAGAATGAAATCTGGGAATTGTCTTCCACCTAGACAGTGGATCCTAGACAGCTGATTTCACATAAAGGGTAGATACCCTTTAATGCAGATAATTCAGTTCCATAGCTTATAATGTCTTTTCTCTCTCTCTTTCTCTCCTTTTTTTTAAATGCTTCTGTAAGAGTTATTGTTCTTTTCCTGGTAATGTTATTTAACAAAGAACTTGATAAAAACCATAGACTTTCTAAAGATATAGTCCCTCATCCTCCATCCCCCATTCATTAAGAATCAATCTGTATTCAGGAAGGCACAGTTCCCTCTTCATCAAATATTGGCTCAACTCTCCTCAGGTACACTAGTAAAAATGCCCCTCAAAAATATAAATTTGCTTTTTTTCTACTTTTCAGCTCTGTTCTTCAGGAGATGCCATGGAGAGGTCCAGCATATAATCAGAGACCCCTATTGTGTGATCTGCCTGTGAGATAACCAATTTAAACCAGTTCTCTTGATCAAGTGCCAGTTGTTTCTTTTTTTTTTTTTTTCCCTACAATTGAGAAGTCCTCTACTACCAGCTGCATAGGCACACCTCTGTGAATACTAAACTGTCAGGGAGGCAGAATAATAACAGAGAGGGTTAGGGAAATGTACCTTAAAGCTGAGAAAACTGAGTTTGTTAAAGATAAACAACGCCCATAATTTTATAGAGAATTGGAAAGTTGTAGGTAGGCAGATCTTCCGAATTGTCACAAAATGCAGTCAGCAGCACATTTTAGGATTAGGCATAAAAGCTGGGAAACAGGCTGTGAAGCAAGAAAATAAAGCCTAGCAGAATCTGTTGGCCGCCAAAGCTTGTTTGCTTACTTAAAGTATCATATTTCACTAATTGGATTTGCTATCCTGCAATTTTAACCTTTCAAGCAGTTTAATCAATACTAAAATGTGGAGAAAATCAGTTTAATTCTAGTTTGTTTGTTTGTTTGTTTGTTTTTTCCAGGTAATTTATCCTCAGCATACCCAGGTTCTTTCTGTTTAATTTTTGTTGTTGCTTAGCACTTAAGAAGCACAGTATCTAACTGTTTTCTTATGCATGTAGGTCCTAAGGTCAGCTTAACTCTGTGCATTAATGTCAGATCAATTTTATTGAAATAGAAATAAGTAGAACTATCTGACTAACAGTATTGTCATAGGTCAGGCTGCATTTTTTGATCCATCCTTGCGTCCCTGTGGATGTCGCATTCTAGCAACCACGCCTTATCATGTGCAATTACAATTCATGATGTACTGGCTCTGGCTGGGATGAAGTTAACTTTCTTCACAGCAGCCTGTATGGTGCTGTGCTTTGCTTTTGTGGCTAAAATAGTGTCAGTAACAAACCAATGTCTGGGCTAATGCTGAACCAATCTCAACCCACAACCTCTTCCATCTTATTTTCTCTCCCTGACTTGTCATAATGAAAATGGACATATACTTATGAATTACAAATTTATCAGTATTATAACAAATATAGCAGGTTAAACTTATGAAGGCTATACTTATGACAGAATATGTACATACATATTTCATAAAGTAACCAGTATGAAGTGCATCAAATGGATCCCAGAAGTGGGGGTCAAACCAATCTCAAAAAGGTCTAATGAAGAAAACTGATCTCAGAAGAGATCAGAGGTGGGCCCAGGAGTGACACCAATGAAATAACAGATTCTTGCTTTGAAGTTCATGTTACATGTTCCATGTAACAGGGTTTGGTGTGATGCAGAGTTTAGGAGTCAGTTCAATGTAGCATTGCAAAGTTAAATGTCAACTCAACATTCCAGCAAAGATTCAACTTGTTCAAAATAATACAGAGAGGGCCACACGTATTCTGGGTGGTTTCTCAGAGAGAGAAGCTCCATTTGGGTTAAAAATCAGGTTGATTTTATATCACAGACACATAAGAAGGTGTAGGACACCACCACTTCAAGAAGACAATAGATTCTGTTGATTTCTGTTTGTCTCCCAAGACAGCCAATAGATGACAGTTTCTTACTTTCTCAGAGAAAAAAAATTAATTCCCCAGACTATTTTCTATTCTTTCAGCTTGAACAACTACTAGCAGCCACCAATTCCCACTTTCTCGGGATGTGTGCCCTTTTTCTCAGACTATTTTTGACCTTCTCAGATGATAAGCTATTTCTCAGTTTCTCATCTTGCCCTTATCAATGGTAACTTCAGGATGTCTCTGGTTCTCATGTGCCCAGCTGCGCTACAAAGATGCCAGCACCACTCAAGGATGCCCCTGATTCCCAGGCTGAGTACCCCAGGCTAGTAGTTCCTAGGCTGGCAGATATTTTCCCGTCAGTGTTTTAGCAGTGATTTTATGTCAGTGTTTTCTCATTATGGCCAGGTCACCTCTGTAACTGCTCTCATCAGTCCAGCTGAGGAGGGGAGTGAGAGGGCAGCTAGGTGGGGGTTCGGCCAGCCAAAGCCAATCCACCACACATGATGCACCCTATTTTATGGTAACCAAGAGGCTAGAGTCATGTAGGTTGGAAGGACCTTCAGCTAGTCCAACCCCCTTGCTCAAAGCAGGTTCCATTACTGCAGGCTGCTCATGGACTTCTCCAGTTGAGTTCTGAATATCTCAAAAGACAGAGATCCCACAGCCTCTCTGGAAACTGGTTCCAGTGATTGATCACATTCATGGTGAATTTTTTTTCCCTAATACTGAGTCAAAATTTCCCATTTTCCAGCTTGTGTCCATTACCTCTCATTCTTCCTCTAAGAGTCTGTCTCCTTTTTCTCCTTCCATTAGGTAGTTGAGGACAACATTAAGATCCACCCAAAGCTGTGTCTTCTCCAGGCTGAACAAGCCCAGCTCCCCCAGACTCTTCTCCTAGGACATTGCTCCAGCCCCTGACCAAACTTGCTCCTGTTCTTTGATGTCTTGACTAAGACCTGGGCCACAATGCTTAGGGTATGACTGTACTTTCTCGGCAAGTCTGGTTATGTTTGGGTACCTGCAATTCTTCCTTTTATGACTCAGATACAAATCATATATAGATACATAAAAGCCTTCTTAAAATGGAAGCATTAGGCTCTCGTAACAAGGGACAGCATTTCCTAAAACAGCAGCTGGCATGCTTGTCTATCTTAAAATCTTTTGATCTCATGATGATAATTAAGCTAGTTGTAACTTCTTCTGGTCCCACAAGTTCCTGTGTCTCAGCTGGTTGCTCTAAGATAATTACTCTCCATGGAGCAACCGTTCATTTTTAGACCTGCAGGAGAGTTCTTTTGATCTCCTGCGTACCAGGAACTTTTCCTGTCCTGGTTCAGAGCGGTTTTTCAGCTCAGCATTTTCAGACGTAATGGTAACCAAGTCTCTGTTGTTTCCTGTGCTCTTACTTAGCTTGAACCATTCTTCTTGTGTCTTTGAAGAAGCAAAGAATTTCCCAATGTACTAAACATATATAATCATTGAGAAAACCTATCAATAATCAGTTCCATATGCTGACTGAATTGATCATTAGCATAGCATTTTAAATACATCACTTGAGTCTTCCAAACACAAGAATAAAACAAACACTTTAAGAAATTTCTCAAATCTCCTTCTGGGTAACAAAACAGGATTAAGCATTAGTATTTTCTTTTATGTGAATTTCCACGGCATCATACTCACAGAATAGAAGTTGGCAGTTTAGTATTAGGCCTTTCACACAGGAAAACAATGTTTCCTGAGTGGCTGAGTACAGATGTGAATGTCCTCTCTCTGTGCCAGGTTGCTGTCTCCCTGTCTCATCCAAGGACACTCGAAGGTAGCTGGGAGCCCTCTTGAGGCCAGAAGATAAAGAAAGCAAATCAGAAAAACTCCAGGCTCTGTCTTTTAATGTAAAGGCTCACAACCTTCCAATAATCTGACCAAAACACTTAGAAATTATTACAGAGCAGCTTCAAACATGTTACATCTGCCAACCGAAATGATTTTAGAAAAAAAAAAATCAAAAAATCAAAAACTTGATCAAATGTGAGGCTTCTTCTGATGTTGCTCTAAAGGCAGAAGCAACTGCTTTTGCTTCGTTTATTTAAAAGCTAGTGCTTTTTCTGAAGTTTCGTGCTGTGCTGACCCATCTCTGCAAATACTAATAAATACTAACTAAATGCTAAACAGTGAATAACAAATAGCAAATAACAAATAATATTTTTAAACTTTGTTGAGAATTATTTAAAAAAAAAATCATTATTCACAAGATGTAATTATTCAGAAGTTTTGGTGGTGGTGAAGCTGTGTTGAGCAAAAAGATGGCCTCACAGACAGACTTGGAGCTTCCAAGACTCACATAAAATTTAACTTTATCCTATCCAAAATAACAAAAAAAAATAAAGATTTTAATGTGTGAAAATAATCCTCTAAACTGAGTGCAAATTATCACCTTTATCAGGTCAATAGAATGGATGAATTTATCAAGCCAAAGACACAAGACTTTGTGAAAGAGTGTCCTGATCACAAGCACTGCTCCTCCTTACTGAGGTAAGATGTCTATCACACAAAAATATTTTGAGCTGAACATCAAAATATAGAAAATATCAAAATTCAGAAATTAGGTCTTTTCATTTCTGGAAGGCAACACAGTGCAGGCACTATGGTCCTACCAGCAATGACTGTGTATTCAGACATATCTGGGTGATATCTTTGATGAGTTAAATATGCTCAATCTGTCTGTGAAGAGATGAGATTCAAACATCCTGAAATGTCAGACAAGTTATCTGCATTTCACGAAGCTTAGCCTCTGGGAGGACATGAAAGAATAGAAACAATGACATAACCTTACTTGATCTTTTTGTGGACTTCTATAAAAATGAAAATGTACGTGGATACCATGAAAACATGAGCACTTGAACTCTGCAGACTTGGAAAACAAGCTCATGAATTATTCTGAGATGACAATTGTCTGTATAAGTACAGCTGAGTAAGAAGTCTTTTCAATGAAACAGTTTTTAATTGCATTTCTCTGCTCACCAAAGATGACGATTAAGTGTTCTGTTGACTGTATAATGAAAATAAAATCAGACACTGTATTAGTTGTAACACAAAAAGAATATTCTGATTGATATGGTTTTGCTGCCACTTGGTTCTGCTTTGAACTATAGCTTTCTGTATGTCTGTAATATTAAGGAGGAGATTGCTACTTGTGAATTATTTAATATATGTTATATAAATACTTATCTAAAGACAGACTGCTTGCAAAATCACATGGCATAATAGAGATGTTACATCAGGAATTTCAGAGTTCAGTAATAGTTACATTAGCTGGTTTTGTTTGCCAAAGCAGCCAACAGTGAGAAGGTAAAAATGTCAAGGTTAAATAATTATATGTCAGATAATACTAACACTTATTCCTCCTCTAAATTGTGCATTCATCCACTGGAAATAACTGAGGAGTAAAAAAGACCTGGGCATACTATTAAGTCAGGATGATTATGAGTTACCAGCATGACATGAATGTTAAAAGGCAAATACAGTCTTGGGATGCATTAGGTATTCATATACAAAGTACAAGCAAAACCTCATCTGCAGGATATCTAAGATTCTGGCCACTCACATTCAAGAAGAAAGAAATCATATGGAAACAAGCATGAATAAGAGTTTGATCAGTGGAGAAGAAAAACCCAGAATATTCTTTGCATAATGAAGGGAGAGGTTATATGATTGCCTCTGATAAACAGGGAAGGAATATATCTATTAAGCGGCAATACTGATGTAAGAACAGTAGGCGTATATATGTCTCTATGACTGCACTCCCTTCCTGTCCTGTTTTCCTCTGAAGGATGCAATTCTCTGATTGTGGACTTTCTAAGTGTTTAAATAAACATGGTCATGGTCATCAAATTAAGTCTTCTTATATTTTCGAAGTTTACTTAAGAGCCATGAATAATATTAACATTGTTGTCTTATTTGGAGAAGTAGTGGTTTGGTACAGAATGGGAGGTTCTGGAGAAAGATTTAGGAGAGAAAAAAGATCAAATAGTGACTTACTGATTTAAAATAAAAATTAGAAGTACCAAGGCTGTGGGTAGGGGTTCTTTCATATATTTTGTTATTCCTTAGTCTCTGATACAGAACATCTTAATTTTCTATTTAATTTACAAATAATGTGAAAATAATATATTTCTTCATACCCACTTTTAGTTTGCTCTTTTGAATCTAGCAATATATCAAGCTTTTATGTGGAAATAATCTAATTCAAAGAAAGTTGATTCTCACTGCAATTGGTATTCTGCTACTTCTGGAAGACAAATTCTTACTCTTTTATTGGGAAAGCTTTATACTTTTGAAATTCCATAGATTTCGGTATTTTTGTTCATGGCTTACACTGACTGAAATCAGAGAGAAAGGGGACCCTTTGAACACTAGAAATGCTTCAATATATAACATGAGTGTGATAATGAGTTATTCTCCCTCAGCAATCCTGTCTTTTCATCAGATAGGAATTACAAAATTGCATTGTAAATATGCATTGTTTACTTTTCTGAAGTCTTGTTTAATCCAGGTGGATGATTTTTTGTTGTTTGTTTGTTTGTTTTTTAAATATATTTAAAAGGTATACTCTACAATACATCCACTCATTTGAAGAAAAGTCAGAATAACAGAATCATGGAATGGTTGATGTTGGAAGGGATGGAGGTCATCTGGTCCAAACCCTCTGCTCAAACACAGCCATGTGGACTCACTACCACACCTAGACTCATTATTTAAATAGAAAATAGACTAACTGTTTTAAAACCATTATCCTTTCTGCAAGTCTAGGAAGTATTAAAATGTCTGATAGTCAATGATGACCATTGCTCAAAGCAAAGTCAGCTATGTGGGTCACACCAGGTTGCTCAGGGCTTTATCCAGTTGAGTCTTGAAAACCTCCAAGGATGGAGACTGTGCAATCTCTCTAGCCAATCTGGCCTCCACTGCTGGGCTGCCCTTGTGAGGAAAAGCATTATCTTCATAACCAGTGTGAACTAGTCTTGTTTCAGCTTATCACATTGTCCCTCCTCCTCCCACCATGCATAACCATGAAGAGCCTGTCTCTGTCTCCTTGAAAACTTCCCTGTAGGCACTGGGGCTGTCATTATATTCCCCCAAAGCCATCTCTTTTCCAGGCTAAACAAGCCCAGCTCCCTCAGTATCTCCTCACAGGGCAAGTGCTCTGACCATCTTGGTGATTTTTACTGAATTTGTTCCTGTTTATTGAAATTTGTGTTGCATGGGAGCAGTTGGGAAAGGGAGGAAACTTGGGCACTGTATTCTAGATTAGGTCCAATGGACGCTAAGAGGAAGAAACATCGATGTTGACCTACTGGCCATGTTCCTATTAATGTAGCACAGGATACTGTTGGCCATTCCTGTTGCCAGAGTTCACTGCTGGATTCACTCAGCTGTCTACCACCAGGACCCCCAGGGCCTCTTCAGCGAAGCTGTCCCCTAGGTGGGTAAGTCCCATCCTGGATTGCTGCCAGGGGCTCTTCATCCCCAGGTGCACAACTTTGCATTTGTCCTTGTTGAATTTCATAATGATCCTGTTGTCCCATTCCTCCAGCCTGTCTCAGTCCCTCTGAATGGCAGTCCTGCCTGCAGTGTTAAACAGGGCAGGTCCCAGGGCAGACCCCTGTGGTACTCCACTTGTTATCAGCCTCCAGGTAGAGTACAAACCATTAATCATGACCCTCAGAGCCTAAGCATCTAATCAGCTTTTTCGCCAATCTACAAACTGTAGCATCCAACAAGAATGTTGTGGGAGGCAGTGTTGAAAGCTGTGCTAAAGTTGGCGTAATTGATATCCACCTCTCTTTCCCTACCCTCAAATCCAGTCATCTTATTATAGACAGCCATCACATTTGTCAGACGTGATTTCCCAATTCACCCTTGGGAAATCCATGCTAATCCTTCCTATCACTGCCTTCTCCTTCAGGTGACAAGAATTGTGTGCCAAAGGACTCACTCCATAATTTTACCAGGAACTGAAGTGAAGCTAAGCAGCCTGGGATCTCATGGATGATCCTTTTGACCCTTTTTAGACATGAGACAATTTCTACATGCTAATATTTCTTAATCTTCTCCATCTGAAAATTTAGATTACCATCTGGAGACATGCTACAATCATATATAAAATCACTGCCTGTCAGATCTTAAATGTATTTATGTCTTGAGTCAATATTATGTCCTACTTTTTGTTACACAGTTCTTCAGTTTGATATGGACCCATAACATGGAGAAAACTACAAATAAAGCTTTCTAAAATAGTATTATAATTTGTACAGGATAGAGCAATTTACATCTTTTTCATCACTTTTTTTTTAATCATATTTCTAACTTAATTAGTTATTAATTAATTCTAACTTAATTTCTTCTCCTTCCATGTTCCAGACAGACATTTCTAGTTGCCCAGAAGTAGACCCAGAGCCCTTCTAAAAGCAATGTTGAAGTAAACAGTTGTCTTTCTAATGTTTTTGATGGATTTTGTGTTAAGCTTCAAATCAGATATGAATTGTTAGAAAAAAAGTACGCAGTTTGACCTAAGAAATAAATGGCAGAGTGGTTGTTAATGATAAGAAATGTGTTCAACAGAGTTGCATTCTCTCATCACTATCTTCCTATTGATGTTTTTGTCTAAGAAATAATAGTGTGCACAAGGTGTAAAAGAAGTAGGAAGGCCAGTAAACTGTGTTAAAATGACGTTGCTCTCTTGTTGCAAGTTTTCTCAGTGACTAAGAAAATGTTATTCTGTTTGGTCATTGCCTCTGTTTGCAGTTATCATTTCAATTATCTCATCTGGATTGCATTCATCAGTCTATTTTGTTATCAACAAGTGTCTTCTGTCTACTTACTCACTGAGTAAAAACAAAACCAAAAAAAATAACGTTTCTCAAGCAAAATGACATTCCAAGAGCATTACATCAAAGGAGCAGCTATGAGAGGCAATGATGTTGTTAGATGAGCATTTGATCAGCTGTCAGAAAGAGAAATCACATCAATATGAACTGGTCTTAATAGTCTGGTATGCACTGACATTTTTCATAGAACTCCAGTGAGGGACGCTGCTTTTTTTCTCTATTTGTCCCATTCGGGCTGGCAACAATGAAACAAGAAAGCCATGTAGACAAATCTCTGTTGATCAGGTGAGTGAGCAATGTGGATGAGGAAAGCATTAGTGTACGAAAACTCTACAGCATAGACAAGGCTGTGATTTCCCATCTGACTTCTGATAGGGCTAGAGAATGACTTGCAACAGGATTTCTCAGTTTACAGTGTACTGGACTGCACACACAGACTTGCTCCAACAAGTGGTGGCTCAGTAAGCAGTCAGTGCTTTCTCTGACAGCAGTGCATGGCGCAGTGGGTTTTGCACTGTAGGGCCCTATCAGAACCTTATTTTCCTGTGTCTCTTCTTACCTCTATCAGACAAAAATGTTTGAGAATCTTTTAGAAAAGTCTTGTGTCCTAACAGCAATTGCTGAACAGAACAACTTCAGAACAGCTATAAGAAGTGTTGTTTGTTTGTTTGCTTGTTTTTTCATTAAAACAACTTCAATTCCCTGCTACTTTTATTAGTTTATTATTCCATTATTGATGTTGGCCAAGATCCAGGCCCATTGTACCATTTTACAAAATGTGCTAGAAAGTGGTTTTGCTGCTACAATAAAGTGCATCTGTCACCCCAATTATGCAAAGCAAGTGGTTGACAGCAAAACTACATCAAAAACTGAATTAGGATTTTTCATCCATTTCTACAAGAAATGCCAACACAGAATATAAGTTCATTTTGCAGTAGAGGTACTATATTACCACTAGCACAGGAAATTAGCCCCTTGTGTCTATATCAGAATGTAATTACCATAATGTAAAAAATATTTTTATTATTTTGGCCAATACTTCAGTGGCAGCTAACAATATCATGCAGAATTAGATATTCTAAGCCATATCTAAACAGTAGTCCAAAAGAGTCTTCTTGCCCTATCAATTTTATTAAAGGGCCAGATTCTGATCTCCTTTTTCATATTGGATGATAATATCTTCCACGTATAACCTCACTGATATCAGCAAAATCTCTTGGTGTTTAAAGGGCTACTGATAGTGATGCAATTCAAATCTTGCTTTCATTAAACCACTCAGTCAAGCTCTTGTCCTTCCTTCATCTGCACTACAGACATCTACATTTTGGTGAGGATCCAGTGAAGCCATCTCAAAACTTGAAGTTTGAGTTCATTCTCAGCACAACAAGCAATCCAGAGAGAATTTCAGTGTTCTCAGGTACTTGCTGTAGAATTTTGGAGGTATTGAATAAGGAGATTGTAGAATCTCCTTCATCAAAGATATTTAAGAATAGATTAGACAATCCTTTCTGGAAAGAGAGAAAGATATTTTATCTGGCCTTGGGAGAGGCTAACGGACAAGATAAGCTCTTGAGGTCACTTGCCCTAACATTTATGATCCTATGACGTGAGACAGAGGGCCATAGCTCACATTCACAGCACTAAAATATTAATCAAAACCTCAGGTATAATCCTGAATGACTAGCCTGAAGAGAAATGTGACATTTTACTTTTCAGTTGCAGGACTGGTCTTGCTGTATACTTTCTGAAGATGGAGAATACTTTCTGTTCTTCATTGGACTGTAATTTATGAAACTCAGTAACTTTGTAGACATTTTGTACATATTTTCAGAGGTTTTTTAAACAGAACTTCAATAATCTTCCTGTCACAAATTCAGATTATGATAGTTTTCTCTTTCAATATCCATATCAGCTGGAGTCACACCAATAAAAATGCCATTTAAATATCTTTTCCATAAGCAATAGGGAATTCAGAGGACGGGGAAAAAAAACACAGACTGAAATAGGTAGCAACATATAGAACCTCTGAGAGACTTAAACATGGGAACAGCTACTTCAAAACACAACTAATTTTGGCATTACCTCTAGTTGAAGATTTCTTAAATCTTAGCCAAGCACCTAAAATCTCTATAAGGTAGATGAGGTCGTACAGCCATGTTTTCAGCTACATACTGGATGGAAAAGCCTCAGATTCTAGAATGGGTGGATCTGAAATGCTGCCTAACAGAGCTCTTTCCAGGCCTGGGATTCTCTGCACAGAAACCCTTGCTAAATTTAAGACTGTCCACCACCAGCTGGATGATTCCTACCTTTGTAAGTGATGATTCACCTAAGAAGTACCTAACAAGACTTGAATAGTGCTAGATTAATGCCCAGAACTGAGACACATTGTATGTGAGTCGATTACATCTGAGACAGCGTTGTGGTTTAGCCCCAGCAGGCAGCTCAGCACTACACAGCAGCTCGCTCACTCTCCCCAGGTGGGATGGGGGAGAGAATCGGGAAGGTAAAAGTGCGAGAACTCACGGGTTCAGATAAAGACGGGTTACTAGGGAAAGCAAAAATCGCGTGTGCAAGCAAAGCAAAACAAGAAATTCATTCGCTGCTTCCCATTGGCAGGCAGGCGTTCAGCCACTCCCAGGAAAGCAGGGGCTCGTCACATGTAAGGGTTTCTTGTGAAGACAAATGTCTTCACTCCCAATGTCCCCCCTTCCTCCTTCTTTCCCCGAGCTGTTATTGCTGAGCATGACACCACAGGGTGTGGGACATCCCTTTGGCCAGCCTGGGCCAGCTGTCCTGGCTGTGTCCCCTCCCAGCTCCTGGTGCACCCCCAGCCTCCTCGCTGGCAGGGCAGCACGAGGAGCTGGAAAGGCCTTGGCTCTGTGTGAGCACTGCTCTGCAACAACTAAACATCCCTGTATTATCACCACTATTTTCATCAAAAATCCAAAGCACAGCATTGTGTGAACCTCTACGAAGAAAATTAACTTTATCCCAACCAAAACCGTGACAGACAGTTCCAATCCACATCTTTTTCTCCCTGCCTGTGTTACTGTCCTAACCATGAGTCTAGAAGTAAATCCACGTGTTTACCAGGTACGCTCCACTTCTCATGAGAGAACACACAACCAAGATTATAATTTCATGGAGGTTAAAGAAAACAGTCCTGGGTTCTGACTCCTGCTTCTAAAGACATTTATAAATCTGGCTTTTCAGCAGTGCTGAAAGACAGCCCCAGGATTTCCCCCTCCTAGATAGCTTTCTGCTCATTTGCTGCCTTTCAGTACCTATTAACCTTGCAATCTTTGCTTCACTGTGTTACAGCTGCAGTGGGAAGGCTGGAGAAAATACCTTCCCCAGCATAGTCTTTAACTTGGCAGAAAAAAAAATAAGGAGGTAGAAAACATGTTTTAAATTCCCTAATGTTCAAGAGGTCAGTGAACACAGTTCTTTAATTTCTTGTGTAAATATTTAAAAAGTTAAATAGCAGAAGATTGACATTTCCACCCCCACTCACTGTTCTCATTATTGATGGGCAGTATACCTTCCCTAACTGTGCTTTTGAATGAATACAGCTACTTCATGTGTTTTCTGTTGAATTCAATGTGGTGCGTGTTTGTAATGCTTCTTTTAGGCATTCTTAGTAGAGTAACCCCTTGAGGATTTGAGCACTGAAATTCCTTCCTGATGTTGTGAATTCTGAACAAGCCTGAATGTTAAATAGATGGCAGGACACTGTTGAGCCAAGGTGATTCTGGCACTGCAGAAATCAAAGCCCCAGCATACTTCACCATCTTAGTCCTTGACTTGGACATACTCAGGCACTTATCTGGGTAGACACAGTTTTGTTTTGGTGGTGGTGGTGGTGGTTTTTTTTGTTTTTTTTTGTTTTGTTTTGTTTGTTTTGTTTTGTTTTGTTTTGTTTGTTTGTTTGTTTGTTTGTTTGTTTGTTTTTGGATGTCACTTTTGGACTCATATTCATAAATTCCATCAAAGTTGCACTCTAAGGGCTCAAGGACTTTTTTAACATCTGGCCATCTGCCAAGTAAACGTGGAATACCAAATGTTGGGAATGGGAAACCCACACTAAAAATGGAATAGGAATATTAAAATACATCATAAATGTCAGTGAATAGCTCACTTAATATATTTTAAAATTGAATTTGGACATGACAGTTGTCAAGTCACAGGCTCTGCCTGTCACACATGTCCACTATTATTACAGGCTCATCTATATCCCTGAGTATTTCTGGCTTCCTGGATTTCTGGCACACAGGGTATTAAAGCAGAACTGCTCAAAAAGTGGGTCTTTCTATTAGTTTTCTACAAATCCTAAACCTTGATTTCTTGCTTCTTTTGTTATACCCACATGACCAATATAACACCATATAATAAAGCTGATCTTGCATGTTAAGAAAAATAGTGCATATTTCAGAATGTGTTACTTTAGGAATCATTTCTCAGAAGATGTTATTCTCTGGTACACAGGAAAATAATTTTAGCCACAGAGCGACAGGCATCCAGGCTTATTTCACTGCACGTTATCCTCAGCTTTGGAAAAAAAGCAGCGTTGCAGCTAATAACGAGCATTTCTCTGGTCTGTGGTTTCTAACCGTTTACAGCAGCCTTCTCTAAATTAACTTCATCACAAGAAAGGGAGAAAACTGGAGAATAAGGCAAATCACAAGAAAACCTCCAAATGACCACTTTGCTGAGGTAAAGTGTGAGACATGATCAAACAGCAAAAGTCATAGACCTTGAAGGTATTTAAATGATCACTAAATCCAGCCACTGACATAATAAATGAGCTGGTAATATAAACCTACCATTCATTAATATAAAACTCTTACTAGTAAATGCTACATGCTTCAATGCCAGTTCAAAGCCCACAATCTCCCTTTGCAATACTTGCATTTAACAGCAGCGGTAGTTGTGGTCATCTGATCTGATAAACAGTATTATACAAAAACATGCTTTTCATCTAGTATTAAATTTGTGGAGGTAATACATTATAATGCAAACCAGAGACCATTAAATTTGATGTACGCCCTTCTTCAAAAAATGCTTTATTTTATATTCAGCAGTGGAAACACAGTATTACCAGGAGAGACTGCTGAGTAAGAAGACAGGCACTAGTTTTCCAAGTGTTTTGGAGAAAACTAAAGTTGTCCTATACAGAAGTCCCTGGACTGCCCCCTGCCTCCTTTATCACCAGGTCTTTGGGGCTGAAGGATAGGGTAATCTATGAATTTAACTCGACTCAGAAAAACTCTGGGCAAAGTCTTGCAGCTGAGACACTTAAACCAGAAAAGGTTGAAGCCATGTATGTGCAAAAGTCTTTAATTGCTTAGCTTTCTTGGGTCAAGGGAAAATTGAACATAAAGTATTCAAGACAGCTAATAAATCTGGCTTATAACTTTATTGTTTCCTTAGCCAGGAAGCAATTTTAAATGAAAAGAAGATGGAAAGAAAAGAGTGGGTTTTAAATATCCTTATATTCCTTCAAGCTCTAACTCTTTTTCCTAAAATATTTTTCTACCTTACTATCTTCCCATATGTTGGATAAATGCAGACCAAAAAAAAAAAATTCTGCATTTTTTAAAACTTTTCCAGTTAAGGGACAGAAAGGATATCATAAAATTTATTTGGCCAATCAAATATGGAATTCCGAATATTTATGCCAACAATGGCATATAAAGTTCCTCGGTAGCTCAAAATTCTTCATGCCAAAGCTTTCAGTACAAGAATTTTGTCCAACAGTCTAAGTACCAAAACATAAAAATCACAGTCCAGCAATCTGTGAACAGGACAAGGCCAGTTTTGACAAATACATTATTCATAGCAAACCGTTATTTCATGTTCTGTCTTGAACTACCATAGGGTACCACACCGTCAGTCTGTCAGTTTTTCAACCTTATTGGAAGTCACAGCAAGACTTCTGTGTTCCTTTTGCTGTATGACATCTTATCTCATTTGATTGCTTTAAGTACAGAAAATGGCATTACACTGACAATGCAGTTGGATATTCACAAATAATTTCAAATACAGAAAAAAAATCATTTTTTTTTCATCAATAATTTCATATTTGGATAACAGAACAGATTTATTCCACTGCAGTTGTATGAGTCTCCTCTCCTAGACTGAAATATTGAAATAATCGTAAACTCACATTACAATTTGTGTTGGGTCAGAAATCACTTTTTTTGGAACAGTCTTCCTGAAACACTTGATTTTGGTGTGATGCTTATCAAACTATAATTATCAACAGGGAAGAACATCTTACATAGCACTTTCTAAATGCAGTTTGCTTAGGTAAGATCATTAATGACAGTATCAGCAGCAAAAGTTCCTGGCAGTGTACTAGGTTGGGTACATGCACAGAAGGAGACATTTGGCTGCTCAAACAGGATTAATGCATCTCTTTGGAGTAGCTTGCATAGTAGTATTGGGATGCTCATCACGGCTTGATAATTCTGGCCCAGACCCATCTTTATGTTTGGACACCAATGTAAGAGTCACCTTAGTCATGTCATGAGACACAGTGGCAAAGACTGTGTCTGAAACCTGGTGCCTGACTGGGTAGACAATCCTTGCCCATTGCATGTGCAAAGCAAAATGTGCTAGCTTAAAATTTCTTCACTGAGCTGAATAACTGAATCATTTGGACCCAGTGTGCACCCCCATGGTTACTGATATGGCAAAGGGGAGGTTTGCATTAGTCAGTGAAATAAATATTTGTGGCATAAATATGCAAATCTACCCCACTATGGGGAAAAATTAACAGAGGTGATAATGATCATCATCTTAGTTCTTCATATTGCTCAAAAAAAAAAAAAAAAAAAAAAAAAAAACTTGAGTGGGTTTGTTATTGCATTTTAATTGCTATTTACAAGTTTTATTGATTTTATGCTGACATACATAGAAGACAAAGTAGATATATTCTAACTGCTAACATTTAAAACAAAAAATAATGGCTGTTAAGCTGCAAACTAGGGTATATCACAGTTATCAGGAGATTTCTTTGTTAATTATTCTTTGTCTTAGCCATGTTCAAAGGTCATTCATTGCTTTCTAAATCTGCAAGCTTACTTCAGACCAGACCAAGGTTATACAACTCTCCAAACATAATTGTTCTGTGTACAATATTAACTAACAGGTAATTATAACTACTAGCTGCTCCCAGATCATATAATATGCTTAGGAAATTCATACATTTGGATTGTCAATCTAGGTTAAGTTATTTGAGAAAATGCCTGACTTAAGAAAATGCTGAAAGTGAGTGATTCAGATACAAATAATCATACAGGATGTACTGCTCTTAAGAACAAATGCTTTAAAATGTAAATATTTTTAAATTCACAATTCCCATGTTATTTCATCTCAGAATATGGATTTGAGAAAGCATTATATTGATAACATTTAGATAAGGCACTCAAAGCTCAAATCTGGGATTCAGGGCAGTTACATGGTTTGCAACTATTTTTAACTAAATTACTAGTTTCAAGTCAATAATTGTATAGTCATATTGGATACCAAAGGAAGCCTTTTCTAACATCTAATCATGCTTAATATCCACTTGCTTTCAAAATAATGGAAGTTTTTTTCATTTAAGCAGTTCTTATCATTGGTTCTGCCTTCAGGGAAGACTTTCTTCAGCACATTGCATATTTTTTTTTCCTTGAGTTTTAAAAAAGAAGTGATAGGACACTATTTTTCTAATTCCTGCATGACAAGGAAAAACTAATCAACAACCAGCCAGGAAATAATAAACTAAGTACCAAGGAAAGAAGGATCTTCAAGATCCTAAAAAAAGTAGCATTCTGGGGTGTTCTGTAGATACAAAGAAATTTCTAGAACAGGAACTTCAGAATTCAGTTGTTAAAATGATTAAGGTGATGTTTTAGCACAAGATCTAGTACTGATTTTAGCCCAGAACACAGAGCTCAGAAGAAATGAAAGTTGTCATGGCTCTAAGTGATTTGAGAAGCCTTTCAGCTATTTGATGGGATCAACCATCATTCCAGCAGAAGAGGCAGTGCCAGAGAATAATTCAAATTAGTGCTCAGAGGCCAACAGGCACCAGATCTCCCCAGGAGCTCCACAGCTATGTATGAACCTCTGTCAGTGCTTTTTCATGCCAAAGGGCTTGCATTGGCCCTTCCACTAGCTAATTTCACCATGATTTTAAAGCACCTTACATTGATTTGGATTTTGTACCAATGTAAGTAGGTAGGACCAACAGGCTAAGAAGTAATCTTAACATTTTTGCCACAAAATCTGTGAACATATGACAGCATTACATCAAGAGGTGTCATTCCTCCAGAAGGCAACCGGAGAAAGGTGGAAAGTCTATGAAAACATTCAACATTCAAGTATTTTCATCCTTCTAGTACATGCAGAATTGCATAGTATCTTTTAAATTACATATGTCAAATTTAGGAAGTAAGTTTTCAGCACCAGAAAAACTCTCCTTGATAGTGTTGTTTATTGTCACAAAACACCTTTTTTGTTTCATCAGTTCTCCCCCTCTCCCCCTGTGAGCTCAGAAATATTGCTTGTTATATTACAACGCCTTGTTTTTTCCAGCCCTACCCACAAAGAGTTCCAGAAAGAGTTGCAGTTTGTTTGTATGTTTTTTTTTGAATGCACTTGTGTCACATAATTCTTCCAGTTACATTTCAGGAAGTAGAATGAAAAATCTCCTCTGCTATTTAGGGCAGTATCTTAAATAACGTTATCCCAACAAAACCTGTCATTTTAGAATAGACATAACTACAGTATCAAAGTATTTTTGCTGCTGAATTTGTTTTCTCAATCTTTGGAGACTTCACCTTTAAACAGAAAAAGAATGCAGTGAGCTGAACTATAAAAACTGCTCAACTTTGATGGGCAGGTTGATGTGAACATTGTGGGCAGCCTTTACCTAAGAGGCTCTGGTTGTTTAAAAAAAAAAAATCACTCTTCTGTCTGAGATATTTCCTGTTGTTTGTTTGCTTGCTTGCTTTTCTTGGTGAAAATTACAAAATATGGATTTAGCTCATACAGCTCATACTTCTCTCTAGAAGTATATATGTCCATGTATATCTCATTTGGCATAGCAGTGGTTCTATACCCCTTCTTTCAGTGCTTCTTCACTCACACCTGTGGTCTAGTCCTGTAGTTAAATCTCAGAGAGTTCAACCCTCCTACTTAGAAGAATGCCATGTTCTATGGAAAGGAATACTTAGTCCCACTGGGTTGAGCCTTCAGATCTCTTTTCTTTGATGCATCTTCTAGTTGCTGGTTCTTGTTAAAGCAACTTAAAAAGACTGCTAGAGCTATCATACCACAGAAAGGCTCTAATACGCCAGAGGATATGTGCTCACACACTATGGGAGTTACTGATCCACTCAATTTCCCAGGTATCTGCAAATTAATAGTGTCGTCTGCTTTACTTCCTCCTTTAAAACATAACCAGTGGCAATGTTACATCCATCTGGCTAAAGTTTTGAGCCCTTGCGAACATATTCTAAGGATGGTTGTGACTTGACTCTTGCAGTAGCTACCAAACTATTCTTCTAGTGCCTTAGCTATAACTGAACCATGCTGCCATCCACTCCTCTCCAAAGGAATACATATAAAAGAGAAACACATCACTGCACTTTTACCCAGTTCTGATCCTGAACAGACTTCTATTTTTTTCTGCATCCTCTTGGTCCTTGAATTCAGCTGGTTGAGCTATGTACAGTACATAAATTACTGTATAGCTTACTGAATGAAAGTAACACCATTATCAGCAGATAAGTAGACCCAGCTACTTAGGCCCACATAAAATATTTAAGTTCCTTATTTATGACAGAAAATTATTTTTAGTGAAATCAGTAGAGGGAGAGTTTGTAATGGGATCTTTGTCCTCTTAAATTCTCTGCTATCCATAGTTTGCTGGAGTCAGTCTCTGATAAGGCTATCCCATAAATAGCTGACAGGGAAAAGGCAATTTATATCAATACAAAATTTGTAAAGGGCAGCCAGCAAGTCATTGAAGCCAGGAACAGAGCAAGATTTGAAGCTTTTAGCTGCCTGAAAAATTTTATATTCTTGGTGAGACCAGTGAATCTAACACTGGTTCACTAATAATGTGGAAGATGACACCTCAGTAGAGTATCACTGCACAAAGTAAATTGTCTTCCCTCAAAATATGTTCTGAATATCAGAAATGTAAGAAGTATAAGGCAGCTTTTTCTGGTGATCTACGTAGCAAAGCCTGGAGCACATTTTGATGAGGAAACTTGTAAGACTTGGTGGTTTGATTTGCAACCCTACACTCACATTGGTAAGATCCTATTGGTGTGACTAATCATGTCCATCCCATTAGCTTTACTATCAATCTGGCCTTGAGTTTAGAGCTAATAGAAAAGTTTTTCTGTGATGATTATAACTTCTAAAGACACAGGTTATTTTTGCTTGACCAAAAAAACTTTAAATGAGTATAGGACTCTGTTTTGGCAATATGCAGTTTTCCTGAACAAGCACATTTTCACTTGGGCTTGGTTTCACATACTAAGTTTGTAGCCAAGTTTGTAACCTAATTGTGTGAGAGGAACACAATGAGGTATTTCACTGGAAATGGGCAGCTGGTAGTTCAATCCAAGGCTTCCCTGAAGACAGTTAATATTAATAACGAAAGAAGCTTTCCTGTAAAAAGTAAGAGCAAGGCTGATAAATAACAGAAAGGGGTTTATTTCAATGTTCTGAATAATTTATTTGAGGTTTACCTGAATCACTGTACCTGCTGGTTCACTCATTTCAGATAACAAAGCACATCCTCTGTCTAGTGCTTGTGGGCTCCATTCAGATGTTCAGTGTGGTGTTATACTATGAATATTTTCTGAAGTTAATGAAGCATTCTCCTTCCACAGCAGAGAACTATTATGGTACTAAGAAAAGGGAGATGTATTCAGTCAAATGTTTAGATCTTTCAGCTGAATCAGTTGTTAAATAATCATAATCTGTAGTTTTCACTCTCTGCTAGTTATTCTAGCTTAAAAAACAACCAACCCATTATAGTGTTTGGAGAAAATACACATTAGAAAGTCCAGGGATTGTGCCAGAGCTGCTTTTGGTTCTGAAGTAGAATCAGAAGCTGCCTTCTGGATTTTCAATATGTGTGATAAAAGAGAGAGTTGGAGGCTACAGCAGGCTGGATTCTTTTAGCTACAACTAAAAAGGGATCTGAGTCACTTTGTGTCATTTTGACTTTCATGAAACCTGTAGCATACTGTCAGCCTACAAAGAAGTCCAGATTTTCATCTAAGTAAATCTAACCGCAGCCAATACGCCAAGTCTATGTCACGATGTAGGGGAGAAATCTTGACTTCAAGGTCCCAAATGAAAGCTGTCATTGGGAAAACACAGATTCTTCTTGTGCTAGATAACACATAAAAATGGGAGGTAAAGTAATATATGAGGGTAAACGTTAGCATCTATAAAGGTGTTACAGTTACAGAATATTTAATGCAATACCATTAGCAGCTCTTTTCACAGAATTACAGAATCACAGAATCACAGAATGGTTGAGGTGGAAGGGACCTCTGGAGGTCATCTGGTCCAAACCCCTGATCAAGCAGAGCCACCCAGAGAAGGTTGCCCAGGACCATGTCCAGACAGCTTTTGAAGATCTCCAAGGTGTGATGGTTTCACATGGATAGCTAGCTAAACTCCACCACACCACTCTCCATGGGCTGCAGCCTCCTTCAGGCCACATCCACCTGCTCCACCGGGGGCTCCTCCATGGGCTGCAGTGTGGAGATCTGCTCCCTCTTGACCTGATGGCAATACTTTGCCTAATGCAGCCAAGAATACTGTTAGCCTTCCTAGTGGCAAGGGCGCATTGCTGACTCATGTTCAACTTGGTGTCCACTGGGACCCCAACATCCTTTCCTGCAGAGCTGCTTTCCAGCTGGGTGGACCCCAGCATGTCCTGGTGCCAGAGTTTGTTCCTCCCCAGGTGCAGGACTTTGCACTTCTCCTTGTTGAACTTCATGAGGTTTCTGTCAGCCCAATTTTCCAGCCTGTTGAGATCCCTCTGGATGGCAGCATGGCCCTCTGGTGAATCAGCCACTCTGCTCAGTTTTGTGTCACCTGCAAATTTACTGAGGGTGCAATCTAACCCATCATCTAGATCATTAATGAAGATGTTAAACAGGACTGGATCCAGTATTGACCCCAGCATATTCTGCTCATAGATGTAAAACCTTCACAGGCTGGTTTTGAACTTCTGACACACCTACTAAAAAGCCTGTTGGCATATATACATCTACAGGTGCTTCTAAGAAAGGGCAATTGGCCTAGGTATTACTGCTGAAGTATGGCACCCCCTTCACTTCTAGGAATGGGTTGTGTCACACTGACAGCCTACCGAGGAGTCAGCTAAAAGAGAAGGATGGTGACAGAAGTAAGCTTAAGGTAAAAGTTACATGAAGAAAGTCTTATTTTGGCCTTGGGAAAAACAAAAGCAAAACTGAATGTGCACTTAGGAGTACTGACCACAGGCAGGGAGCTGCTTCTTTGCTGCTCTTCAAAAGCTTTCATTATAATTTCAGAAAATTCCTGCTTTGTTTGCCCACCTAAGCCCTACAACCTTAGTGTCAACAGCTGAGTCAGCACATTGCCAGAGAGGGAAGGGAACTGAAAGCATGGAACCACAGTGAGAGGCATGAGTCAACAAACTTAGGAAAGGGATGATACCACAGCCTGGAAATTTATGCTTTTACTGCTTACAGGAGTTGAGAAGAACAGCAGTCCTGAAAGGCAATTTTGAAAATGATGATGTGGAACTAGATGATCTTCAAGGTCCTTTCCAATCCAAACTATACTATGTAAAGGAAAGGCATTGGACTTTGGAAACTGATATTATAAAGCAGGGAGAGATGGAACAGAGAGCTCTTCTGCATGAACACAGCTGTATTCAGCTCAGTTGCAACTTAAACATTCATCAGGAGACTGTGGCTATGTTTACTCTTTGGGACACAGCCTGTTCTCTGGGCCTGAAAGCAAGTGGCACAATATAATATGTGTCTGTATGGACGATGTAATCTCCTAAATTGTGCCCAAGCATAGTCTAGGAAAGAACTAGCTGACACAGTCCAAAATTGTTCTAGGGACCTTACGGATGATGGTGCATGAGTGCTTGAACTATGCCATGACATGTTTGTTTTATTTGCTATAGAAGTAGCATATGGGAAGTAGGAGGAACAACACTACTATGCTGTGCAAGGAAACATTACTCTTATGACAGAGCAATGAAATATCTGAATACAACTATGAAATGTACTTGCAAGTGAAACTGTAGCTGTAGTACTTGAAATGTCTTCTGTAGTGTCTGAAAACTTATGGAAATAAATTTCCTCGCCCAAGTGACAAAGTAATTCCGTACACTGGATGGCAAGTGGTAAATAGCACACCACTATAAAAACTGACTATATGTCATACAAGCATGGGAAATTATCATTACATAATTCTCTGAAAGACACATTGGTTGGGCTTAATTTCTGGATACATTGTGAATATATAATATTTTGAAGTATATAGTGAAAACACATTCCTGTAAATTACTGGAATTACCATATGGGACATAATAATTTTCTGTTGGATTAAAGTGGTAAATTCAGGCTTTGCAATAGGTTTAAATAGGCTAAAGAGCTTTGTGAAGTCATTCAGGAAGGTGTGCTGCTGGCATCCTCTTTAGGGAATGCAGAAGAGCTATATCATTCAGATAAATCACTGAGAATTGACTCTGCATTCTCAGGCAGTTTACTAAATGAGAGAAGATGATTCCTTGTTCTGCAGATGAGTGGTAGTAAATAAGAAAAGTGAGAAGACAGTAATAATCTTCTAATCAGAGGTCATCCAAGACAAGTTCAATCAGATTTTGATGAGTTTGTTTATAGGAAGGTAGATACTACATCCAGAATTACAAGAGATACATCAACAGAAACCAATTCATATTACCATTTCACCATCAGAATATCTGGGTGAATAAAGAACACATCACAAGATGGAGATAGACTATCAGCAAGACAATGCTCCTGCCTTACTGCAGTTCAAAGCAACACATACTACCTTTTTGTCCCCATGGCTATTATTTGAAAATTATTGATTCGTTGAGGGTCAGGAAGCCCTCAGCAGTTCTTGATTACTGGTGATATTAATTGCTAATGCTTCAGTCATCACCTATATATAGGTAATGGCACCATGAAGAACAGAAGTTGTCATCTATCTCCGTCAGAAAGGCTTTACTGATGTTGAGCTAAGGAACAAGAAGGCTTGTTGCTGTCATCGTCAGCCTGTGTTCTGGAGAAGCCAAGAGCCACCCTTGCAGTACACTGGTGTGGACAGCTAGCAACCTTTCCCTTCCATCAGCTGCAGCTGATACATTCAGATGCAAAGATCACAGCACAGTTTGTTGTTATATGTCATACAGGAGCAAGGTAAAATTTAGAAAACAACTAAGTTTTCATCCTAGTCATTTGCCTGTCTTATATAAGGGTCTGTAAAAGGAGTCTAGTCCTTTTAAAATTTTCCAGTGAAAGAGGAGTGTTAGCATCAGCGGGCAGTCTATTTCAGCATTTCACTAGCTTTATTGATATCCAGCCTGGATATTTCTTCCTTCAATTTAGTAAAACATGTTCAGTTGTAATGAGATTGTCTTATTCATCACTCTCTGAGTGCTAATGCTAGTCCTCCAAGGTGGAGACCTTAACCTTGAGGTTACAAAACAGATCATTGTAGGCTGAGGGAGAGGGTGACAATGCATCAAACCCCAATTATTACATG
This sequence comes from Anseranas semipalmata, assembly GCA_013399115.1. Lineage (NCBI taxonomy): Eukaryota > Metazoa > Chordata > Aves > Anseriformes > Anseranatidae > Anseranas > Anseranas semipalmata. The sequence goes on from VXAA01002924.1 coordinate 29,707, forward strand.
AATCCTGGAAAGATCTTTGCTTTTGCAAATCAAGCCAAATCCTACAAATTGCTCACAGTTGGTAGCCCAGTTAGTTCTTGATAGTTTTTAAATGTCATGCATTTAACTAGAAGGTGTTCTAGCTAAAAAACATTACTAATTTCTGTATTGCCAATGACCTTCCTGATTGAAGTATAGAAGTCAGATCTTCCTGTTTCTGTATGGACCTCAAAATTCTGGAATTTTTCAATAGACTTGTATTTACATGAATTATATTATGTTACATATAGAAATAATGGCACTGCTCTGAGATATGTTAATACTGTCTATGGTGCTTACCGCCATAGTTGTCTTCAGAATATAGGTAGGCTCAAGACAAAAACCCCTAGGAAGTCAATAAAGCTGCTTCCACTTTACCATTCACCAACTTGTCTAAAATTAATCTGATTAGAATGTACATGGACTAACAAACAGAAGGGAATTAGTATAAATGTTAAATGAAACAAAGTAAAAAGGAATCAGAGCTGTTTAATCACATACTTATATGGAGATATGCAAGCAAGAAGCAGTTTTGACTGAAGACAGAGATCAAATCTGACAAATTTTAGTGCCTCAGATTTGGCTTGGATATACATATCTGGGCAAATAAACAGATGCTTATTTGATTTTCAGAACTATGGAGCATGTGCAGTTCCTATTGATTTTTCTGAGAGCTAAACATATTTGATATTTCAATGAGAAGGCATTTTTTATTCAGATGTGTAGGCATTTGAGTAATACTATCTTTGTGCTGCTAAATTTATGATTTTAGTATCGTCACAAGTGGTTTAAATGAGACTTCCTCACACACAGTCCCACAAGCACTGGCATGATGCATTATCTAAAAATCACTGTTTAAACAACTTTGTATTTGAATACTTCCTCAGTTCCTTCATATTTAATGTAGGATTGCATCTGTTCTTACTGGATGAACACGAAGCAAGATTACTGACATGACAAACTGGGTGGTTGCTCTTAACACCTCTGTTTTATGTCACAGTTCTAGATAAAACTAAATAATCAACACTTTATATTATAGACCTTATTCACCATGACCACCCAGAAGCCTAGCTGTGTAAAGACTGAACAAACTGGTTTTTGAGCACTAGCCCTAGTGCTACTAAAAGGAAGGAAATAACAGAATAAAAAACTTTGGGGAAAAATAAATAAATAAAAACAACAACCCAAGAACAAAATTTCATTCCAGTAGTTACCCAGAAATCTGATTTCTTTTGCTTTGTGTCAGGCAGTTAGCGTTATTGTTGCAGTTAAGAGAACTTTATGAGAGTGATTAAAATAAAACTTCTTGGAGGAGAAGTGCCACAAGAGACTTCAGCATCACCCGTGAAGTCATTTATCTACTGTGAAAACACAGGTCTCTTGCTTTATTAAACATCTCTGTACAAGCTCCATTTGATGTCTGGGGCCAGATATTCACCTGGCACAGTTCTGCTGGAGTCAATAGACCCATATTGATTTACACAAGCTGAAAATCACACCTCTGAGTTTATTGCAGCATCACTAAAAGGGGTGATTAATTGCAGCATAGCATCACAATATGATAATAATGCTCAGAAACCTCCCCAGAGTGGAATAGAAATATTCTATGTCTTTCTGCAAAGCATTCTTTTCATGCAGACTACCTATTTTTGAGTTGTGTTTTTTTATTATTATTATTATTTTTAAAATACAGATGGTAATCTTGTTACCATCTCAACTTTACCCTGCAAAACACATACTGACAAGGTAGTGGTATATAATTGCTGAAATTCTGATTGATGCTGAGCCCCTGGTACATATTGATCCTCCTGAAGAAGAGTATGTGTTCCCCATTTGACAATGTCCTACAGAAGATGTGGCCTTCCCATCCTGCAGGACAGTTGTGTCTGTGCCCTGCGCACATCCCCAGGCTCTGCAGCATCTGTCCCCTACCCAGGAGTTTGGCTGCCTGTGCTCGAGGCCATCTCTCACGTGGGGCAGCTATGTAAGCTGCATTCAGGCTGCTGGGACAAAAGATGTGTGAGAGAGCTGCAAGAAGCCTCATCAGGACCTGCTACTCCTGCTTTGCTCGTGTATTTAAGCTGTGGCTGTTGCCCTTGGTCATGGCCTGAGCTATGCTGCAGGTATGCCTGAGCCTGGCCCTGGTCCTGACCTGCTGATGTGATCTCGGACCTGCTGCATCACCAGGGACTTGCCTGGGGATCATTAGGCTGTGAGTGAGCCTCACCAGACCTGCCCTCTCTCCTACTCGGGCACTGTGGGATGGTGCCCTCACTGGTGAGGACACTGCCCTGACACCGCGCTGACACCGCAGCTCCTGGCTCGCCTTCCCTGGGGAGCAGCTCTCTGACAAGACAAACCCTTAAGTCCTGCACACACTATTGGAAGCAGGCATGAGTGAGCAAGCATATGCTGTTCTGCTGTTTTTTTTAAAAAGAAAGAAGCAGGTTCTGTACAGGGTCATTTTTATTTAATATTGAATTTAGCAGAAGTGGTCAAAATTGAGTCTCTTTTTTGTTAATGCTACACAGAAATCTTCCGTGCTGTAAGAGCTTGTAATCTGAGAAGCTGAATGGAAGACAGAAAACTGTATCCAGAGCACCACAGTCCAAGCAAAATATTTATGTGCCTTTGTTTTATTTCAGTAATTAAAAGTGGGTATTGGCACATTTCCCGAGCTATAGACCCATCAACTGTCATGCAGAAGTGACACACTTAAGGGTTCCCCCAGCCTGTGGTCTCCTGCAGGGTCCCTTTAGCTCACTGCGTTGTGATGCAGTGTCCAGTCTCTTCCCCACAGAGAGACACCACATGTGAAGATGCAGAGGGGCAGAAGGGTCCAGGTGCTGCGCTGTACGAAAGGTTGGGCCTCCTCATGCAGCATCCCAAGCAGAAGTTTCAGCAGAAGACACACCGACCCCACTGCAGATTCACATCATCTTTCCTGTCCTGTCCTCATTTCGGTATGGTGAAATGAGCTAAGCTGGTGCAGAAGGGCAGGGATACATCCATCACAGGATCCACCTTGTTGAGTCTCAGGGGTTAGGTCAGAGAAAAAGCTCAGGTCTGAATCAAGCCATCCTTGACCGGCTGATTTCCTAATTCCCTGCTCCATGGCAGATCTGGGTCAGCAGAGGTAAAATGAAAAAAGCAAATGTAATGCACTTAACACATGAGGCTCCTGTCCCAGCTGCATAGTTAATTCTGAAAGGACAAAGCCCGCTTACAGGATTGTAAATAGTCGATAGCAGTGTAAAGTCAAAACACCTTAAACAGACAACTCTTAACAGAATTAAACTGTTAAAAGAACAAGTTCTTTGTTCATAGAAGAGTTTACTGCAGTGCTGCACACTCACCTTAGCAGCAGAGCTAAATGTTAATAACATGAGGAAATTACGTGCAAGTCTGACATTTTGGTGTCATGTCTCTCAGCATGAATAGCTCCCTGAAATGGCAGTGGGCATGATACAGATTCTTCCTAATACAGCTGCTGAAGTGAAATGGTGTGTTTTTGGGGAACCGAGCTGGTGGCAAGGTTTCCATCAGAGGCACCTAGGTCCCACAGCACAGCAGACCCAGGGCACTACATTTCAGCAGCTCATTAAGCATTTCAATCCTGCTCGGCATTTCTCTGAATTGTTGTCTTTTCAGTACATCATTTTTTTTCTCTAATTATATTGATTTTAGAAAATTACAGTGTCCTTCTGATGATTTTCAACTATGTACAGCAAAAACTTGGAGTGCAAGAAGAAAAACAAACGCATAGTGCTCCAGCAAGTTATTTAACACCATTAGACCTTTCATGGTACAAAACAGAGACTTCAGAACGGAGAACATATGAAAATATTACAGTTATTACAAAAATAAACAGAAGCTAAGTTTCGAAATGAATATAGACCTTACACTCACCATCGAGTACAAAAAGACCACTCATTGTCTGGCGCACCAGCTCTGTAATTACACGCCAGCTTATTTTCAGTGTGTGGAAGGTGTAATTGCCTGTGCCCAGCTTTATCTGTGGGTCATCAGAACGGTCCAACCATGTCACATGCTGGCATCTGTCATCTGCAGGCTGTCCTCCCACAGCCAAGACCTGAATGCTAGCCCACACTGCCTCCTAAATCATGTCTTAATAAAGCAGAAAGCTACTAAAATCTGCTCCATTAATTAAAGGGTGTCATACAGCCTCTAGGAAACCAACAACATAACCCCTATTCTGTTTCCTCACCATGTAGATGAGCTATGACTCCCCCCTACACCTTCGTTTTACAAAAGATGTTAGTAATTGTATAAATGAACCATGCTAGACACAGGACACATGCATTGGTGTAAATACACTGAAGTCAATACAGCTAAATATTATAGCACCTACAATCTCCTTCATGGCGGGGAAAAGAGGAGAGGTACTGGGTGCTTGTGGAATATGTTTCTGTTCCTGTTCCTCTGACCTTTTCACACTTTTTAGTAAATGATTTGCCAATACAAAATACTTAAGCAGCTCTGGGAGATAAGAATAAAGCACAGAGTGAGGGCTTTAACAACACAGCCAGAGCCAAGAGTGTTTCAAAGGACAATTGAATTCTGGTTCCTTCATTCAAGAATGTTTGTGCTACATACAGCCTGTGTGGATGTAGTTCCCATGTGGTGGGAGATACCTGGCTCATCACTGCAGGTAAATTCCTCATGTTTAAAGAAGGGTACAACATAAATATGCATCTTTCTGCAGTATTTCCTACTGGTTAACTCTGAAAGGCTCCTGGCTTTGTGGTTTTTAGTTCCAGTCTTTACTGGAGTGAACCAGTCTTTTATTGGATTTAGCTCATATACTTTACAGATGGTTTGGAAAAAAATTTCACCAATCAATCATGACGATATATAAGAAACACTTATCCTACTGTTTCTTTGGTGTGGGAAAATTAATACATGTTCAAATAACTGGGGTTAATCTAGCATTTAGCAGGCAATTACTCTTATGCTTTCTGACCTTTTTATTATGTATAAAACAAAACAGCAGGATACAGTCTATAGTTAGTTATATTTAGCCATTGTCCTAGATATGGTTAGCCATTATCCCAAGAATTTTAGGTCTATATAAAGGGCAAAAATAATTTACACAACAGTTAGAAGCTTGAAAAGCTACGTGTAACTTGCATGTCTTTGTGTTTGGAAATCTGCTTTCTCTGCAACTCAGTAGATACCTTGATAGGATTTATTAAAGGGACTTACCAGATTAATAAAAATGTGTAGCTTCAAAATTTAATTTAAAATCTGTTCAGGTAGTTGTTACCCTCCCTAAAAATCAATGGACCAGATCTCATACATCTGATATATATCACCAGAATCCCACTCAAATCAAAGGGTTGCCTTAATGTAAGTGAAGGAAGCATTTGCCCAGTGGGAATGTTCATTCAAGTAGGCATTGCAGGCTTAGGCCTATCCTTGTTATGAGTCGTCAGTCACTCAGCTATGCCAACTTAATTAATTTATTTCTCTTCAGTATTTTTTCTACTTTTTTTCCCCCAACAATGGAAGAATTCTATGGAATAAGTAAGAAAAAAACTACTGCAAATCCTTAACCTCTAATAGGATGAGTCTCCCCTTCATTCCTTTACCTCTTCACCTCCAAGCAGACAGCTATGAATTAGCAATAGGATCTAGTACCTCTAAAGTATCAGAGTATCTTAAAGTTGGTGTCCCTGAAGAGCTTTGGAGGCTGAGCTAAGCACCTAGGGAGATGCCGTGGTAAAAAGATGTAAAGCAAGGCAAGCAGAGGAGGAGTATTCACAAAGACTAACTACAGTCCTGGGGAGACCTGACCTGCTTCTCTAAGCTTCCTTATAGTGAATGGAGGATAATTAGCTAGCAGGTAAGTCAAAGCAGAAACCTAAATTTAGGTAGTATGAAATTGTTCCCCAAAGGAACCTCTTTCTCTGCTGTAGACCCCCCACATCCCTTTTTTTTTCCTACCACTTCTCTTAGTCCAGCTCCAGTGCCCACATTTTAAAAAGGGACATTTTTAAAGTGGACTGTATGCCAAAGAGATACACAAATGCCATTGAGGGGCTGGAGAAAATGTCTGTCAGTGAGGTTGGTCTGTTTGTCTTATCAGAAAAGAGGACTGAGATATGACTAGATTAAGGTGTGTAAGTGCTTTCATGAGTAAAAAATAGTGGGTACTAAAGGGGACTCTAATCTAGCAGAGAAAGGCATAACAGGAACCAATTGGCTGGAAGCAGAAGCCAGACAATTCAAATTAAAAATTAAGCACGCATTTTTAACAGTGAGAGTAAATATCTACTGGAACAGACTACAAAGGAAAATGGTAGTTTCTCACCTTATTCATATTTTCAAGTCAGGACTAGATGCTAGGCTGGAAGAAAAGTTTTAATTAAACTATTGGGCTCAATACGGGGTTACAGTTTGATACTTAATGGCCTGTGATATTCAGGAGATTAGATAGCTTAATGGTCCCTTTTAGCCTTAAACACTATGAAACTAAGCCCTGTGAATCTATATATGTCTCCAGGGATTCAGATTTAGGCTTTGCACAAAAAGATCATCCCTAAATTCTTTAACCAAACAGTTTTGATAACTTCCGTTATCTTTCAAAACTGACTGATTTCTGAAACATTTCTGGCTGTAACATTGCTTCTGCTGAGAACTGAATGCAAAAGCTGAATATAAGCTGAATGCAATTGTTACTTGTAGCAATAACATTTTATTAATAATGGGACTGTTTTCTATTTTGTTATATGAGTTCTTAAAATCAATAAAGTGGCTGAAATTTTATGGTATAAATTGTCATATTTATGGCAACAAATATGGCATTTAGCAGCTGCTAAATGCACCCAGAAATCAAGCTACATAGAGTAATACAGAGGATGAGTAAACTGATGTGATTTGCAAATATTCACTAATTGAACATCACCATAATACTGTGAAGTGAATAAGTGTTATTACTCTGATTTCACTGATATTTTCCCATTTAGGTGAAGTGAACAAAACAAATAAATAAAGGATAAAGGCAAAATGAGCATTAAAACCCAGATGGGAAATCCTGCCCCCCTTGAAGTCATTTGCAGATTTGGGGGAACTGAATTTCTAACCTGCTTTGTAGCTCACCTTAAACATAAATCCATCCTAGCACAGCAAAATGTTTTTCATTCAGGTTGTATCTGACCTGAAAGCTTGTGTCAAAAGAAGTATAATGATCATTCCAGATTTATTTATTGTCTCTTTTTTCTGCAGTATATCATTTGACTATCGCACTGAATTCTTGGATGGAAAAAAATCTTTACTTTCTTCCCACTTCATAATCTTTTAAATATATTTCCAGTGAGGTTAAAGTGAACTGAGATTAAATTCTGCTAACAGAAACACTGAAAGCCTATAAGAAAAAAGTACCGAGAAAATGAAATCTGGCTTTTATTTTTAGTACTACATTTGATTTTGGATGCACTCTTCATCTAAGTATTCTGATGTTAAGATTTGCCTTGTACTTGGAAAGGTTTCCCCACCTTCACACCAAAGATGAGAAAAGGGTAGAAAATCATCACAAAACCATCTCTATCCACTCGTCAGTGAAGACCTCTCCTACTCCTGCCCTCAGTTTGACACATTTCCTCTCCTAGACCAGGACCCAGTGCCTTCCCTTCTGATGCAAAAGTGCAGTAGTTGACAGGTATCGTTCCTTGATTCAACAGGCCAGAAAGCTTTCTTCCTGAGATTTGTCTCCTCACTCTCCAAGCAGAAATTCTTTTCCCATGATTTCCACAGCAACTCCCAACTGACTTTCCATGTGCCTTTTTACCCAAGAAATGTGCCAATTACGTGGGGCTTAGCAGAGTCAGCAGCAATTTCCATCAGTCAGTTGCAAGCCACCTGAAATCTCTCTTCTCAAGGAAATGTTATTACTCAGATAAGTGACATATGTTACCTGGAAGAAATAGACTTTGCCTTGATTTCCCTGCAAAGTCTCTCTTTAATGGTTTCCTATATTTGCAATAGTTTCCTTACCCCTAACAGTAATTATTTCTCTAGACCACCTCCTTCTTCAGGGACTTCTTGCAATATTTGTCCAAGCTATCCCTTTATCTCAGCTGTACAGGGAGGTATTGTTTGAGTCCTCAGATGGACTATACGCTTTGCAAAATGTGCCACATAGGAAACTGAGAAAGTTGAAAATAAGCAATGCAAAGAGTTAGAAAATACCTGCAAGGAGAGGTTAGTGAAAATGATACATTCCCTCTGGCTGCAATGCAGAATAAGAACATGGATGTAATAAAACATAGATAATGCTCTTCCCAGTCCAAAAAGAATATGCACATCAAATTTAAAAATCAGCACCCAGAGCACAAGATCACAGTATCACAGAGGGAGAAAATAAAGGGAAAGTCTACACCATACTATAACGTCAACTGGAAGGATATGGAGGGCATCCATCTGCACAGTTGTAAAATACAAAATTAAATGGGCTATAAATCTCTTGCCTTTATTTTTCCAGCCTCATACTACTATGATTCTCTAAAGCAGGTCAACAAACAAATGTGGGGAGAGAAACTCTTCACATCTGTTAAACTTGGTAACAGTCCTAAAGCCAGTGGAGTCTTTAGCAGAACTGCAAGGAAAATAGAAAAATGAATCAAGGTCATTGCCGATGACAAGCTGCAGAACCAGCAGGGCTACTGGTGATAAGGTTGCTGTTTACCAGGGCATGAGACAGAACAATCAGCACAACAATGCAGCCTTTTTTCTGTTGCATGCTACTGAGAAGGTGGGCAGCTATAATCCCCTACATGCCTTCTGTAAATCCAGACCTGTCAGGTAGCACCAAAGCAAATAGTGACAAAAATCTAATATCTCCTTTCCCAAAAATACAGAGCCTAAGATTGGGCAAATCACAGTAAAACACAAACACTATTGAGCACACAAGTCATGTTAGTCATAGAAAAGACGTATCACTGGAGCATGACCCAAATATGATGAAAGATATAAAACATTTAAATGTTTCTGTATCTAGAATAATGATATACCCATGAAGATTTAGACAAAATTTGGCAGAAACAGAGTTTCTCGTAAGAAACTAAGAGTGCAGCAACCATGATTACAGGACTAGCAGTGTCAACAAAGCCATTCAATAAGTAAATGAGGCCTATATCTAAACTAAAGTACTACAATGATAAACATCGACTAGGGGAAGGCATCCTCACAAGTAGCTTTGCTTCCTGCTTGAAGGAACTCCTTTGAGAAAGCAAGAACACTGAGACCAATTCAGTAGAGCTGTGCTCAAGTGAAAACAGAAGTATCTGACGTTGTTAATGGGTTAAAGGCTGCATAAGTGCATATGCACACTGATAGTTTAACAAATTTGTGAGAATGCCCTGGCCAAACTTGTAATATCTGCACCACTGAGATTTCACTCATGACTTTGAAGCTGTTAGTATTAGTAATGAAGCTCAAGAAACCTGTGCGTTTTAGAAAAGCATCCAAAGAATATAAATTTTCAGTATCCCCTGAGTCTTTGAAGGGCACCCTGAAAATGCTAAGTAGAAGCATAGTGTAGTAGACCTACGTGAGTGCACATCATAGAAATTTTCAGAATCACTGCTTTCCACAGCTGTCTGATTAAAGGACACAAAGAAAACAGAGCCAGATCCTAACGAGGGGTGCATGAGGTGCACAGCAACAGGACAAGAGGCAACAAACACAAGTTGGAACACTGCAAATTCCTATTAAATACAAGAGGAAAAAGTTACCATGAGGTAAGTGCTGGAACAGGCTGCCCAGAGAGACTGTGACATCCCCATCCTTGGAGATATTTGAACCTTGGCTGAACAAGGTACACAGCATCCTCATCCAATTGGTTCTGCTTTGATTTGGGGTTGCACTAGATGAATACACAGACCCCTTCCAACATAAATTATTTTATAAGTCTATGATTCTATGGTTTGTGCAATGCTCCAAAAACCTATGATGAATTGTTCAACTTTTAGAAGAAACCAACAGCCATATGTAGCCAATTTTGACACAGAGGAAACTTTGTAAGCAATTACTAGAGCATTTTTTTCCAAAATATTTTTGCATTATGTAAAGACAATGTTTGTTTTACACTAGCAATAAGTTAATTTTAAATAACAGATCTCAATAAAGATGGAAAATTTCACAAGTTTAGAAAGATGTCATACATACCAATATCAATGCCCATAATAGTCTCATAACCTAGACTGAGCTATGTTAAAATAACCACATGCACACTAACGAAGGTACAGCAACTTGCTCAAGATCCTTTTTTAAAGTATAACATATCTATGGATTCAGGGGTTTTCCTGTAGAGAGAGTAAAGAACTGAAGGCTCAGAACAGTTCATTCATTGAACAGCTTCTCCTGATTTTCAGCACTGCAAATTGCAACAATATAAAATCAGGCATATCCTTCCACAATAAAAATACTGAACTGTACTAAAGGTTCAGAACTTAGACAAATTTCACCCTGATGATACAATGATAGAGTGAATGGCAGCACCTTGGCAAAGTGGTTGAATCTGTGAAATAACCTACTTAAGCAACGACAAAATACTTGAAAAATGTCCCTATCAGTGCAAACACACATGGTGAACAATACATGCAATGAGGTGAAATAGCAACTGAGAACATCCACTGTCATTCCTACAGCCCTGAGAAGCACCTGTCTCACAGGGAAAAGACAATTCAGTTCTCACAACACAACACAGGCACAAAACACTGACACTCTTAGGGCTGTGCCCAGCAGTTGGAGTGGAACTGTTGAGCTGGCAGTATGGTAACTGTGACCTCTAGTTACAGCTAATGTCTTCCCAGTACTGCAGGTGTGCATGCTGGCACTGCCAATGCAGCACAAGCCCCTTATGTCCTCATCTAAGAAGAAATGCCAATTATGACATCCAAACAACAGAATGTTGTAGAAACATTTGTAGCTACACTCTCAGCTTCTTTGAATGATGCTTTCCGTGCACATTACCTAACAGGCAATTTCATTTGAAAGAAGTATTGGAGGTGATATTAGTACGTTCTTTCATTCCCTCTTTTTCTCTTCTTCTTTGTATGTATTAAAGCATGTGTATTCTAAGCTGAGATGCTGTGAGTTGAGGATGTTTCTGGAAAGCCTTGCTAAAGAGTTTGTCTCATGTTACTCTAATGCAAGTCTTCATTTGGGAAAACAGGTTAAACAGAGATAAAACAAGAAAAGCATTTCTTAATAATAACATTGCGAATGCACATACACAGTATCAAACATATTCATATTACACTCCTATTATGAGTCATACTAATGCATCCTTCTCAAAGCACATTTTCCTAAAACAAACTTTAGGTTTGGCTCTGCAAGCTGTCTGAAGAACAGACTTAGTGATTTCCAGCAGCATGAACCATGTTAGGTTGCAGGTCATTTAAACAAATGTCTTTTTACTTTTGAAATGTGCAAGCGGTCTTTGCTGAAGGACCTGTTGGCATGACAATACATATTTAAAGTGTATCAAATATGCTGAGGAGAATGATACAATTGTTATATTCGTACATGAAGGCACAGAGGTGAATATGAATTTAATTCTCCAGAGCAATTGGTTAGGATTTTGCATACAATACTTGACCCAAAATATCAAGATTTTATTTTCCATTTCAGAATATAAAACTTCATTAATCTATCATCAAATATCCAAATATATTGCAAATAGCCCCCTTAAAAACAAATTGAACTTTTCTTATGAATCTTATAGCATGGGTTAGATACATGTTTTAAAATTCCTTTTGCTTTCCACTGTCAAGCCCTTTTCTCAAATGACAATAATGCATGCAATTTCATCCTGCAGTAATCTATGGTAGATCTGATATTATATTGCCTATCAATAATAACCTATCTGTCAAACTGTTTTGGCATGGGTCATTTTCATGAAGCCAGCAAGAAGGGAGCGTTGGTGCTTTGGGACCAGTCGTGTGACAGCCCAACCAGAAAGCCAGCTTAGGGCTATACCATCTGGTTGGACAGTGACCAAGGCCCCAGTGAAGCTAAAGGAGCTCCACAAAGCAGAAGAGGAAGGTCATTGCCGCAGCTTTTCTCCTGTTGACAATAACTTTGCATTTGTGTTTAAAATTCCAGCCAATCTATTTTCACGCTACGAAGGACCCAATGCCTGAAATTCAAGCTTCAAAGCTATGAGTCTGTAGATCTTAGTAGCAGAACAAACTGGATGCCTCTTCATCACAGTTGAAAGACCAGCTCCTTATGCTAAGAGCAATGGGATGTTTCTCTGTTCATGCATTAAAGGCAAGGAAGATTACTGCATTTTAAATAACTTTATCAAATGATGTTGATGAACACATGGCTATATCCCTTCAGAAACTGTTTCAGCTTGCACATATTTGCCCTTGTATCTGAATGTCCTCATGGATGTTCTCCAGGAATTAGTCTGTATGGCTATTGAGTCTTCACATCGTTCTAAAGTCACTTCTGCTGTGTGCCTTGGAGAAATCAGGAAACTACTAAAGGTTAGGTTGTGCAGCAGTGAAGAGAAACAGATGTTATTTATTTATTAAAACAAACTTCCAGATGGTTCAAGATCACCACATTGTGCAAACAGCTAGCTCAAATGACTGCTTTCTTTTATTATCATTACCCTCCAGTTTCTTTCTGCCATCACCCCCTAGTGTTTGTTATGCTTTCTTGCTTCAGCATGTGTCCAAGCATTGTAAGTTATCTGAGATATGAACTTTGCTTAAAAGGTTTCTAGAGGCCTTTGGAACAAACATGCTAAAACAATGGTAACAATGGATCGTCAAATCAGAATCGAACTGTCCCTATGACCAGAAATATGAAAGTCCAATAATTCTTTTATACGAAACTGATTCCCTACACTATAAATGAGAACTGGGGAAAAAAAGAGTATTTGAAAAATATATTTGTCTCCTAGAAATGTGTTTCTTTTCCCACTCCTGTAGCTCCTGCAAAATCACTGAATTTGCATACACCATACCAATTTTTTGCACATACAATATAGAAGCTCTCTGACAAGCCAGGCAACGTGGCTAAAGCCATTTATGGTACGAGGAAGGCTTATTTGTAGTCTTTCAGTGGACAACACAGAGCCTCAGCAGATTGGCAGAGTGCAGGTCCAAACGCAAAATGTTAGATACTTGATCCAATGTCATGCATGCATATCATAAAGCATCTGCAGTTCAGTCAGGTTCAGCCACACACAACCTTGAGGAGAGTCTGTGCTGAGGCAAGGCTCCTACTTCAGGTAGGAAATGGGGGGAAGCAATGGAATAAAGTGCTATGGAAGTTTACCATTTACAGCATTACTTAACTTAAAAAAGACAAGAAAAATGTGATAATGTTTAAAAGTTGGAAAAAAAGGGCATGGAATTTAAAACTGCAGACCTGACACAGAGGTAGCATAAATTGATATAATAGACAATATATATATATATATATATGATAAAAAAGAAAGAAAGAAAGAAAGAAAGAAAGAAAGAAAGAAAGAAAGAAAGAAAGAAAGAAAGAGAGTGTGGTTATAGTATATCAACAAAATATTTCCAAAAATTGAGACCAGTTGGAGACATCTGGAGAAAGTAAACTAGTCAGATAAATGGGAAGAGCAAATGAGGATAACTTAGATGGAATTTAAAGAATAAATGCCCAGCAAAACAAAAACAAATAGCAAAGAATAACCTAGGCATTCCGAAGAACATACCTTGAAAAGCTATCTGACATAATGGCCCCTGAAGGGGGAAAGGGAAACAGGTAAAGAGATTAAAATCACAAAGAATTAAATTATTTATTGGATTTGAACCCTTTTGCAAAGAGGATATATAGGTGATTCCTGTGAGAGAACAATATTATTATTTGACATTAGAGATCAGGTAGTGCTGAAGACTGAGATGTTAGAAGAGTCATTAAACAAACTGGTAAGTTGGGAAGTGCTGGTTTCTGACAATATACACCTGTAAGTTTTGAAGTTGCCTAGTACTGAAGTGGCTACGCTTTTAACAAAAAGATCCATAATTTCTCATAAATATCTAACCTAAAAAGCAGGAAAATGTCAAGTTAATACATTAGTCATAACCTGTTGTTCACACAGCATGTTTCCACACAGCAACAGCTCCTGAGTCTCTGGAAGGAATTTTCTCCTGCCTCCAGCTGATGATGAAACACACTACACACAAAACATTCACCTCCCTCACAGAGCAGCTCAAAACTTTACCTATGACCTCAGCAAAATAACAAGTACTCATCAGTGAGATGTTTGCCAAGATCAGTTGTGCGGTGCATCACACCTGTTACAGGATAAGACCCAGCAGATGTTTTTTATTGTAGTGTGAAGAAGCCTCATGTGTAGTTAGAGTCATGGAAGATAAAAAGACTCAAGATCTGGTCAAGTGCAGATTCAAAAGGAAACCTAGTGTAGCAAGCTCCCAGGCTGTTTCCTCACCAGATATAAAACACCCATAACTCAGTCAGGCCCAGTCAGGTCCAGACTGCTCTAAGGAGAGCCTGAACTTGGGCATCCCACATATCTCAGTGACCCTTGTTACATGCAATACTGGGACTCCTTCAAAGGTCCAATTTCTTCAACACTGAGAACATGAGATTAACTTGAGGACTAATTGGATAGAGAGGGCTAGACTTGGTTGCCCCAACCACCTCCTGTAAGAGCAATTGTTTTCCAAAACACATTCAAGAACCCTCATAATACATTCATACGGTCATGGATACAATACAAATTCAGGACTGAATATGACCAGGGTTCATGCTTAAAATGATGCATTGATCCAGCTGAACCTATCCTGTACTCCTACAGCTGTAAGGTGTTGCTGCCCTTCCACTATAGTGCCACTATTTGGCTGCTATTAATGATGTCCACTGATAACTGCTTCGGGTATTTCTATACCCTGGTGATGTATACACTTTAAAAGCACACAAAAATAAATACTTGCAACCCTATCAATATTTTAACAGGGTAAAAATAATCTCTGAAGTTATTTTTCAGTGTTGAAATTTCTGACCTGTCCTTCAAGATAATGATATAGAGCACATTTATTGTTTATTTTGCTACCACTGCTTTAAGTGGTGGAAGAAAAGCTTGTAATTCAGATGAGCTACTTCTCTGAAACTGTCACACAGAAAGCAATTATAGATGGCTCAGACAGATGTTTTTTTGCCCCTACTATCTAAGATCCCAATTATCTCACATACAAACTGCCATGAGGAATGAATGAAGAATTAGGAGGACTAAGACCTTTGTTTAACAGATGCATTTGTGTAAGTCATTCTGTGCTTACTCCGAAGTAATGGTGGAGAACCAGGGGCCTCTTAGCTCTAACGCAAGGCTAAAGCAGATCATTAATGGAATCAGAGCACTCAATGAAACCTGACCACATCTACATATGATGCAAAAAGTCTGTGAAAGTGTTATTAGTACCTTCAGTGAGAGCAGAATGCTAACTCACTCCTCACCCCCAAAGCTGGGTACCCTAGAAATACGAAGAAAAAAAAAAAAAAACAGCTAGTGTGTCATTCAGGTAATGCATGTCCAATTCAGTATACCCATCATTTGGGTCACTGTTAACAGAAATGAGAGAGACTGTTGGTAGCACTTCCCATCTTTAGCTCTCGAGTATACTATTTTATACAAAGAGTTTCTATTTCTAATATTCACCCATTAATCGTAGTCAAGCCTGAGGGCTCAAAAGGAAGCATCAATGAACACAAAAGTGCTCCAGCAGACCTTGTCAGACAAGAAACCAAAAGGGGACTCACCAGTCACATGTTGAAGATGCTCAGAAGTCCTTCATTTTCTTCCTCTGTGTCTCAATTTGACCTCTTGGAAAATATACTTGATATGAAGTAGTGCCCTCCTGTTTGATACATGAGCTTTGTATTTCCACAGACCATTTTGTATGTAAGTATTTTAGCTAGCTGAATTACTCCCAGCCTACAGTGTACATTTTCAAAGGGACTATAACCACAGAGAAAGAAAATTACAACTTCTAGCTTTATTGGAAGTGCTCTATCTTGCTCTAGTTAGTTAGCTAAGTGAATAAATGAATGAATGTACAAACAACCAGAAATGTCATTTCAGTTATTTTTTGCCAGCTAGGAAGCTCTTAATCTTGTAATTAAAGGCTTTGAGATTTGAAATTCTGTTACTGTATTCCTGACAATGAAATATTTCCACAATAGCTCTGGGACTGGAACTCAGACAGGTAAGAACCATCTTGATAATTTTCTCTCCATCCAGAGATTCAGGCTGGGTCCAGTGTGCCTTCAAGCACTCATCGCAAGTAATTACCCTGCAGAGGGAACACAGCCTTTGTTACAGCATTACTATTATTACTTTTTTGGATTAAGTAATAAATATTTAAGAGGGTAAAGCTAGCCCACAAGAAATGACAAATGAGCACATGCCAAAACCCCACCTACTTGACTGTGCACCTTAAGGCCTCTTCTACCTGAAATAAACAGCAGAAATTATTCCCTTCCCCATCACTGTGGTCTCTTATTTTCCTTAAAAAGCTAAACTTGCCTTCAAAGCTAAACTATAGTTTGATATTAGTTACTTTTATAAATGTTTCTGGTCTATTTCTTTCAGAATAACACAGTGGGGTCAAAATAAAACAAGGCAGCAAAAGGCAGGATAGTTTCCATTATAGAGCTAAAGATGCTTCTGTTTATTTCAGTTTGCAGATCTCCAGACCTGTCTGAGAGAGATGCATGTCTTTGTACAGCAGTTAACCCTTCTGACCACAGGATCACATTTTTTTAGATACTTTTGCACATAATTTGAATGTAATCCAGAGTCCCAAAGACTCACAGACTCCAGAGTGAAAATCAACAAATCTGTTCTTTTTCCATTGCCATATCATCCTTAGTCACTCACTCACCTCCCACTCAACTGATAATATTCTCTCGCACTAAATTTTGTACCAGAAAATTTGCAAAAATAGATAGTAAAGAGAAAATGATGAACTGTGAGGCATTTGTAAAAATCTCCTTTCATATCTAAGAAATTCACTTTCAATGACCCCATCAGAACTTGTTTATTTGATCTTTCACTGCACTTTTGCTCAATGCAGGGAGCAGATGAAGTTTAAATGGACAGGTGTGATTCAGACCTTGGGAAATATTTAGACTTCTTTAAAGTTATTTCTAGCCTTTCTAGTATTTTTGTTATTCAAAAATATCAAAGTTCTGCAAATAAAAAGTTGTGATTTTGAGGATCAGCTGTCATATCAGATATCAGAGTATGTTCTCAGTCCTGCTTTAATTACTGTTGCATGTAGCAATGATAAAAAATATCTTCAAATCCCCAAACATTTTTCATAGGTGAATCTGATTGATTTAGATCAAAAGTGTGTTTTATTAATAGCTTTTAAAATATTGACAACATTATTGGTCATTTGTGAAAATAATCCATGGAAGGCATAAATTCCACAGATTATAAAGAAGGTTTTTATTTGTCTGTTCATCATGCAGCAACCCACACATTTGGTGTATCTTAACTCCTTCGTTTGACGGACACAGGTGTGAGCAAACCTGTGACATATTGTCAATATATCTAAAATGCCAGCACTTCAGGCAATCCCCTGAATGCAGTTTAGCCCCATCCCAACTACGACAAATGTACCCCTTCATGAATCAGAGGGACATGTGCTATTCTTCCAAACATCTGTTTTTCATTTTGTAACTTCTGCTTGTTTAAAGGACCAGTCATTTAACCTGCTCCAGTTTTATGCCACAGCTATTCCCTCTTTTTTCATGCACCTACAACCTCAGTAAACTTTTTACAAACATAAAAAAGCTTCTAGTATTATGAAAAGAATAACTATGATATAAGACATTGATAAAGTGTCTTCTTGACTGTTTACTACTATTACTGCTTTGCTCTTGAAGATTCTGGGGAAGTTCTCTTTTCAAATATATTTCTATAAGGAACCGGAATCCAGTTTTCATATAGACTGAAATCTCTAGCTAGAACATTCTGAGGAAATTGAAAAGCAGTAAGTCCAGGACTGCAATCATATAAAGTACAAATAAAAATATAAAATTCTAACAATATAAAGCGTGGCATATCAAAGGACCTGCAATATAGCTGTAAAGTTCTTGAAAGCCAGAAATTTGTTTGACTTTGACCCCACCCTACAAAGGCAAATAAATGTTTCTTTTGAGAGATCCAGATGAAGCCCACTGAGAAAACTTGAGTGCTTAAAGGCAGACCCAACAGTTCATTTTTAAACAAAGGATGCCTTAGAGACTCTTGGCCTCACATGTATTGATTGAAAGACACATTAAACAGAGAGCTTGGTTACTCCTTGAAAAAACACAGCCTTACAAGATCAAACTAAAAGAGCTTCAGTAAAAGAAAATCCCATCTCTTTAATGTTAGAGATGGACTGGATTTTGGGGGTTGAGGTTAATAAATCGGGATGTAATGGTAACTGTTAGGTCACCTCTGTGCACAGAAGCACAGGGACATCAATCAGATTCTTTTTTTTCTCAGGGCAAAATTCCTATCTCCTCATAAAACAACAGTTAGCAAAACACTAGACATAACTTCAAATATTTTCCAGTTTCAGGCTTCTAACCTGGACACAAGGCTCTGGGATCAGCCTTTTCTTCCCTGCAGTGTTATCTGCCAGTGAAAGGTCAGCGGGTGCTCAGTACAGAGTACCTTCTCCCACAGCACCTGTCATGGCCAGCACTGCCTCCATAAGCTGTCCTACAAGGTTACCACTCTCATCCTAACCCTGTCCATGCAGCAATATGCAGCCAAACGTAAAGGCAGCTGAAAAAAAAAAACAAAAAACAAAAAACAGGTACTTGTTTATATCATAAAGAAACTTAAAGCTAATTGTGATGAGTAGATACCAGATTTTATACATGATTTTTTCCTTTTTTATATTTCTGATTTTTTCCCTTTTTTATTTTTATTTTTTAATTTCTCTCTCTCTCTTTTTTTTTCTTTTATCTAACCTTGTTACTGGCAGGAACTAAGTTTTGTAATAAGGGACCTTCTAGGTCCTGAGCAGATTCAAGCCAGCTGGTTGCTACTGTAACATAAATATTATACAATAGTTTGAATCTCCTTTTACCCACAGGAGTGAATCTTTGCCCAGACATTTCCCTTGTAGTGAAGTTCTTTAAAATGTATTGCAACTGCAGTCCATGTTTAATTACTCTTCCCTCCAATATCATATGATCTATAGAGGTAAATAAAGCTTGAGATTCTTTCTTTATTCTTAATATCATACAGCGTAAACTTATAGCTGGGGTATGCTGGGAATAGTGTAATAAATTGTTTAGAGTGAACCTTAGCAGCTGTGGAAAAAAATGTAACGCGCAGGCTAGTTCTACGTAACTTTCCTTCAAACATTAAGACAGAAACCACAAGAAAAAAAAAAATTAAAAAATACATCAAGGAAGTGATGCCAAGTCATTTTTTTTTTTCCAAAAAATCAACACAACAGTTGAGCTCCAATGCATGTGCTAAAAAAGAGGATTTTTCTTATAAACAGCAGTTACGTCTCTTTAATTCAAGCTGGTTTGAAAACTACTTTACATAACTTGATGGAAACCTCTTGGTGGGTACACTTGCAGTAGTTCGGATGCAGTTGACAACTTTTACTAGTAAATTTGCAAATTCAACCAAACCAACATTATCTGACATAATTTGAATTTGGACTGCACAGAGGAATTATACAAAGCCTTTTAAAATATTCATTTTGTTTCACGGATATAATGGTACAGCTCTGTGCACAGACATGACCTAAGATGCCTAGAATTTTAGTCAATATTTTGACCCACAGCCTCCTGAAAATTCTTTTTTGTGAGCTCCATATGCCAGAATTTGTTGTAAGATGTCTCTACAATAGAGAGGCCAGAGGGAAAAGTAACCATTGGTTTGGATCTACTGCTTAGGGCTTATTTTTTCACTTTTTCATTTTAGGGCCTATTTCTTCCTTCTGTACAGAGATCCATGATGGCAATTCTGCCTCAGAGTTCAGCATAGTTCTTAGCTGTGCAACTCAGATCCAAAACTTTATTCAGTTCTTTAAGGCATTTTTTTTCATATAATTCCAAATATTTTTATTATATTGAAGTCTTAATAATGAGACTAAAAGGAGTTAATAAGAGATAAGCAAAGAGATTTCAATTCAACCAGAGAAGAAAGATCATAGCTCTGACTGACAAAAGCTGGATGATGCATTATTATTGGTGGCATTAACTCATCAGAACAGAGGAGAGCCTGAAATTTCTATTGACCAGCTACTAAAGCCAGGAATATTAATACATGCAGAAATAAAAAGAACATGAGCTGAAATTCAAATTATTTTTGACATTCACAAAAAGTCTAGTCATAATACCTTGTCAGGAGAAGAAGGTTGCATTCTGTGGAGTAGTGATGCAAAAAAAACCTTGCCCTTACAGACCATCTTATTTAAATTAATACTTTTTTTTTAACTTGTAGTTTACTACTGAAACTTTAGTGTACTTAAATGTCCCTAAACTTTGTTTGAAATTACATGTGTATGGTTTCAAAATCAATAATTAAACTGGAAGAAGAGATTACAGAGGTTAAACCAAACATAGCTCAACAGATGGAAAATATATGCCATGTTCCTATTACAAACAAACTTGTGGGGAAAAAAATAATGTACAATGGGGAAAAAAAAAAAAGACTTTTCCTAACTATAAAAACTTCCATTTTAAACATGAATCTTTGTAAACTCTGACACAGTGAATGGGAATGCTGTGTGTTGCTCTAGTGTTACCACAGCACTAATACATGCCCAGAGCATTGTAGGCTGAGTTCTGTATGCGTAAAGCTAGTTGACATTTTCAGTAACACTTTGTTCAGAGAGCATCCCAGTTATATCTGGGAAATTTCAGAGCCTGGAGTTTATTTCCACTAAATTTTTAGACAAATGAGGTGGAAGAAAGGCTGTGGAAATTCCCAATTTAGGGAAAGCATAACATGTTGAGTCTGTCCCCAGTACCAAACTTGGGCAAAATGTTGCTTTTCCCCTTCCAGCTCAAAACACACAGTTCCTGATTAAATGGGATTTTCCCTCAGTGGTCTGTCTGCTTTTCTCAAAGGAAAAGTAATATGGAAAAAAGACACAGGGACAAACAGATTTTCATTTTTGTCATTGTCTTTCATCTCTAAAGTTACAGCTCATTGGTATACAAACAGAGGTTTGACTTTTCTCAAGTGGTCACAGAAGAGAGGTAGACAAGGTGTAGGTTTCAACAGATGGAAGTGTGGTACTCCTGGGCTTACCTTGCTCCTTGCTGAAAAAAAAAAAAAAAGAAAAAAAAAGCCATTTTTGAAGAGAAGAGAAACAGTAATAAATAAATAAATAAATAAATAAATAAAAACACACTTATCTTAGATGCATTTCAAAGTAGAAGTTGCTGGCATATGCCACCATTAAACTACTTTTGTATGGCACAATATTAACATAGAGATTAACCTAGACTTATCCATATTAAAATTAGTTGCTTATCTTAGCTAGTCACTTATGTTGTCCTTTAGTCACTGGTGGGTTATGTGCACTTCCCAAGATGATTGTGCCCATCCCAAATAGGCACATAAAATATGCACCTGGGGTAACTGTAGCAGGGACTCCAACTTGATGGTCCATCAAGATCCATCAAGTACTCCCTCAGGGACCATCAGAACTCCCCATCTCTTCCCAAGGGAATCTAGAAAGTATGTATTAGACACCCTACTCTTCAGGCGGATGGTTAATCACTCTTTTCAACACTCAGTGGATCCAACTTGCATGTCATGATTTCCATAAGCAACACAAAAAATACACTCAATGCAGGAGGCCTCTTGTAGGGACAGTCAGTCCTATTCCCCTTCCAAGTTTGCTTGTTATACCCCCTGTGCCTGCCCTGTGTGCACAAGACAGGCAGGCAGTGCTAAGGCTCAGGGGAGGAGGTCACTATAGTGATGCTGCATACCAGTAATACCCAAAGGGACCAGATCATGATTTAGGGCACTGCTGGGAACTTATCTGTCTCCTGGATTCTTTATAACTGTGAGGCTGCAGGAGATGGTTTCCTTTCTTTTTCTATTCCAAGCCGTGCAACAGCACATAACAGACTTGGCATTCACATGAAGGAAATGAGCTCACACTGTCACCAGCAGCTCTTCTGTTTCTGTGCCATCGCCATCTTTCCATCACCTCTAGCACTCTGGCCAAGGATGAAGGCTTACAGTTTGATTTGAACACTGTCTCTAAGATCCCAGCTTGAGCAGTTGTCAAGATAATGAGTAGATGGTGTTTCCACCACTGAGCACTGGCTGTTATTAGTAATAATTAAAACATTCCTTTGGAAGCAACGCTCTCTGTCCAGCTGAGAGCTCTTGCCCAGAACTTTCACCAGCTAGGTCCAGCTTGGCTGTCTCTGAGTCTTTTAAGAATTAACATGCTCAAAGTAACCTCAATCATCAGATTAAAATTCCTGTATTAGAGTAACAAGTACCTATTCTATCTATTGTGGAATTATGGTGGAGCTTCATGCATACAGCCCAGCTTCCACAGTGCAAATACAGAAAGAGCCCTGAACTTGTGAGGTAAATCTAACAGGGCTTAGGAAAGGTAACAAGCAGGCAGAATAAGCTCAGGGAAGCAATGAAATAATACGGGTCAGCAAGAGTGCTGTAACGAGAGGCACAGCACAAGCAGTCACAGTTTAAAGAGAGGGAGTTTAAAGAGCTGCAAATATCTAAGCAGTAGGAATCATCAGAGAGGAGGTGGCTGAATCCAAGAGAGGGTGGCTTTAATTTATTTGCCTCGGTTTGGAAAAAAAATCTGCAATTTATAGTAACATATCACTGTGCGATAAATTTGCATTTGAGGTGAAGAAAAGAATAAAATGGGGGCAAGAGAGAACTACCTATCACAATTGAGTACAATAAGCAGTACAGTGAGTAAATGACCATCCTACTTAGGCTGTGCAAGGAGTCCTAATAGAGACAAATAGCACTGCTGCCTGGCGCAATACATGAAAAATACCTCCAGCATTTCACTGAATCATAACAGTTCAACTAATGTAATGACTGCAGAGAAAAGTTATCTGTTCTGAAGGAGCATTTTATCTATGTAGGATATTTTTTTTCTTCCTGAAAACTGTCAGAATCACCAGGCACCTGGATACCAGAACCTACTCAAGTGAGTTGAAGAACCAAGCATCATGTGTGTTACCTGTTCTCTGTATTCAAAACTAAAGTGTCTTGCCCAAAAAACAAGCAAAGTGCCAATCTTGCAAGTCAAACCAAGCTTGAACTAAGTTAAGGGATATCAATAGGTTTTTGATCAGTTGTAGGTTTAACTGTACCCATTTTTCACAAGTAATAAATTAACTGTATTCCTTTCACGTAGTTCTATTTCAATCCCTGCACCAGGATGAAAAGAGAAGATCCTCTTCTCTCCAAAGAGCAGAAATATTTCAAGATAAGAAAAGGAATCCCTTTGCACAGTTACCACATAGGTCCATCCAGTGGTCTGCAGGAGCAACTTAGTTTCCCAATGGGCCACTTTTTGTGTAAAGGCAACGCTGGCCATTGACAGTGTACAAAATGGTGCAAAAACAATCTGTGTAAGAAAATCCTTAACTGAAATATATGAAGAAGTTAATATAAGACACGCTGTTTAAAAGGTGCTCAGGGGCTTCTCTTTTGTGTGTGTGTGCATTGGAAAATTAGTCGTATTATCTATTTTCAAAAGATCCAAGCTGCTGGTATTCCTTTAACAACGGTTCTACAGGTACAATGAGCTGAATCAGTACATAAAGTTAACGCTGTTCCCCTGGGAAGACAACTGAAATCACATGCCAATTAAAATCTTTCAATGTGTTCACCTAATAGCAAAATATTACAGCGGCCTACACAGCCCAGTAGTGTTCCATATATAAAAATAGCTTTCCAGAAATAACTACCCTACTGTATTGGACTACTGAATTTCCCAGAGGACCAGTTACTTCTGTTTTATGTTTTAACACATTTGCTGTAGAGTGAAAGTACCGAACCTGAATATATTAGTGGTAGTTTGCTTATTGCCTGCAAATGGCATTTAAACAACAGTAATACTGCTTTAGACTTGAAAGGCTTTTGCTTTCAGAATTTTGGCAAGTTGTTGGAATAATTCTGTGCTCCATTCCCAGTGCATAAATCTCAAAACAGTGGGTATATATTCTCAGTCAAATTACCGTGAGAGGAGGAAGCCTCACAGTTGTCTCAATGCAATGAGTTTGGCAAGATAGCTCCATTATTGTACTTCTAATCCGACATGTTTTTCACTGCTCAGCAAGAGAAAATAATCAGAACAGAAAGTGATTCCAAAATGTAAATTAGGGCGTCTGATGTAGGGATCCAGTGTATATAAAAAGTCTTGTATCAAAAATATTTCCTTTTCTAGTTCACTGCTGACAATCAAACCTTTGAAGTAAAAGAACTGCTTTTCTAATCTTGGTGTTATTTTAGCATTTCTTTTAAGAATGCAGCACATGGGCATAGACATATATATCTTTGTTTAGAGGTTGCAAGTTCTATTAAATTTTATTACTTCTTTCTTTATGACTTTAAATGTAGGGTAGCTTGAAAGCAAGGGCAGTTGCTATTAAATACCATAACTTTCTACAGAGACATATATGTTAAAGATGACCGGCAGAGGTGTGGCTACCAAATAAAGTCTTTTCTTAATGCATAGCCCTACTAAATGAAAATACATGGAGCATGACTATCATTGAGGCATCTAAATGCTAACTGTTTAGACTTTTGGCCTAATGAAGCACATATTCAAAACAGTTAAGATCACAGATCCATCAATAACTGCATCTCAAAAATGTAGTTAAAATTATTCTAATGAGAATGCTAAGAGTTGAGAATATGCAGGGTCAGACCTCTACATAATGTTGACAGACATTGTTTGAAATCTCTTCCAGACCTTTTTAATATTTATCTGGCACAGGTATGGTATCTAAGTAAAATAGAATTAAGAATAGGAGTTAAGTATATATTGTTAAAAGTTCAGAATACGTTATTTAGAAGATGCTTCTGTAGTGGTTTTACCCTGCTGGGCAGCTGAACTCCACCACAACCGCTCTCTCACTTCCCCTCCTCAAAGGAAGAGGAGGAGAAGAAAGTATCATGGAAAGAAAAAAAAGGATCACGGGTTGAGATAAGGATAATTTAGGGAAAAAAAAGGGAAAAAAAAGGGAAAAATAAAAAATAAACAAGCAAAGGCTGCATGGAAGCACAGAGGGAAAAAAGGAAAAAAAATTATTCTCTACTTCCCCATCAACAAGCGATGTTCGGCCACGTCCTGGGAAGCAGGGCCTCAATACATGTAGCGGTTATTCGGGAGGACAGACGTCTTCACAACGGGAGCCCCCCCTTCTCCTTCCCGCTTCCCAGCTTTTATTGCTGAGTGTGACACCACATGGTATGGAATATCCCTTTGGTCGGTTTAGGTCAGCTGCCCTGGCCATGTCCCCTCCCCACTTCTTGCCCACCCCCACCTCCTGGCTTTGGGGGGTCCGGAGAGAGTCCTGGTGCTGTGCCAGCACTGCTCGGCAGTAGCCAAACACTGGTGTGATACCAGCGCTGTTCTAGCTACAAGTGCAGAGCACAGCGCTGTATGGGCTGCTGCAGGGAAAGTTAACTCTATCCCAGCCAGACCCAGTACAGCTTCCCAATGTTGCTTAATCATTAATTTACAGAAAAGAGAGTGGTTAATGTGCAGGTAATATCACTGAGGTATACAGTCTAAAAGCATAAAAGTATTTCACTCAATACATACAAAAGAGTGGACAAGTATGCTCACAGAGATTTACCAAGCTCCATAAAGATTCAAATATAGATCTGATTGCAGGAGCTGAGCTGTACTTCCTGCTTTGACATGGTGCCATGTGATACAGGGAAAAGATTTGACCCCAGTACGATATAGTATTAGAATTCTTGTGTATCCAGGAACAAGTATTGCTTCACTGACTTTGTTGTAGCTATGTACAGACACTATTATTATTTATTATTTGCATTATGGTAGCTGCCATCAAGGACCAGGGCTTCAGTGAGCTAGTCATTACAGAGACATTTACAGAGCTCACAGTGTACATGATAGGCAGTATATCAGAAGAGACAAGCATGACTGGGAAGGATGACATTACAAATGAGAGATAGAGCAGGGAAGTCTGCCAAAGTCATGCATTGTTTCTATGTGTAACGTTAAAATCATCCTTAAACATATTTCCAAACAGGGTTCTGTATTAGACAGAAAGGAAGGAGACATCTACTGAACAAAAGATTGCAAGTGTTGTTTAGGCAAAGTGCATATCAACTCTACAGTTGTTCACCTTTCTGCCCACCTTTCATGCTCGTGGACATTTTTCAACTCACACAGAATCACAGAATCACAGAATCCTTTAGGTTGGAAGAGACCTTCAAGATCACCTAGTCCAACCTATGACCTAGGTCCTCCACTNATAGAGCAGGGAAGTCTGCCAAAGTCATGCATTGTTTCTATGTGTAACGTTAAAATCATCCTTAAACATATTTCCAAACAGGGTTCTGTATTAGACAGAAAGGAAGGAGACATCTACTGAACAAAAGATTGCAAGTGTTGTTTAGGCAAAGTGCATATCAGCTCTACAGTTGTTCACCTTTCTGCCCACCTTTCATGCTCGTAGACATTTTTCAACTCATTTCAACTCATTTCATTTGAACAGATTACAATTTGCATTTGGGTCATGGATAGAGAAAATGAATCAGTCATAGTCACCTAAATTAATTTTTCTATTTGGCACTATCATTTTCCTTAGAGAAATTGATTTATTATCATTATACACATTACAGTTATGGAAAGAAAGTAACTTTGGATTATTGAGAGAAATAAATACCAAACATCATACATGAAATAGGCATCAACTTCCTGTTTGGGTTTAAAAAGAAAGTTGATGTTGAACAAAAAGGCATTTAGCCTTGAACTGTACAATGCTTCTGGGAAAGGCTGATCATTATTCTGTTCAATGTGATCTTGAAAGTTAGATATTTGCCCTGAATACAGGGTGATGCAAAAAGGATGTCTTTCAAGTGAAACAATAGTATGCTTCTGTAACAAAATTGTCAGCAATAAGGGCTAGAAGCATGGAATGAGTAGAGCTCTGCATTTGGTGTTACATCAACATAAGGAAAAATTTAAAACTTGACATTTTTGTTTATTAGAATTAATAATGCTCTTAGACTTTATTTTCTGCCATGATTTAAGATTGCTAAACAAGTCTAGGCCAAATCCCCAGATTTAAATTCTCTGAAGTAGTAAGTGTGTTTGAAAATAAAATTTAGATCCAGAACATAATTTCTCAACTTGGCACATTAAATCAATAGAGTACGCCTATATCTTCAATCCAGACACTGATGTGCTGGTATAACCTTGACCTGATTTGAATTTTGCAGGTGTTGAAAAACAGCAACTCCTAAAAACTGCTTCAAATATGATCTTCATAACTTCATAACCATTATAGCTATGAAAACCAAAAATCAATCTTCAAAGTTATTTAGTATCAGCTTTACTGTAAGTATTCACCGTGCAAATGTAGCTAAAGTTATCCAATTCTCTAAAAGAGCCATTTTTAGATTCTGTTTTTTACCTCTTCTTTCAGATGTCACAATTACATTTCATAGAAGTTGGAAACTTCAGCAGTGGATTTATTATAACTGTCTCCATAGGTAAATAAATTGTTTCACCCTGCAAATTAATGACCCCACCAAAGACTTCTGTAACAGACAGAAAAATAAGCAAAATGAAGGGGAAAAAGGAGGGGGAAAACTTTACTTGCCAATGTACTGGATTTTACAGTGAAACAAGTTATATTAGCTAGCTGAGCTTTAACCACAGTTCCTTGATTTCATGAAAATCCTGGCTTTCCTATTTTTCTTTAAGAAAAAAAAAAAGAAACATTTGTGTTGCTAACTTTCTATTTGTGTAAAAAAGCTTCAAAATATATCCCTAAAAAAGCTATTTCTTTTGACTCTTGAACATAACATATTAGAGAAGTCTTTGGACTTTCTGTATAATTATTGTGTTAGGTATCTATCATAACATTGTTCATTAGTTCATTTCTGAATACTTCTGGGCATAAACACCTGTCAGGATAGTCCTAAAACTTGAGGGAACCGAATAGGGTAAATGATTTTCTAATGTACTTATTTTCTGTGAATCTGTGATCATTCTCATATAGTATCATAGTCAAAGGAAACATTTATTCTTTTCTTGGACATGCCTGTGACGGCTTCCTCATGAATCTGAATACCATATATTTGCTGAAATGTAATGAGAAGCTCAAGATCTTTAGCAATATCAAACCATTATTATTTTTATGGCCCTAGAAACTGATATCTAAATCAGTTATATTTGGGCAGATCTGAGTAGAATAAGCATCTTCAGCATTGCCTAAATCACTTTCAGCCACATCTACCTCTTCTATGACTCAATTGACATGAATTTTTCTACAGCTAGAATGCACTTTCGTTGTAGAATAGAACCTAAATTTACATTCACATTGTTTAAGATTTTGTACTGTTTTTAATCCAGCACTGGGTAAAGAAGGGAATGACAACAAGCAAAATTCTCAGGTTTGCCAGTCTTTTGCTTTTAGGTGAGAGAAATCTTTTCAAATGTGACCGAGCACAGAGAGCACTACTGAAAAGTCAGTTTCTAACTTTTAGTAATTGATGGACTCAGGTGTAAATGGACAAAACACTTACATGCTTTGACTTCTCCGACCATATATTCCAAATCACCAAAATACAAATTCTGGTGTGGGATCTGAACAAATAATCCCAAATCAAGTATCCAGCCTAGTTAGGATCACCCATTTATATTTGTGATTATTGACTATACTGAATCTACATACCCCTGTACTGCATCTACATACACCATCTTGGAGTCCACATCAGTTTTACTAAGAGCATTGGAGTTAGGTGTGAACCAATAAATGTTTTTAAACAAATGTTTGTTTGTCTGTTTTCTATTTCTTTTCCCCTCTGGATCTCTACTCAGACTGTTGTATGAATTACCAGGTGTATCCTGCTGTTATTGCCCTCTATGGGAAGTATCATCATTTACTTCCCTGCAACCTGGATCAGACTACAAGTTTTATAACTGAAAGTTTCAGCAGGTAAGAGAATATTTTATTGTTAGCAAATACAGCTTCCTCACATACTTCAAAACAAAGCTAGGTATTAGCAAATAACAACAAATACTTATTTCTTATTATAACTCTCTTCCTTTTCATAGGGTCACCTTTAATAGTCATTTACTGTTGTTTGAACAACAAAAAATTGCAAAAATTGTTCCTTAAAACTGCTTAGCATTTGCCTCTAGGAAATGCCATAAAACATGAGATCCCACATTACAGTGGGAACTTAAAAGTAATTCCATATTGTTTTTTGTCTCTAAAATTAATAAATCTTAAGTTCTGGCAGGAAAAGAATTAATAATATGACTTGTTTTCAAGTCTTTCTAGATTGCCATGTTGCTGGGTGGTTGACCAACATCACAGCATTTTACCAGAATTTTAAGACTGCCATTTACTTATTCCACACAGTGGTAGGGGTCTACCATTGCCTCCTCCCATAAAATCCTTTTCTCATTGGATTTTTAACACCAGCATGTTGGAGGTACTTAAGTGCTGTAACGGAAAACATCTAGTTCACTCGAAAAATGAAAAAAAAATCAAAAGAGGAAAATGGATTTATATGAAGATCGTTCAGAGTTTCAGAAGAAGACGTTGAGAATTACATCAGCCTTCTATTCTTTGCATTTCTGTGAGATCTGACTTGAAAACTCATATGATACATACAGCATTTAAATATAATTCCTGTTGACATTATAATTCATTTAGTAATACATTTTCAAAATTTCTTAAGTGACAGGTTTTTGAAACTCCAAATAGTCTCACATAGATTTAAGACATTCACTACATTCATCTAAATATGCTAAGAAAGTCCAGATTCTAAACAATCTTCAACTTTGAAAGAAAGACTAAGACAATTCTGAAATGTTTGATTGGTCATTCCTTAAAAAAACTAGTAATGGTCCCGCAGTACTTTCAAAAATCTACTTTGCATGGGCATTAATAAGTTTTACATTTTCAGACAGATTCTTGTGCTTAAAAGGCCTTACATACTGTTTTCACTTATTGTAGAGTGATATAAAATATTTAGTCCTAAATAATTGTATTATTATTATCACCATCATCATTAAAATATTTACTACTGGAATAATCGAATCATATCTAAAGCACAATGAATATGGTCACAATAAATATATTCTCTTTCTCTTTTGTAAAATATCAAGAATCTTTCTTGTATTTTCTCTCCATCAAATCATCATTATTGTTGAAAATACATGCTGAGCCCAGGGAGTGTGCACACTGCAGCTTCCAACTACTGAGAGCTTAAAATTTAGAGAGAAAGGTAAATCAGCGTGAGCATGTAATGCCAAGTGGAAGACGCGTTTGTCAAGAAAGGGGATTATAATATTTTTTCACTTCACCTCTTTGTTTGATGGCTGTTATCACTGGTGCAAGAGGAATTTCAAAGAGAGGGGTGGAATTTGGCTTACCAAGTGAGCTCCAAGAGGAAAACATAGATATCAGAAAATGAAGAGAGCATTTAAATGGTGCTGGATTAAAGCAATTGAGAATGTATGAAAGCAGGGAAGAGTCAGAGCATGGAATATGAGAAAATTGAACCCAATTGGAAATGCAGAGGAAGTTACCAAAGGGATTCAAAGACAAAGGTAATGGGGGACAGATGAGAAAACTTTACAGCAGCATTTTGGAAAATGGATTCTGAAAGGTAGGAAATTGTTGAAATGGGGACCAAAATAGGTCCATGTAGTAAGGGCCATGAAGAACCCAGGGATATTTTTAAGAGTAATCAAGTATAACACATAATTCATATGGTTTGGCAGAGTTCACTTTGCAGTTAGATTACATTTCTCATACATAGTAGGGAAGCTTGAGCATTGCCTTCAAGCAGATATAAAGGCACACATTTTACTTGTTGTGAATCTTAAACATTAAGATTTTATTTAACAATTACCTTAGCCATTGACCTTTTTGTTATTCAGAGAAAAAAAATCTACTTTCTAATTTACTTTCCAGAAATACCAGGAATGCAAGTGATGGCTCTACCACAAGAGCCATCTGAATATGTGTATGTGTCAGAAATTTCTGAGGACTACCCTGCAAAGCATTTGAGAACCAAGCAGTTGGACACCATGTAACCGAAGGCTTACATGAAACAAGTAGATTTCAAGATGTACAAAACTATACTTCTAGCAAATGACTCATAAGTACTACATAAACAATATTACAATATAACAATATCAATTAGTGAGCAAAATTAAAATTCGTTCATAGAGAAAAATAAGTTTACTGGAGAGCTCACATCAGTCTAGTGGGTTATACATTCATATATATTTGTATTCATGAAAAGCTAACATTTCTGTCTTTTCTTTCTCCTTATGAGGCACAAACACAGCTATAGATCTTTCTGCAGTAGAATTTTTTGAGGGTCCAGCATAAGGAGCAAATGCCCAAGAAAGACCGCAGTGACTCATCACTACAACACAGAGAAATAATGAGGTGGATCAAGTGAATGCAGAAAGAACGGTAAGAGAGCTTGCAGCTTCTAAATAGACAGTATCACAGGCAGTGACAATGTGAGACGGAGAGAAGATAGTATTTTAAGAGCAGAAGACCGCATAGCAGCATTCAGAGGTCTTGAATAAACTGATTACAAAGAATTGCACCAAAAAAATGTAGAAGCATGAACACATGAATGAGGGGGATTCTAAATAAACAGCAAATTAATGTAGGGAAAAATGCAGAAAAGCTATGGTTTAAGATCATTACCAAGACACAAAGAAAGCAATATGAAAAAGAAAGTACCTTATATTTTATTAGGAGCAAGCTGAGAGAAAATATAGATCAATTATTTAATAGGGAGTATGAATGAATAATACTAAAAAAATCAAAGTATTTACTGCCTTTTTTATATGAATCTTTGGACAAAAAGATTGATAGCAACCATGTATCTAATACAAACTGTATAATAGGTTAGATCAGGCCAGCAGAGGGAAAGACCAGGTTACACAACACTTAGAACGGTGAGATGCATTTGGGACAATATGGGATGGATTTCAATCCACAGTTCTAAAGGAATTAGAAAGAGTAATCCCTGAGTCATTTGCAATGAATTATCTGAGAGGACTTGAGAGGCAGAGAGACCGAGGTGACAATAAACACCGGAAGACTGGAGAACAGTAAATATAATCTGTATCTTCAGAGTGAGTAAAAAGTAGAACTGTACATAATGAACCCAGAGAGATATTGTAGTATTAAACAATCATTTAATTAGCCCCTGAAGGAAGCATGATAGGAAACATCTCAAAAGGAAGTACAAAAGCACATCCTGTCAAAATCATCTCATTTTATTTGACAGTGTAGAGTCAGTGGAGAGAGCAAAAGATATTTCATATCTTTACTATGGAAACGAACTGCAGCTAAAATTATCTTGTGATAGTGGAAAGACTGGACAAAAAATCCTCTTCAGATTGTAGTGTTCAGTAGTTTCTGGCTACCTCTGGAGGTGGTATCAACATCTTTTATGTCCTGTTCTGGGTTTTCACTAATAGTTTGAATGCTGGAGGAGAGAGCACACATAAAGTTTATGTTAAGAGCAAGCTGGGTGAGTAGGAAGCACATTAGGAAATGCAACTATGTTTAGAATTGTTTTGCTCAATTGAAGAAACAATCTGAAATTAGAAAGATAAAATAAAACTAAGAAGAAAGAAAAGGCAAAGATAAAAGACAAAATTGTGATTAACTTGGCTAGGAAGGAGCTATACAGAAAAAGCTTGAGGCTAATATTGGGTTGTAAGTATAATAGGAGGCTAGAAGTAGTTCATTAAATATTTTAATCTGATGTAAAACAGTCACACCATTATAAGGAAGAGTCTTGCTTTCCTGCTCCCACATTATCCTCCCTTTTGTGATAGCAAAATATTTGTTTAGCTATCTTGAAAACCAGATCAAAGAAGCAATGCAGGTTACAAGTAACTTTTTTTTTGGCACATTAGTTTTCATCTCAGAGGAGAGAGATGTAAACAGAGAGGGAGGCTGCAGCAGGGCTGACTTATTCTAAGGGTTTTTTTTCACATTTTAAGATGGGTTCACAATGTGATACTTCTCCTAAAAAGTGATGTGGGATGTCCTGAGAGGAACGCCGGATGTTAGACAACAGAGGCAGCAAGTTCCATTGGGTGAGCACTCCACCCCATCACTGTAGTTCAGAGAAGTGCAGGACAGCTCATCTAAGATAGGAGTAAATGGTGTGGAAGGAGTCCAGAGGAGTGCAGTCGTTGATCGATGATGGGGAGCTGATGGGTATGGATCAACATTTTTCAGGAAGGGTCTTGGTATGCAGGATCCTATTTCAAGTTTCTCAGGTTCCTTCCAGGCATGTATTTACTCATATATATATATATATATATAAAGTACTTTCATTTTTTAATTTATAAAAAACTATATATGCTTTATCATGTGCTGTCATCTCCATTTTATGTAAAACAGCAAAGTCCATCAGCTGTCCAGATAGCTTTGAGTGACAATCACCTAGCCTGCAGAAATAACTTAATCTTATATATATTTCTTCATTTCCTGAATGCATTTCCAAATGTTTCAAAACTAAAAAAAAAAAAAATCTAACCTGTTTCCAAATCAGGCCATATCTGAATTGTTTTTTAACAACATAGGTTTTCAAAAGAATTTCCATAACTAAGATTTGAATGTGGCAAACTTAACAGCAGAGTTTCCAAAAAGCTTTGGGAAGACAGTGATACGGGCAGAATCATGACATTTTGATTTTTGCAGCTGCTAAGAGTAGATTGAAAATGGTCTTGAAATAATGGTTCCAAAATTCCACTAAAAGGTAGTCTGCTGACACTGAATAACCTTACTGCATAAAAAATCACTAACAGCTGCCTGGAAAGGATTTTTGGGCAAGAACTGTATAATTAATTTTTAGTTCACTGTTCTTTGTCCATTTGTGGGACATGAGAAAGACAAAAAAAAAAAAAAAAAGGAAAGTAAGAATGGTATAGGTCCTCCTTGGGCTAAGAGGTGGATGGGAGGGCTGGAAGGAGCAGATCTGGGACCTGGGAACAGCCACTCTGTCATCTGCTCAGGCATACTATAAAAACTGGATTGATTCACATAAGGATTACATACAAGTTACCAAAATGATATTGAAGTGAAGACGAAGTGTTTGCATGTTATGGAAGATGTTCCCTTCTCTTCAAATGCCACTGTTTTAACAGTACATGGACTAGTTCAGGTATGCCTAAGAGTAAAGAAGTTTTGCACAGCTGGGTGGAAAGAAAACATGGTTTCCTAAGTTCATCATTTCAAACATCCTTACCTCACAGAAATTAATGGCTTTGCAGAACAACATAGCTTTTACTTTGACCCAGCCCTTTTCAAATTAACTAATTCATTCATTAGTAATTCTTGGCTTGTATTTTTTACTAAGTAAGTTTGTATTTTCCTGGTGTGTTCAAGAACCATCAATGTATCTCTAGTAATAAATGAACAACCCCAGTTTATCACATATGTTATTGGATCTTGCCTATTTTCTAAATTACTTCCCAATATGTATAGAACAGATTTCAAACTTTAATAAACATGTAAGTAATACTTAAATAAAGTGCTTACACAAATACATATAACTAAATATAAGAGAATATAGAAGAGTACAATAGTTTGGATGTATAGAATGAACGGACTGTGAAGTTCCATGAGTACAGAGTTAAAAGAAAAAGGAGGAAGGGAAGGGAAGGGAAGGGAAGGGAAGGGAAGGGAAAGGCAAGGCAAGGCAAGGCAAGGCAAGGCAAGGCAAGGCAAGGCAAGGAAAGTGCTGCTCCGGTGCCTCTGGGAGCCCTGCTCCTGGTGGGGTGGTGGGATGGGCCCTGGTGCCAAGCCCTGCCTGTACTGACGAGGTCTCCATTGCCCCTCAAGGGAACATAGACTGTTTCCTTGCATGTTAGTGGGCACTCGCATTGCAGACACCTCAGTGTAGATGTCTGTCTTAATCCAAAACTAACTCCGCCCCTAAAGGTCATTCCAAGAAAATCTCTGGTATGAGATTTCCTGGACAAAAAATTGCTTTGACTTTGACTAATGCGAAGTTTTTATTGGTGATAAGGAACTTGATCTAGTACAGTACTTCTTCATAAAACCCTGCAGTTTTCTTTTGCATGAAATACCCAGACTTTTGAATCAGTCAGCAAGATGAATAACACGACCCTGTCAATCAGCTTGGTATCTTTTAAAAATCCATAGAAGTTTATTAAACTTGTGAAAGGCAATAGTTGCTCTCCAATTCCAGCAAAGGCTTTGGTGCTCTGAAGTGACCAGAAAGAATACTGGAGCAGATGTATCTCAGAGATACAGCTGAGGTAATAAATGGATAATGATGACTTCTGCGTGATCTCGCTTGTTTTCTGACAAGTTTTTGCAATGTAATTCTTTTAAGACTATAAGAGCCCTGTATTTCAGTTGATATTGTTTGTGTTTCTTTGCATGGCGCTGTTTTATAAAATAAAGATCTTATCTGGTTACCACAGCCTGCTCTCAAAATGCATTGACTCCTGGGCAGAAATAGACCTAACATATATTCTACAATCTGAATGACAAGGGCTTTGCTAGCATTTTATTAGGAATAGATAAAAGACAGCATTGACAATTTTCAGTCTGACATGTCACCCTTTTTCTTGTATAGGAGAATAGTAATTGTACCACTATAATCAACTGGTGTGGTCTCATATTCCCAAATGGATACAAATCACAGTTTATGCCTCTGAATAAATGCTGCAGCACCATAATTAAGAGGAGCCAGAGGGAATGCCTTTATGGTCTGGTGAGTGGTGACTTGAGCTGATGTACAGCTTTTTGATTTCTTCTGAAGATGGTGGTGCTGCTAGTGCTTGAATTGTTTCTGCCTGTGTTTTTTTCTCAATTGCCCTCTGCAGAAGGTTAATAGCAGGTTTAGAATGCCAAAGTTTTCTAGCCAGTGAATCACAATTTCAGATTTGTCAGTTAGTGATGTGAAACCAGCTGCTATTTTAAGTGGAACACTTACACTTCCCTCCCGCCTCGCTCCACAGATGCTTTTCAGTTGTATGAAGAAATTGATCATTTTGTCTCTTCTGCAAGTCTTCAGAATGTCACTAATTTCTTATTTACCACAAAATTTTCATCTTGTGTAAGTTACACTGTAGAAGCGCTACAGCTATCCTATGTGGTATGCACTGATCTTACAGCTGGATAATAAAAGAATGAATGATAACCAGCACAGAATTAAAATTCATAAGTATGGAACTTGTCATAAACATGAAACTGCATCCTGTCTGTAAATATCTTGTAATGATGCTGTGAATTAGTATACTTAAGTCATTTCTAGGTTAAAAATTCATTACTCCTGTTATGAAGAACAACTTACAGACAGATTAGTAAAACCAGGCTGATTTTACAATTATTATTTTCTTCTGACTGTCATGCTATTTACATTTTGTGTTTCCCCCGACCTAGACAACTTTTATTACCAAATGTCAGCCCCAACCAGCTGCAAAGAGTCAGCAGCTCAGATTTGCATTGTTCTTTTACATCTTCTGGGGCTTTTCTGCTCTCTGCTGCTCATAACAAACATTAGCGTAAAGGAGAAATATGAAGTTTTAGACATTTTGATCATCCTCAGAGGAGTTCCTGTCAACAGGGTTTGGCCAAAACCTTCCTATTCTCAGACCAAAGAGGAAAAAAACTGCCATTACAGAATATTAACACTTCTAAGCCTGCTTGCTCATCTCTTCTTTCACCCCCATCATTATGATTCTATATTATATATGCTCCTCTGATACCCAGTTTCTCTCTGCTCATAGATCATCCTACATCCAGCTTTCAATAGTTCATTGCATCAGTGTGGAATATGGTCATAGTTCAGCAGCTACAAAACTGTAGTTTTTATAAATAATGAAAACATTGCAACTTTAAGATAAGATCTGACTCTACAAAAAGAGTCACGATTGTACTGGTTAACTTAGAAAAATGTGAAAACATGTTCCCAAATTCTAATTAAAAAATGATGGCTTCTATTTAGCTTCTTCATACTTCAGGAAGTATATTATAACCAGTTACTCAACCTAAAATAAGTCTCTGCCCTGTCTGAGGAAAAAAAAGGTCTTGTAAGTGGTGACATCAGCTCATCAGTTTAGAGATTTTAAACTGTCTTTCAAAATAGAGTCCAAATTTCAAGGATCCATTTTTGATGCCCTGCAAGACAATAAAAAAGCTATAGAATATACATTTCTGTCTTATATCCATCACCGTGGTTTATCATAGGAAAAATATTATAGTTTAAAATTCTAATTCAACCCAAAGACATCCTTGCTAAATTTTAAATGCTTAACATTGCCAAATAACAGAAAATTGAACATATCCCCCTTTCAAGCAAAATTAACACTGATAAAGACTAGCTAAAAATACAGACATAGTTGAAATACCCAAAAATAAAGTTAGCCAAAGTTTTCTGAACCTTATAAATGCTTTGTTTGGATTTGATTCAAGGTTATGATTGATT
This sequence comes from Anseranas semipalmata, assembly GCA_013399115.1. Lineage (NCBI taxonomy): Eukaryota > Metazoa > Chordata > Aves > Anseriformes > Anseranatidae > Anseranas > Anseranas semipalmata. The sequence continues at coordinate 67,466 of VXAA01002924.1, forward strand.
CTTATTTCACACAAATGAGTTCATTCCTCTCAATATACCACGTCTGGCAGTGTAATACACATCCTAATGGAGACACATACTTTACAAATATTGAAGTGTAAATTAGTAATATGCTGTACATAAATAGTTGCTGGGAGGAAGGGGAGGGAATATTATGTATCAGCTACCAGAAACATCTGAGAATGTGTGAAGAATATGTGGCTGATTTGCAATGATTTATCAGTACTCTATACTGTCTGGTTGTGGGATGGTATGGCTGTATCAGCTTGCTGGAATGTTTACTATATGCATATGTTGATTTACATTTATAAGAGAGCAGTTAGAAAACTGTCAAGAAGGCAAAATAAAGGTTCTCAATAAGCAACCTGCTGTTAAACATTTCAAAGGCACTAGGAAACAATACTTGAATTATTAAGCTATTCCAGGGACCAGCCAGGTCATTTCTTTTGCCAAGACTAAGAGCAATAAGATTAGAAGAACAGTAACATAGTAAAACAGTCACTCTAGAAGGAGGGTGGAAGCTTTATAATGCAAGATTAAACTTCGAGCTTCTGACAGTGATAAAAAGAGGCAAAACCACTAGACAGAAACTTTCTACTAAGCATTTTAGCTCCAGTGAGGATATAACTGACCATAATTAGCTTTTCCATGGTTAAATTAACACTGTGAAAGGTGTTGAATCCTGACCTTATTTGGTAAAGACATTGAAGAAAAAAAAATGTACAAAAAAATCACTTCCAAGCTCCCCTTTACAAATCAAAGCCATTTTTAAATGAAGGTCAAGCACATCAGGACATGCAGACAATGGCTTTTGGAAATCATTTTGTTCCTTCTAACTTAAGTGATCACTAAGACTGATGAGCAGGAAAGCCAAATTGCCCTGCAATATGAAAGGAGACACATTTTTTTTCTGGTTTTGCATTGTTACTTTTTTCCTCCCTGCTGTTAGTGGTACCCTCTCCAAAGCTTACAAAAAGGAAAACTGTAGTCATGAATTTAATGTCCTTCCATGCTCAGACTTCCCCCTTTGTGACACAGATTGCCAGACAACATTACTGTCCCCAAACTTTGATACAATGGAACTGTACGTTATTAAGTTAGCTTTCATAAGACTTTCTGTCAACATACAGAAGTTCTAACAAATGCCTGGACCACAGTTAAAATACAGGGATATGAGGCACTCAAAATCCTGTAATTAGCAGCCACAGCATCTTGGTAAACAGGTAATGTCAAAGGAGTCAGAGGCAAGCAAGCATGAAATAGCAAAAACAAGTGGCTTCAGTGACAAATAATCAGCATCACAATAGGGAATTTTCAGGAAACAAACAGAATTAATTTTGAACGCTCCAGGCCTTCAGACCAACAAAATAACCCACACACTTCTGAATGTGCTTAAATGTACATGTGTGAGTAGTAGCAAGTTGACTGGAAAAGCGCAGAAAGTTAATGAAACTTGCAAACGTTTCCAGGAGCTGCACTGATTTTCCAGTGGTAGCAAGATCAAACAAGCATGAAAATTCTGGGAATAAAGTCTAGTACAGTTAACATGGGTGCACTTTAAATCAGAATGAGGCTTTACTAAGTGCATAGGGATGGAAAACCAGGTTCAGTACACAGTTCAGTCAAAACAAAGGAAATTAAAAGACTTAATACACTGTGGTGACTTTCTGAAGTGCTGTGAGGCAGTGTCTCAGGAGGTAGACACAACCCTAGATAAAAGAAGAACACAACAACAAAAAATGTCCCAAACCCCACAGTCATGCTCAGTAAGGACAGAGAGCAGAAACGAAAGCTTCGTGAAGGCAACCCAACAAGAATGTAGTAGATAGGGCATGCGGTGTCAAAATATGTACATTAATTAATTTGTAAGCTTGAGAGAGTGTACAGAAAAGATATGACCTTTAGGATTTCACAGGAGACTGCACTACTCTGATCCCTGTAAGAATTAGTGTAGGGTCTCATAGCACTGAGAACAAGAGGGACTTTGACTCGTGTCAAAAACAGAATTATCTGAGCACATGAATAAGGTAATTTAAAACTCAAAGGGAGATACCTGACTGAGAAAAACATACCTAAAAGGTTCAGCTGAGACTGTCATACAGCATTTTAGCAGCTTTCTATACTGCATATTGTACTGACCTGCATTAACTTTGTTTTTTACTTTGCCCTGTACAATTTCTCCTGAGAAGGAATGACACACATACAGAATAAGCAGTTGTTTCTATATGAAAAAAATTGAGCAAGGTCACCCCTTGCTGTGTTGAAAGAGGCATTAATGGCATCTCAGTATCTTCCAATAACAACCCCATTTATGTATGTCATCACAGTAAAGTACTAAGCAGTCACAGCACTACAGCAAAATTAATCAATATGCAATGTACTGGACTCCGAGCAAAATTTTAGTGCTGTTTTTAAAGGTACCTTGAGGTATGCTTTGGTAAATGGCAACTTGCTAAAGGTAGCCTGAAACCATAACAACAGGATAAGCACAGCTTGCTTAATTTTCTTTTCAAAAGACTAAAGTATAAAATAGAAAAACATATATCATGCTTTACCTAAGCAACAATATCCTTTTGCAGCTGACAAAATACATGGAAGGTGTTTCTTAAACTTCAGTTGCCTGCAGTCAAATATACATAGAGGATGAATTTTCTGGAACTTGCTCATAAAGGGAAATAATTTCCATTAGGTCAGCCTAATGTGATGCCCCTGTTGACTTACAGGTTATATTTTAAACATATCTCCTATATTTTGAATTAATTTCAGGCTCTTGAATGCAAGCACACAGTGGGAGCAAGTGTGAGGACATTGACTAGAGGACACAGGAACTTTTTCCAGAAATGTCACCTTTTAGTAATACTGCATAGGACCCAAACAGGACATGTGGTCAGGGTAGATTGAGTATTTGATACCAGACTGGCCATGCATGTAGATGTAGTGCCTTTAAGTATGCACTATATTGCCCTTATATATGATGCTAGTACTGTTGAAACTAATGGAGTTATCTGTGAACCTAATCACTTTACCGTACTGGACACAAAGTAACCCTTTTTTTTTTTTTCCCAATAGCAGACATCTCCTGCTGTTTTTGGAGGACCAAATGCAGCATATGTAGACGTACATAGAATTCTTCTGCGTGAGGACTTGCTTTACATTTTGCTTTTGTATGGGTAGCTCATGCTACAAACTTCTTTAGCAGACATGAGAAGTGTTGTACCATTCAACCTCCTTATGTCACATTCCCCTTTTCTCTAACTGCCCAGAAGAATCCTGCTGGTTTTCATTAGGTTTAGACAAGGATGCCTCAGGACACCCTGTTCACCCCGTTTCTCTTGCACAGCCCATGCTGTTACAACCAGCTTTTGAGTGGGCCTTGATAAGTATGTGTTTTACTGAAGGAGACCTGGCCTTGTGTTTCAAGGGCACAAAGGGTGCCCTTATTGACAATTACTCTGCTCTGCGGTAATTTGCTACCTCCCAATCTTCCTCTTTCCCCTTTTCCCACTGCCAGGATTTTGGGGGGGATTTCCACACTCTCTGTATGATATCCAAATTCTCCACCCAAAGCCCTAGGATAGCTGCCTAGTCCTGAGCCATAGGAAATGCAGATGGGCAAGTATCAATCCTAGTCTTAGGCTGGAGAGTCAGGGCCTCAGGAGACACCCAGATGGAAACCTGGTCCTGGAATCTTCCCTGAGGTTGGGTAAAGAGGCTTTTCAGGTTAGGTCTCTGACTTCAGTAATTACTATAAATAGTACATTAGGTGACAACACTATTGTTAAAACACAAGCAAATAAGCAAAAAAAAATCTTCTCTTTGAAAGAACAATGGCAGGTATCTCTTAACAATGTATTGTAATGGAGAGCCAGAACAAAGAAAAGATCCCTGTGCAATTAATGGGAGACAGAAGCCTAAGTCTGGGGTGCAGATTCCTTTCAGGACGCCACAATCGTCTGATAGAATTCTGACACACTTTGATCCTTTACTTCATCACATCCTTAATCTGTAGATGTTAGCATGAAAATTATCCAGAATACAAAGGCAAATAAACTCCATTTTGTCCTCCATTTACCTGAAAAAAGAGCATTTTTATCTTACCTAATTGTATTTTATTAAATTAGAACCTGAAATTGTATTTTTACTCTGGCACTTTATGTGTCACGTACACTGGACAAAACACTTTTAAACATCTTCCAGGCTGATAAGAAACAATGTCAATATAGTCACAATGCTCTTCACAATTTAAATTCTTTTAAGCTTTGGGAATAAAGGCAGACAAAGAACATGAAATGGGAGCAATTACAACAACAGGCAAACAAACAGCAAACTCTGCTCAAGCGGAGCTGCGAGGCTGTTTTCTCTCACTTTCTGCATTTTCCTTTCTTCAAGGACTAACGACTTATTATCTAGACAGTTTTTATCATTGCTTCAACAAACTAGCTTAGCTCTCCAGGAGTTTCCATCCTCTTTTCAGCAAAAAACTAGCATGTTTTACTTACTAAATGTTAAAGGACTAATAATTTAAGCACAGTTTTTTTCTTTAAACAACGGGAACTACTTAATCTATTATGACAGAAACTAGGTCCCAGCTGAGTTTCAAAATCTGACTAGTAAAGAGATAAAGGATTCACCTCTATCAAACAAAAGGTTTGTTTAACCACTGGGGAATAGAGAAAGAAGTTAAGAATCTAATCTTAAGTTATGTGAAAGGAAGAGAAAAGATGGAAGACAAGAAGAGACAGGTGAGAGAAACATAACCTTTGTAAATGTTCTGGGTACTTTCTAAAGCAAACTCCGTGTGAAGTACTGTATGCATTTGGCCTCCATCAGTTTGAATAATCCAACTGTGATCAAAATGACTGTTCACAAGAATTAAGTCACATGCACACTGAAGTGTTTGCAGCATAAGAGCTGTTGTTGTAACAAGATGATAGAAAGCACTAGCCAGGGTCAAGTAACACATGGCTTCAACAACGGTTAGAAGTTTTACAAGCAAAATTTGTACTGTGGAGAATCAATATTTTCCTCATCTAGTCTTTCCTTTGCAGTTTTGCATAAATATTATATTACCAACATCTCATTTTAGCACAATAGTGCAAAATTCCAACTGTAATTTTAACGTCATTGACTCTGTCGTAAGTGGACAAGAAAGGTGCAAGACTAGTTCATAAAAAATTAGTGAACTTGCAAGAAAAATCATTAGGACAAACATTAGAGGCTAACAAAATCCATGAGGAAAAAATGATATATCCTACTCTCTCCAAGATAATAAGAATAACTGAAATGGCAAGGCCAGTAAAAGTGTCTCTGTTTAAGTCATCAATAACTTTTACATTTAATATTAAATTTAAAATGAAAACACTGAGGTATCTAGAGAAAAGCAGTACTGTGGTTTGGTACTTTGGAATAAATTAATTAATTGTGAAGAAGCATTTGGAATAAGTACACTCCTAACATCATCATAAACATTTTTTGGCTAGCCTAAGATTAACATTGTCAGTGACTAAAACTTCATCACTTTGGCAATGGAACATAAATGGTTTCTCTCCAGCAGGATTCTTTAAGTTATAAAGCCATCTCTCATCTGCATATATATGTTAGTTAGTCTTTAAAATAAAGACAAAAATAATATTGAGATCTTTAAGTGCACAAAGAACACAGGACTATCAAATCACATGTTTGCAGAAGGTGTTGTTGCAAGCTTGTGCCATGAGATAATTAGTTTTACTTCCATCTTGTTCAAATTCACTTGAAAATTAAGGTGTTCAGTTCTGAATTTCTGCCAAACACTGCGACAAAGCATAGGCTGCAGCTGAAGCATCAGGAAAGTGAGAGAGAGAGCTGGGAGCCATCAGCAAAGCAAAAGAACATTGTACTGTGATGGTGAAAAATTGAAGTAGGAGGCAGCATATAAACGAAGGAAATATAATGGTTGTTATGAAGAGCCCTGGGATGGTGCCATTCTACATTAAGCACAATAAAATGGGAAAAGAGAAGGGAAGAATTTGGTCAACAATCTAATGATGCTCTCAAAGATTTTAACATAGCCTCCCCAAGGCCACAAACAGTTGCCAAAGTGGCAGCAAAATATGGTTCAGCAGCACAGAGTATTAGTTATGGTATTGATTTGGTTTAAAACAGAGATGCCATGTGAAATAAATAAATACAATGAAAAAGAAGAGAAGTAGGACCTCCAGCAGATTATTAACCATGTCTCAGTAATGATCTGAAAGTGATAAAAACGGTGGTATCCTATTTCCTCATTGGCATTGAAATGATCTGTCCCATTTACACATACAGAACCAGAAAACAAAAAAAGACAGCATATAACATTGCAAATGCTGGCCTAAGGTGGCACTACGTAAAGCTTCTTAGTGCTCAGTACCCATTGATATAGGAGATACGTTGACACAAATTCTCTACCATCATGAGAAAACAGCCCAAAGAGAAAGTGGGAATTTGTACCAGTTAGTTCTTTATCCTTGTAGTCAGGGTCAGAAAAAATGAAGACTAAATGGACACTGAAAATTGAGCAGCCCTTTCTCTCTTGCAGCTGACTTGTCTGAACAAAGAATCCAACAAAGGGACAAAAGCAGTAAGAGGAATCCTGCACTCCTATTGACTGCAAGACTCTCGCCTGTGCAAAATGAAGGATGGATGGTCAGGCAGACACCCTGCGAAATACTGCATTTTTATTCTATTTTACACATTCATTTTATAAGGGTCATAAAGGACCTGATTATAAAGGGCTTGTTACAAGAGTAATGAATGCCAGCCACCAACACCAAAATCATCTCATCAGTAAGCAACTGAAGGATGTGTCATTCTTGCTGAATCCTACCAGCTGGTAGAGAGCTATGATGTCCTTGAAGGGTTGTATATTTGAATCCAGAAAACAACTTAGAGGAAGGCCAGTTTGTTTGCAGGGGGAGCTGATGGATCCGCATTTCACATAATATAACCATGTGGGGTTACTCAGCTGGGGGCACTCAGCTAGGGCAGGGAACCCTGAATTCAATGTCTTCCTTGTCTGGCTGTCCCCCTGTCTTACCAACAGTACTTGTGCATACATGCTTTTCCTGTTTGTGAGTACGGTCCCATGAAAAGAAAAAAAAAAAAAAGCTAAGGCAAAACAATGTACAGTATCATAGTAGGGAATGGGAATAGGGAAAGAGAGAGTCTGTAATTTAGGGGATGAGCTGGGAGATGTGGGCTCTTTCACTTAGAAGCTTTTTGGGTTTGAGTTTTTGGTGGGTTTTGTTTGTTTGCTTGTTTGTTTTTGTTTGTTTTGGTGTGTGTGTGTGTTTTTCCCAATAACAATTTATGATAAACGCTTCTGCCAGGATATAAGACATGGAATTAGTGTCCTCTCCAAAGCAAGAGACAATTTAGCTTCAGGTTAGTGGGACAGCACTCCAAGCATGAAGCTATTAAATGAGGTGGGCACTATATGCTGGTAAGGCATGGTATAAAGGCTTTGCAAATGCCTATCAAACCAGGTCCTTTGAGGACTTTGCAATCTGTTCAACTAGCTTCGGGATCCTAATCACACTTAGCCCAAAGGTACAAGCTCAGCACAGTGCAGTTCCACACATGCTCAGAAGATAAGCTGTCAGTGCCTAAAGAACTACAGGTGCAAGGAGCTAACAAAGCAGGACAGAATGCATGGTGCATTTAAAACTCAGTAGGGACTACATCTTACAGCAAGAACATATAGCAAATGCATATTAACAGCATATTAACACAGCCTGTGTTATTACAGAATTAAAGAAGGCCTCAGCCGGTTTTTCTTTTTTTTCTTTTTTGTTATAAATTGCCCCAAAATCTTTAACATCCTCATTTCAACAACAACAAAAAAAAAGAGTAGGCATCATATAAAGCATATAAAAATAATTTTAAATAAGTAAATATATATATATAAATATATAAATATATATAAAACAAAGCTAATCCCATGACTCAAAGTCATACATTGAAGGTCACACAAACCAAGATGGGATTTAGAGGGGATGTGTTCTCCAGTTCAGGTGAAGAAGAAGAAGAAAAGCTATTTTACCTGGGTCAAACAATGTCTGCACTTTAACATCCAGAGCAACAAGCATCAGAACTCAAATGGAATCAGTTGTCTCCTGAAATAAATTACTTGCATGTTCCTACAGATGTGGCTACTATTAACAAATGAAAGTTCAGGATTTCATGAGCTTTCAAAAGTATATATATCTCCTCAGAAGATCTTGAAGGTGACCTAAGCAAAACTTATTCTGTGCTTTTCAACACATATATTAGTGAGAACAGATTCCAGAATCATGTCTTTAACTAAAAAATTTGAAGTGTTAGCCTAGCCAATGTTTGTTTTACAGCACTAATGTTCATATCTACTTTATATTATTGCAATTTATTTTCAGTTTATTAACATTACCAATATTATCATTATTATTGTTGTTCTTGTTGTTATCGATTTTGTTGCTATCACTTGTTCTGAAAAAGCACTGGATAACTTAGCCTCAAAATATTTATACTTATCTGTCCCAAATCATTGCTTGGAGAAACAGGACTAATAAATTTGTATGTTGATATGTGAAAAATGAGCAATGCATACAGGTAGGGTCTTCAACTTGACTCGAAACAATAATCCTAAAAAAGGATACTTCAGAATTAGAGAAGAAATTATCCAATTATGGAAATTTTATTTTACCACACTCATGGGCACAAATCAAAAAATAAAATCCAATTCAAATTGGATTGAAATGTCTTTTGTGAAAACAAACTATTAAGAAACTGGACAGCCGAATTTTGGGGTAGAATTTATTTTTCATAGCTCTAAATAGCTACAGTGCAGACATTTACATCTGAGCTTCTCAATCTGGCTTCCCCTTATACTTGATGTAGACCAACAGACACATTCAGGGAGTCATTCATCTGATCAATTTCTGATGTATACTGTAGAATAACATACACCACCATAACATACACCCTGGGGAAGCCTATTTCTCTGCAATGACCATAAAGGGAGTTTCAGGTGACTAATTCAGGAAGTACTACAAATATTTACATTTGTTCAGATGAATCCCACCCTAAATGTGTTCTTGAAGAGGAATGTGATGTATCAATGCTAAGAGATATATGTAGAAAATGAGAACATATTGTGGAAGTAGGTTAGAAGCAGAATTTAAATTTCCAGGATCAGTTCCTAAGAAATTACCATAATCAGATCTCCCATAAGTTCTGCAATATGTCTTTTTATATTATAAAAAATCAATGTTAAAAATTAGCATATTAGTGTACAGTGCCAGCCATGAGCTGGTAAAATGTATGGAGACAACCTGGAATGGTGAAGCAGAATCCACAAGGAGCACTTGAAGTAACCACTGTACTTCCAGGTATGAGAAATTAAAAACATATACCAGAAAGGGCGGGGACACTTGTTTCTTGGTTTCTATTTGAAGATCACGTAGAGAAGAAAGACTTTTAAATTGATGAAGATATCAAATGTACTCCTTTGACTTTCTCTGGCTCTGTTAGACCAGCATAAACAAATCCAGAATATAAATAAAAATTTCAGAGAAATCCTTCAGGAAAACACAAATAAACTTGTTTGCCCTGTTTCTTAAATCAAATGGTTTCTCAAATCAACACATACTTAGTAAAAGGTAGGGAGTGCATGAGTTCCTGCTGGTTAGGAACTATTCATCTGCTGGGGGACACCCATTTAGCTAGTAAAGAATAGCGATAAGGACAGCCAAGCAGTGGAGGAAGTTGCCCAGAGGAATTGAGCCTTCTCTGTTTTTGGAGGTTTTCAAGACCTAACTGGACTAAATGAACTTCCACAGTACCTTCCAAACTATATGATTATATGATTCTGTGTGCATGTGTGTCTCTTATGTACACACACATATATATAAAACTATGCTGATTTATAAATTGTGCCAAATTTCTGATTTTCAAGGAACAATGAACCGTACAAATGTCATAAATGAACTAGGGACAAAAATGCAATCAACTATGGCTAAATTAACGTAAAAAGTCTCTCTGATACCTCATCTTTCCTCTTGTCTAACAGTAAAAGTGATATTGCCAAAAGGGACTCAAAGATTACGCCACTGTGTTTCTGTTGCGTGTCCACACACAAAGTGAGATATAACACATATTTCAACTGCTTATAAGCTTTGAGTCACCTCCATTTCTGCTCTTCATGCAAATAGAGAGATGGCTCTCAAGCCAGCATTTCATGTACAACTACTTTTATCAGAACTATCAACATTTTTTAAGAATTGACCTGATTATGTTTACTTCTCTTTTTCTCTACATACTTCATTTAGGTAATCTTTCCATTTTTGGAAAATTAGGTAATCTTGTCCATTTTTTCCAAAAGGACAGTTCAGAAAAATGCAGAGAAAAATCAGAGAAAAGTTGTATGCAACTTGTATCAGAATTCCTGTATACGAATGCTACTTACTCAAAAGGTAAAATCTTGAGCTCAGGCTCATAAGTCATCTGAAGACTTAAAAAGAAAAAGATACTAAATCCAAGTCTCGTAAGTACACAAAAAGTCCACCAGTAACTTTATTCTGGAAGAGCAACATTTTGTTTCATAAAGGTTATAGATAATACATAGAAAATCTCTAACATGCTTGTGTATATTTAATTTGGCAATCTAGGATTAATGAAACATGTAATGCTTTTCTCAATTTGAAAACTTGGGTTTATAGTGTAAATAACAATATAGAATGACAGCTATGAAATCAAAGTACATTTTTAAAAATACTTGACCAATTAATTTTTTATGAGAACAGTAATAACAGTAGTGTGTTATTTTTTTTTTTTTTTTACTTTTTATAATTTCATGGACCACTGCTCTGTACTAACAAATAGTAAGTCATAAACATCTGTTAAACCGTAAAAAGAAATTTGCACTTATCATGAGAATTGTGAATATTTTCTGTGGGATCTTATTCTGAATTAATATCAGTCTCTCCCACTGTAGTTAAACTAGTTTCAATGGTATTTCAGTTGATATTTTTCAGTGTGTGACCAAAATCAGACCCTACACAGTTGCATTCATTATGTAATGGTGCTCCATCAGATAAATCTGTGAGCCAGATTCCAGTGACCACTTATTTCAAACATAAAAGTCCAAAGGAATCTTTATGAGGCCACTGGTTTAAAATTTCCTTCAGCTTCAACCCTAAAAATAACTTTGATCATTATGACTAGAGTTCATCCACTTCATTTTAGATATCAGGAGAAGTAAACCAGGTGTCTAAACATGGGTGTCTGGAGCCATTTTAGATCTTCTAGGATATCTAAGCCACCTGCAGGGAGACAGCAGGAATGACACGGAACCTACTGAAGACCTATATCCTTCTTTATTGGCAACTGGAGATGGGGATATCTCGGGCCCTTGAGCTAACTTTCAATGCTGTTGTGGGTTAACACCCGTTGGCAGCTAAGCTCCACAAAGCTGCTCCCTCCCTCCCTCCCAATAGGTTGGAGAAAGAGCATCAGAAGAGTGAAAGTGAGAAAACCCGTGGGTTGAGATAAAGACAGTTTAATAATCAAAAGCTAAGTATGCAAGCAAAGCAAAATAAGGAATTGATTCACTACTTCCCATCGGCAGGCAGCTGTTCAGCCATTTCCAGGAAAGCTGGGCTCACCACTCATAATGGTTTCTTTGGGAAGACAAACGCCATCACTCCAAGCATCCCCCCTTCCTCCTTCTTTCCCCCAGCTTTTTTTGTTGAGCATGACGTCATATGGCATCGGACATCCTTTCGGTCAGCTGGGGTCACCTGTCCTGGCTGTGACCCCTCACAGCTCCTTGTGCACCCCCAGCCTCCTCACTTGTGGGGCAACTTGAGAAACAGAAGACCTTGACTCTGTGTAAGCACTGCTCATCAAGAACTAAAACATCAGCGTGTTATCAACACCATTTTGGTCACAAATCTGAAACATAGCACCATATGAGATACTGTGAAGAAAATTAACTCTATCCCAGCCAAAACGAGTCCAAACACCTAAGTTTAGGCAACAGAACTCCACTTGGAAAAATATTTATTAGCATCAGTATTAGCATTAACACTGGTATTATTTATGTCTGAACTAGTTTCATTAGGGTCCTTTTATCATCCATGGGGAGAAGTAAACTCTTCAGGATATAATTCATATGAACTATTTTACATATCTATACCTAGGTCAAACGACATATCAGACTCAGTCATTTCTTTGTATTGGCTATAGAGGAAACCCTAGTAACTGCCTGCCCTGCCATGCTTTCAATCATTTTTACACTTACTGAATATATAATGACTTAAAGCATTATAATATCATACGATTCAAGTAAATTGCTTTATTCTATGTATTCTAAATGGCCTGGCCATTTGTTACTATAGCACCACATGGTGAACATCTGTGGAGGAAAAGAGTAGAGAGGTAGTTAAGAGATGTCTGCTTTACACTGATAGCACACTTGAAGAGACAGAAAAGATTCGTAACAAGGATGAAGGATGTATTTATTCTGCTTCACCATGTGTTACACAGAAACATAATCACAATAATATTACCAAAATAAAACACATCAACAAATATGTAGTATCTCCAGGTGCAGGGTAAATGTAAGAGAGTGATACATGAGACAAGTGATAATTTCAAGTGTACCTGTCAAAAGGGGTTATTTAAGATAGTCTGCTCCTGGATGAACCATTTGTGATCACACGCTAGTTTGTAAATGAAGATTTGAAAGATTTGTAGATTAGCATTTTAATACAAGACACTTTTTCCTTCAAAGACCTTCATTCAAATCTTGGTTTAAATAAATGAAGTGTGTTTCATCTGCCAACCTAAGCCTCCATAGATACTGACTATATCACATATCCCAGAAAACTGCCACCACTAGCATTCCAGTAAGGAAAGTCAAGCTCTGCTGATGAGTCAGGAGTGAGGTTTGGTAAGATAAAATGAGAAGTACAAGCTCGGCTGAGGACACTGATTCCATTCTGCCATCAGATGTACATTATTATCTCAGCAGTTTAAAAGAAGAGTATGTATTTGATGCAGCTGACAGCAGCCTTCCAGTTAAACTGCTTTTCAGCTGGTAGACTACTCTGAGCTTTGTTGCAGAGCAAATCAGTAAATGTACACATTTTTTTATACTTCTCACTGTAGTTAAGACAGTGAGTAATCTGAACAACTATTTAAACATTATTAGTCACTGCCTTAAATATATGCAAGTGGAGCCTGTGTGCGTGGATCTTACTGCTTGCCAACAACAGGTCAGGAAGAATTCACTGCACTGAGTGTGGTCTGCTGTTCAGCCCAACAGGATGTGTCAGTGAGCACACAGTAGAGAAAATCAAGGAAATTAAGTATAAGAAAAGGGAGAAGACAGGGACAAGAAAGCTTTTCTTAAAAATGTAGAAATGTTTATGAAAGCAAGAGATCTAGAACTTGAGAATACATCTGTGCATTTATTTGTACCCACTCCTTACAAAACCACTCCTGCCTCATATCCTGTTAATCTAGTATGAGTAAATAAATTAAAGCATGGGCTTGTATGAAATTATCCCATTATTCCCTGAAAGAATTCCCAGCTAGAGATCTGAAGAATGGGATCACAAACAGTTAAAATCTGAGGGAAAGCTCAAAGAAGAGAAATACGAGCGCGACACAGAAAAGGTAGTGGTCCAAGGGGAGACAGTGAGGGTGAAGTAATGAGAGGAAACATACCAGTTAGGAGTAGCCTCTGAGAAGCAAAAGCCCAGAAGACAGAAATAGATCTTAGAAAAGGGAATGGGAGCCCAGCCAGGAGCAGGAACAGCATTTGTATAAACTCTCTAATGAGGACATACTTCATGTGTCCATAAGAGAGTTTCTTGCAGGAAGAGTTTAATGGATAGAGAAGGAACCCATTGATGGAGATAAATACAGGTGTTGTCAAATGAATCTACTGGGCATAACACTAACAGCCTTTGAAGCTGCAGTTACATTTGTTAACACAGTCTACGTGTTTATCTGAGCAGAGACCATGTTTTTAGTTCGTGTATACACAACTGGGGCCCTGATTATTTGCTAGACCCTCTCAGTGTTAACATGATACCAGTGATAACCGCCAGGATCAAATACAGCCAGCAACTGAATGGCAGGACAAAGGAGGGTCTAAACTGCTGTGCAGACGTGCTGCATCCAAGCACACAATAAAAAGGACTAAATGGGAGGAGTTTTGCCTTCTCCCCTCTCTACAGCTCCAGGAAAGCCACAGCTAAATAACTGCAGACACTGGAATAGTGGAGGGGTTGTGCCCACCCACTTCATCTGTCGGGTAGGAATTAGCACAGTGATGTGCCATGTGTGACCACCAAGTGGTCATAAGATGGGTATAAATATAAGGAAGTAAACAGCACGATTATGTTAAATGTACATAATTACTGTACTTTGCAAAAAAAAAAAAAAAAGGATGCTGAACTAAGATAAATTATGAGCCAATTTTCAGGTATATTTATCACTGCAAGTACATTGTGCAATATCTTTCAACTGATCTTCTGCAGAAGGCTGCAACATTCACAAGCAGGGTCTAAAAGTTTGGACTCTTCTCATTATATCATTTCCAAATCTGTTGTGCAGCCACTGCTGTTAACTGGTTGACATGATGCATGACCCCACCAGAGGATAATAGCTCAGTATGCTGCACAAAGCCCACTTGAACTGTTCTGGCAAGAACAAGTGAGCCATTAATTATCCCACAGTTGAATCTATTGAAGACTTATTAACACTAATTCACAAGAAAGGGGTTTGTTTGATTCCCAGCAGGGATGGAAGAGCTAAATTAGACTGTTATTAAAATGCACCTAATATTAAGGCCAAACCTCCCAAAGTAATGCAATTTCAAAGTGATATTAGTAAGATTATCTGAAATATCCTTGACTCCTCTATCAATATTACTACTGTCTTACTATGCAATTACTATCCATTGCCAAACCAAACCTTCTTTAACTATAGCACTTAGAATAACCTTTAGAGCACCAAAAATTATCTGAACTTATTCTAGTTATTCATGGCCAAAAGGTAAGTCTGCCTGTTAGGATTTCTTTAATGCTTATTTTAGATATTCAAACTGATTACTATATATAAATCTGTCATGAATTAATTCAGATGGAATTAAAGAACACTTGCAAAGTAATTCATGGAATAATTAAATACTTAAAAAAATTACCATTACTGGCAATGTAAAAATTGCTATCGTAGGAAACCAGAAGGTAGAACTAGCATTAATTATATTGATGATAGTTGATGACAGTAAGATTTTTTCTGGACTATAAAAAACAACAGTAAACAAAAGCCCTAGGCTGAAACTGGAAACAAAAACTGAAATATATTTTGTATTTCTTCAAGAAGTTTGAAAATCCAGCAAAATGTTAAAAGAATAGGTTTATTTGTATATTTGCATTAAAATAACAGCTTCAGTTTTAATTGTGCCTTTTTCATCTGTGCAATCTACCTGCAGGCATTATTTTGGGATCAAAGTACCTTTAAATGTTTTTTTAATCAATAAAAATAAATGAACAAGTATGATATAGCAATTTGGAAGTCTATAATGAGCTACATTTTCAATTTATTGAAAATATAAATGTCTTTAGGCTACATTTTAGTTTAAAATATACTTTAAATATGTAATAATAAAAAGTTTAATTTTACTTTTGAAATTAGAATCATACAATGATAGAATGGGTTGGGTTGTGTTGGGTTGGGTTGGAAGGGACCTTTAAAGATCATCTAGTCCATCCTGCCACGGACAGGGAAATATCTAGATCAGGCTGCCCAAAGCCCCGTCCAAGCTGACCTGAATTAGTCATTGCTTAAACAAACTTTAGACTTTTAACTTAAATGTTCCCTGGCATGATTCTTTAATACTAGTGCCTGTTGGCATGTTTTGAGAAAAGCTGGAGTGTCTAAAATAGAGTTAGCTGAAAGTTGCAGTCCTGAAAACTGTGTAGGTAATGCACAACCCTAAAACTGCAAAATCCTAAGGAAATTTTCAATTGACCTCATTTTTGAATTGAAAGTTTCCCAAATTATTTTCCTGGGTATGATCATTACCACTTCATTCAGTCTTATGAGCAACCTGGCATGAAGCTCATACCTAACAATGAAACATTCCTGTGCTTAAAATCATTAACGAAGTATTCTCAGAGTGTCCTTAAATGCAATTTAGGAATAGAGTGTCTATCTATATGCAGCACAGTTTTTTCTTTCTCAAAATCCTGAAAAACCCCTGGGAGAAAAACATGGTTCCCAGAAAGGGATGGGATTCAGACATTTAAAACATTTTGGTTTCTCATACTGACTGTGCTCCTTCTGGCTGGCTGGAAGCATTATCGTACAAGTACACCATTTCCTGGAATCCCATCCTGTGATGCCCAGCTCCTGCCCCACTCTACTCAGGGAGCCTTCCTGTCTTCCCCACATCTCTGGGGTCCACTTCAGTCAGACTCTTCAAAACTCACTGACTCAGTTCTTTTTTGTTTTTGAAATGAGATCATTTGCCTGACAAAAAAGAAAATGTTCATTGTAGGATGAAATAACTTTGACATTTGAATCAGAGTTTTTTTCACATCCAGATAGAAAAGGTTTCATTAAGATCTTTATCATACTAAAAATTGGACCAGATCTGCAGTTGGCAGCTGGATTGACATAATGCTGTATTATGGTATGTGGAGTCAATACTCTGTAACACTACAGCACTATTTATATAGTGGAAGGCTGTGGTTCTTTAAGAGAGACAGAATGATAACTTTTTAAATGTGACTAAATGTTTAGAGAACAACAAAGCTTTCCTTGAGCTGTTAGGAAAGCCTCATAATAAAGTGATTATGTCTGCTTGTCTATTATAAAACCTTCCTGTTACTGAACCACTTTTAATATCCCGTACTGAAGCAGCAAGCACACTCATGATCTGCAAGCATTTCCAAAAGTGGCCATGAATTTTCAAACTGATTATAGGAACCTGACAGAAACATTTTTAAAAGCTTGCGCTTTTTAAGCCAGCAAAGCGCTGAGCAGTTTTCTAAGGTTTTGGGCAGCCTCAAACCCAATTGTTTTCAGGGAGAGCTGTGGCTACTCACTGAATTTTAGGAATACTCAGCATTTTGCAAGATTTAACTCTGAAGTTCCTAACTGAAAGTCAATGAGAGTTAGTTTCCTAAAACTCAGCATCTCTAAGATATTTCAGCACTTGAAATCAATAGAGTCAGCTCCCTAAGTGCCTTTGAAGCTCAGAGTTTTCACTTTGCAGAATGCAGTGCCATGGTGCCTGGCTCCTACATAAGTGTCCATAAAAACTGTAGGATATACTGATGGATTTACATGTCCACCATCTTCTGCAACATATTTGTAACTGCCAAGGAAACTAAGTTAGGGTGTGGGGAAAACTCTTAGTAATAAGCTAAGACAATCTTTCATGTGTATCATTTGTAGAAGAGGTATCACAATTCTGCAATATTAAAGGAAAGTAGAATGGAGAGAATGAAATAAAGCTGACATTCAAAGATGACAGAGGAAACGTGGTTTAGCCATCCAAGTGTGTTTGTGCTCCTTAGAAACATAATACAGATGCATTCTGGTTATTTCATCCAGAAATAGTGTACTATTGCTAAAAACTTCAGCTTCACTTTGATAAAAAATGCATCACTACAGTACTTTTTCATAGATCATACCAGAACTGGGCATTCAGCAAACATGGCTCATTGCCCCAAGAACCGTAAGCACATGAAATCTGTGTACCATTTGGCAGAAGACAAAACCAACCAAAGCAATACCACTGCCATGTCTGAAGAGCCTGATAAGGCATTCACTGATGGTCCCAGCTCTGAGTCCCTCATCTTCCATGACTCTCACTCCTCTCCTCCTCACTCCTTTGCAAAGTCAGTCAGAGGTGGGAAGGAGGAGGCCATCATAGCCAACGTATGGAGAAATGAGAAGTGATACAGCCTCTAAGGGTTTGTCTGGCAGGTGGACTAAAGCTTTCCCCAGAAGCTTACTCAGGAACTGCCTCCTCCACTTCTACCAGTAGCATAGGCTCTCCCCCATGTTTCTCGAACAGGGGAAAAGGAAGGATCACAATTCAAGGATCGGTAACTCAAGCAGCATTGGCCCCAGCAAGGTGATTATTACTCAAAATATTTTCCAAATTAGAATTCAATAATAATCCATGCTGTACATGTGCCAGGACTCAGAGGAATAGCTTGGGTGCTTGCCTGCTCGTCTCTGGTTAACAGAAGTTCCCCGCACTGAGGCAACAAGAGCCTGAGGCCCTGCTGGAGGCTGGTCTGGCGGGGCTGCCCTCCCCACCTGTGTCCTTGTGGAGAACCTGCTCAGGAACAAGAACCCAACAGAAGAAGCTCACAAAAAGCCAAATAAAGTTATGATTTTGCAATGGCTTTTCTCTTTACCGAAGAAGAGTTTAGCACTACAGTTGGATTAATTTGGGGTAAGCATTTTGTCTCACAATTAAATTGCAATTAGACCACTGCCCTCCTGCAATATCGATTTTATTTAAAATCTGCTGCTTAAGTCAAATGGTTTTAATATGATCTCTTTCTTGACTTTCTCTAAACACTACTTTATATTGCCAAATATATTTTAGGAGACTTTTAATCTCATTTTAAATAAATGGAAAAGAGAAAGTGAATGAAATACATATAAAAGCAGACATTACCCATTTATGAAGTAAAACCAATCAAGGTACAATTAGGATTACCTCAATAACTATATTAGGAACATAGCAAGTGTTGTCCCACATGGTTACGTGTGGTTTGTTTGTGTCCCCCAAGTTTTAGCATCTGGACAAAAATGAAAATAGTCTATTGCTCTCAGCAAATAGAAACTGGAGCACTCAAAAGCAGCAGAAGTGCTTGAACACATCGAACAAAGGAGTGAAGCTGTGGTTCCACCTGCCCTACCTTGTCAGCCCGCAGAACATGGTGCTCGCTGTGAAGGGTTGTGGCAGCTGTCACAGCTCTGTTCTTTCCTTCAGGGGCATTGCATTTGATTTTGGATAATGCTTCCATCAGCTGCCACAGGAGCTTCTCTTCACACATGCATAGCAACCTGGCAAAGTTATAAATCCACAATTTAGTGCTAAGTTTTTGTGAGCTTTGGTCTCATCTGAGGACAGTAAGTCAAATGAACCCTAATGGGTGAACCTCATCACAATAAATCAAGCCTACTATTGCTGATGTGTAGGTCAGCTACATACACTTGGGATTCATCGCACAAACATCACCAGCCCAAGCCATTTCTCACCTTGCAGTCTTGCTTGGTCGGATATTATGACAGGAAAGAACTCAAAACTGCAGCCTAATTGTCTGAACTTTGACCTCAGCTAGCTCCACTTTGCTTTCACCTTTTAGAAAATAAACAGCAACAAATTATTTCTAATTGAGTTAGAGATTCTATTGAGGATTTCTGTTCTCCAGCATAAATGGTTCATGGTGGAACACATGGTTGTGTTCTAAAATAGCATTTTTAATAGGTCCACTTGCATTATATATTTTTATATATATACAGCTGAAAATGTTTGTGGAATACAAAGACAATTTAAAAAAAATCTAGCTGCATATATTTCCAGTTTACCTCAGTACAAGATAGTCTTTAAATAAGTACACATATGTATGAACATATAACTAAGCAAAGTTAATTTGAAAAGCTTACTGGTTTAGGAAAAACACAGAATAACAATTTTTATTGTTCTCTTATTTTTTGAATTGCATGTGAACAAAGCAGTTCTCTTGTCAGTATTTATTTATACAATGCCCAAAAGTGTGCTATCTGCTCTTCAGTTGCTTGTCAATATGTTTATTTATTTAAAAATCAATCTTTTCACCATTAAATCCGCTGTTGATGACAGATTTTATATATCTAATAGTATAGTTTTACTGTTGCTTGTATATTTTTCAGAAAAGAAAAAAGCAGCCTTCTCATATTGCCATAACCACTTTAGTGTCTTCTTCTACATAAATATGAAGTATTTTTAATGAAACACATTTTAAGTGTGGTTTTAATCACATGGGATCAGTAGGCAGTTCATTGTGATGCCTGTGAAGAGGTAGCTAGTACACATTGATTTTAACTTCTGCAGTAATAAACACAGTAAAAATCTTGATTGTTAAAAGTCAGAATACTAAAGGGGGGAAAAAAAGCTTAAAAACTAGTTATAGATTTTCTCCTTGCTTCTGGCATCAAACACATCTCACCATCCAAAGAAGTTTTACTTCTACTTTACCTGTTCACAAAAATCACATTTAATGGTTTCTATAGATTCAGATAACAAATGTAAGACTCTGCATTCCTAAACAAGTGCTGCACATTATAGGAGGGAGTAGAGAGCCTCAATCAAGCAGTGACTGAGGTTGAGGTAGCTGCAGAGAAACAGAAATGAAAAAGGCAGAAACTGAGAAACAGCAGTGAAAATTCAAGGAAATAGCATGCTCATCCATCTGAGAGTGCAGGTTGGTGTTAGGAGAATATCTTCAGAAATGCCCTTGATAGATGGATCCCCATGCTTTAAATAAAGCCATAAAATATATTCTACAGTGAGAAGTGTTGAGGGGGCAGCTGAAGCAGCGAAATATTCCCAGTGTTGCTCATGAGAAATATATTTTCAGAATCAAACACAGAAGGCTCAAAATGTTATACATGTCTTTTTGTATTAGCAAGTGATACCTTATGTTAGGTTTACCGCTAAACTACGTCAAATAGTTTCACAGATGTTTTTGAAGGATTACCTGACAAAATCCAGATAGATAACAAAGCCAAATTTTGCAGGGAGCTAGATGTCACATAGTACTGCACTCCCAAAACTGGTCTAATAGAATTTATTCATCTCAGGCATAGTATGAGCTGTGGAAGCTGATAATCAGGCCACCAAAGTAGATGCCAGGATCAGAGCTGCCAATCTTTAACCATCAAAGTTTGCAAATATTGGCCTTTGTCTGTAGTACCACCTAGTGTCAAAAACTCTTATCTCTGAGCTGAAAAGAGCTGGATTGAACTCCGTGCATTCTCCTTTATGTCCTTTGTCCAAAACAACACCAGAATACTCAGGAAGAGTGCTAAGAGGGCATTTTGTGATGGCGAGCCTAAGGCAGCATGTCTTGCACACTTCTGCTTACTTGATAGA
The DNA here is from genome assembly GCA_013399115.1 of Anseranas semipalmata. Taxonomy (NCBI): domain Eukaryota; kingdom Metazoa; phylum Chordata; class Aves; order Anseriformes; family Anseranatidae; genus Anseranas; species Anseranas semipalmata. The sequence continues at coordinate 88,635 of VXAA01002924.1, forward strand.
AACAGAATTTGGGGCCTAAAAGGAGTTTTTGTTTTGGGCACATCAGACCAAAATTCCACTAGTACTATGCAGAATTTTAAGTATGGTTAAGTTTTCCCATTGTATAAAGCAGCAGAAATGCTGTAGGACTTCTCCACACTGAGAAGTTACTGCACAATAAGCAAGACTGTGGTTGCAGAGTCCATGCACTGTTTGGTATTTGTGGGCAAGCCCCCAGATGGGTTCCAATAACTTGTAAAGAAAAGATGATCTGCCTGTACACAAAGGCATGCTGAGAATTCATGCTCCTGCTCTCCCCATGTTAATTTGCCTATGTATATGTTCCTTCAAAAGCAAAACACTCTCCTGGAGATCCCAGACTGCGGAGGGAGGTGGCCGTGCAGGGAGCCTGCCTCCTGCCTGCCCAGCTGCCCAGGAAGCTTGCGTGCAGTGCTGGAGCAGGAGAGATGGGCAGCCCGGGAGCCCAAGTGCCCGTGCTCCTGCCTAGGTAGGCGAGCTGCCCGCCTGTGAAAGCTGGGCACCTGCAGTCCCTCCAGCAGCAGCCCCAGGAGCTGGGCAGGCTGTGGGAGTGGGGCAGCCCCATGTCCCTGGCGCAGGAGGATCAGGACTTGGTGGCCACCCATGCTGGGGACTGCCAAGGAGTCTGGCAGCTCCTGAGTCCGGTAGCCCAGGGCCAGCCAGCTGGGCAAGGTGGTAGGTGGCACCTAACCCAACCTAAGCAGGGCCTTTTTGAACCTGTCCCCACAAATCCTTTCTCATGGAAAAAGGGTTTGCCCCAGAATTTCTTGTCGGCTCTGCTGGGGGCTTCCCAAAACACAGTATCTAGAAGAGAAGTTCATAAAGTGATGGTAGGCACAGAAAGCTCACCACATGAATTCAAATTAAGCTAGAACAGATACAGCAAATGTGAAAGGATACGCAGCAGGCACATTTACTAAACCAGAATGGAGTGTGTCTACTGTGAAATCCCTGGAGATGCAGCCAGCCTAAGCACATAGTCCTCTCGTTACAATTCCTGTGACTAATGAGTAACTGCCACAGCAGCTCCATGTATAGTTTATAGATTTACTTATAAATTTAATACAAGAGTGGGCCAGAGAAACAAGATAAAGATTAAATATATAGCAAAAATTTGTAGCAACATCAGCTAATTGCATAGCTGAGGCAGGAGGTGTTAATTACAATTATAGATGAGCCAGCTAGTAATTCACATTAGTGAGCATAGAGCAATTATCAACCTGCTGGTTTTCTTGCTACTCATAATATACATGTTTTCCCATTTCTGATGGAACATAATAGCTGTATTGAACAATGTAACAGAACAGTAATGGATATAATGCCTATTTAGGTAACCTACAGCTGTGATGTGCAGGATTATCGCAAAGATATTTTGTTTCATTTGGAATAAGTCACTATCCAGAGAGCTGAGTATTTCTACTGCTAGACTTGAGTAGAAAAAACGTCACGGGCATTTCACAGATGGACAGATACACTTTGTTTTTAGCATGAAGATTTACAAATACAAATTAACCTTGGCTGGACCTGAGGCCAAACTACAGTTTAAATTATACACCAGTAAAAAAAATAAATCTTAGACTATGAACATCAGCACATCTGTTTCAAAGTGATAAATTGGAAGAATCTCACTGACATTCAATTGGAGAAATATAGTCTCCAAGCTTGGTTAACGTATTATTCCTATGAGCTTCCAACTGACTTGGTTTAACATGGCTCACCCAGGAGAGACCACGTCATCATGGTGGCAGCAGCCTTATCACATAATGCATCACTATATGGCGTGCTAGAAAGAAGGTATTAAAGAGAAGGTGACCTTTTCAGGAATAGGACTCAAGAGGACTTAGTGCTTGCAACTTTTACCCACGTTCTTCACCATGCAGCAGTTCCAGTGGCAAGGCACTGGATGAAGTGTCAGTGCGTGGCTTCCCAGGGGAAGGCAAAATGCTGGTTTAGCCCATGAATCCTGTAGACAGGGGGCTGGACAAAATTATCCTTCCTCCATTTACAGAAAAGCAAGGTGCTTTTCAGCTATCCTGGCTATTTTATTCTACCAATGCTTTGTGCTTTGCACTGTATACACTCTACAGCCAAAATCCGTTTCAGTCAAATGGGAGTTACTCATCTGAAAGTAGTCTTCTTTGGGATGAATTCTGCATATTCGTACTGACAGGATGCTCCACTGCAGTTCCTGGCAGTGCCTTGCTCTTGATCACTCAAACAAATATTAAGAAACACTATTGCCCTTATATTGAAGCAGAACATGGCACATTTTGAAGATATTACATTGTCTTTTCACGTTTCCCATATGCTTAGGCCATTAGTTCAGTCACATTGTAATTCAATGCAAGGATATCAAGCAACTATGCAAATTTTGTCTGAAAATTAGTATATTTCTGGGCAGATGTTTATCAATTAACAGGTACAACTGGGATATTATAACTAAGCTACAAATTTTCTGCTTGTTTAACAATAACTGAAGCTGAATTCAGTACTATAGGTGTATCAAGAGAAAATGAAATCCCTCCTATGCTAATGTACAAAACAAAACTTCACAACGTTAGTAACAGTATTTTCTTACTATTTATTGTATTTAAGTACATGTAGACTTCAATGGAAGGAATAATGGGTAGAACCAGGTAAATATTTTGCCTAAATTCCATGACTATTTACTCAAATTTTAGAAGAAATTTGTTCTGAGTTGCATTTGCACCCCTTCTGTGTTTCATTTCTGGATTATATTCTGCAAAACCACCTGCGCAGTAGAAGATTTGTGTATTACATAAGTCAACATAGCTGCTATTTTGAGAGCTTAGCTGAGATATAAAGGGAGCATACACTTCACACTTTCTATGCAGCAATAAATATAGCTACAAATCTGATATATCTATGTGTGCTTCTTCCTTCAAGTATATATAGATTATCACCCTGTCTTAATCTGGGATTTTTTGATCAGCATGATTGAAAGGAACTGATCAAATAACTCTGGCAGTATGTATCATCCTGGACTTCCTAGGTTTCTGAAGGTCTGACAGGGGAATAAGAACAACATTAATGCCACAAACTGATAAATAATTTGTAATCATGGAAAACTGTTACATATCCAGCAAGATTTGGATACCAAAATTTTCTGGACTCATTTGTCAACCTGAGGAATGATATAGACACACTGTGTGCTTTTCTCTCAATAAATTCCCAGATAAGGCACTAGCATTTTCAAACCTTTGAGTCTGGATGTGTTTCAAAGCATGTTTCCATCATCCTTGTGCTGAAATTCTCAGTATCACCATGGGACTCGGCTGATGCCAGAGCAGAGGGCTGCAAATGGATTAAGTACCACTTTTACTGGAGACAGATGAGGACAGAGGAGTTGTCTCATTCTTAGATGATGCAAGCTAACTCAAGCTTGCAGTAAAGACAATTCCTAAGTTTACAGGAACGTGAGAAGGGTCCTGTCTGGCCGTAGAAAATAAACAGGAAATTTGGTAAATGTAATAACTCTTGCAGGATAACTAAATAACATGCTTAAATACAGAAAAAGAGAACTTCACAGAGTTTAAGGGTGACATGCTTTCTCTATGTGAGTCACTGGAAAATTCTCCATTGACTTCAGTAGAACCAATATTTTGTCTTTTGTACTCATACTTGATATAGATGCAGCCATGTTTGTTCTCTATAGAGTCCCGAACAACTAAAATATAAGGAAACAGTTTCAAATGTTAAATGTTATTAAGATAAAATAGAATAAATTTTAGAAGCAACACTTCAGGATATTTGTATATAGGCAAGCATCAGAGATGATGAAACATAAATAATTTAGAGATTAGTATTAGCAATAGCTCAGATATAAGTACTTTCCTCTGTATTTGAGCATCATCATTGCCAGTCACTGGAAATCAAGCCCCACATCGATATATGTAACAAAGGAATCATTTGTCACTTTTTCCTTGGTCCCTGCTCAAGTGGAAGTTACAGCTTTCAAGGTATTTTATAGTGAATGAGTTTAACTTCAGCGTCCTTGGGCTACTCCCTCCCTTGAAGAAAGAAATTATGATGCCTATAACTATGCTACCTGAGTGCTTTGTGACTGGAATGCTTCTGAAGCAGTCACCACACTGATAATACCTCACTCCTGTGAAAAGTGGTGTACGACTTATTTTTATCATGTGGTGGTTTAACATTGATGGGCAGCTCAGCACCACTACACTGCTCTCTCAGTCTCCCTAGTCAGAAGGACAGGGGGAGAAAATACAGTGAAAAAGGCTCAAAGGTTGAGATAAGGGCAGGGAGATCGCTCACCAATTACTGTCATGGGCAAAACAGACTCAGCATAGGGAGATTAACATAAGTTATTGCCTACTGATAACAGCCTAGAGCAGTAAGAACTAAAAGCAAACTAAAACACTTCCCCCCCCCCCCCTTCCACCTCTTCCCCCCGAGCAGTGCAGGGGAACGGGGAATGGGGGCTGCGGTCAGTCCCTAACGCTGCGTCTCTGCTGCTCCTTCACGGTCACTCTCTGCCCCTGCTCCACGTGGGGTCCCTCCCATGGGATGCCGTCCTTCCTGAACTGATCCTGCGTGGGCTGCCCACAGGCTGCAGCTCTTCCAGAACTGCTCCCATATGGGTCCGTACCACGGGG
>VXAA01002924.1:93819-141044 GCA_013399115.1 Anseranas semipalmata
GCGGCGGGTCCCTTTTGGAGCCGGCTGGAGCTGGCTCTGATCTGACATGGGGCAGCTGCTAGGCTCTGCTCACAGAGGCCACCCCTGTATATCCCCCCACCAAAACCTTGCCATGTAAGCCCAATACATATAGTAAAGTTATAATATAGATTTAAAACCATATATTCAGGAAAAGATAATAGAGAATACAGTCCTGCAGAAGAATCAGTTAGGGTTCACTTTTGTTTGTAGCTGCACTGCAATCACCAAACAATGTGAGCCAGATATATTGTTTCTTTAGCTGATTTTAATTAATACTAATAGTTCTCTTCAACAACCTTATTTAACTAAATCTAAAGCCTATAAACAATTTCAGTAATAACAATGAAAAGCTAATGCATGACTTTACCCACAGAAACTCAATGAGATTTTTCAAACAAAATTATATCTTCCACATAAAGATTTACACAGACAGCTTTGCTGCAAGACTGTCTTTGTAAGCATAAGATCTAGCATAACAGAGTTTTGATCTTAAGAAAAGATAAAATTTTTAATAGTTATCTATTAATAATAACATAATTTGGAAGATACACTGAATTTAAAAATATATGCAAATATAACAAGTTTTGAATATATATTGAATATGTACTTTTTAAATTAATTGTCACCACTAGTTTAATTTGCAAAATGTGCATTTCACCTATGTATGCCCAAAACCTGGGTCAGAGGGGTTCAAGAGCATTGAACATTGGTTTCAAGTAATACACCTAGGCAGATATAACTCGGTGTCCAAACAGTAAGTTCCTTCTCAACTCAAGCTTGCTTTCTTGCTCCAGACCTTGTTATCCACCAAAAAACTCCTCAGCCACAGCTTGAGATCTCTTTGGCTTCCAGACACACAACCATATGAGTTGCTACTGGCCTGTCTACCCCATCTAATGAGCTACAGCATCTAACACAAACTCTTTGAGGAACTCCTGGAGCAAAAATGCAGTAAGTCCACCTCTGGAGCCATTAAAGAGAAGCTAGTTCTCCAGCAATGCATTATAGACAAATACCTAAAAGCTTTCAATCCTGTGCACTACTGTGATTCACTTCCAGAAATTCTAGACATAAATTCCAGAGCAAGTGTAGGTGTCATCAGAAAGTGATGTGTGAAAGGTGAGAAAGTGCAGAGTTATAGGGGACTTTTCACATAGGCTCTGAGTCATAACACATGGATATCTTTCACTTGTGAACATCACATAAAAAGTGGCAAAATTATTGTTGCTTTTTAAAATTACTGTTGCTTTTTCTGGGGGGTTGTAAGACATAGCTGCAGGGTAATTCTCATACTGTGACAGCACAGATGACTGCAGTCTGCTGGAGATACTCGTAATTTTCATTTTGTTTACCTAGGCACAGTTGCATTTGGCTTAGCTTTGCCAAATGCTATACAAAGAAGTAGTCCAACAGCAAAACCTATACCATACCCAAGGAGTAATCTGAGGAAGCTGAAACACTGAGCATAACCACTTTCAGATGGGAACTGCCTGGCTGCGCTAAGAAGGCATGCCCTGAGACACTAAGCTAAACTGCAGGTAGGGTTTAGGTAATCTCTTCTGACTCTTTTGTTAATTTAGTTCAATTGTACTAGAAGTCAAATTTAGCCTTTGCAGGAGACATCTGTAGGAGACTGAAATCGAGCTTAATGTAAATATAAAGAAAAAAAAAATCATACAAAACCAGTCTGTAAATCATTGTAGTTCATTGAAATTACTCTGATTTCTGATATGATTCATCCTGTTGAAGTAGTTCATTCAAATCATTCACTCAAAACAGAAGACACATCATCTTCCAAACCTAGAAGATACAAAGAAGTGACAAATTAAGGCTGGCCAGAAACCTGTATAAATATAACCAGACCATGCAGACTACTCTTCCTATATATACGTAAGAAGCTTTTGACATTCTGAATCCATACCTTGACATGCGCATAGCAATGTAAGCATATATCAGGCAGGCACTGCAGAAGTTCAGTGCTGCTTAGATGAATGGAGAAAGAGGAACACAAAATGCTAACAGAAAACAAGGGCAGAGTACACATGAAAGCTTCCAAAGATATTAATCGGAAACAAAAGCCTAATCACAAGACAACAAAAGTAATTTTAAGATTATTTTTGTTTTTTAATCACACTTATTCATATTTCCTAGTTGCAAAATACAGCACAAACACTTACTAACCAGCCTCTTTGGGTCCTCAGAGGCTGAGGTTACAAGTACGTCTCAGTAGTGATCCTACCCAGAAGACCACTGTATGTCAAGGAGTTAGTGATCCAAGTAACAATTAACCTAAGCAGGCATAGACCCGTGCTGTGCTGCGTTATCCTGCACATTCAGCTTGACCGTCTGGCCTGTGTTGTGCTGCACATCTCCACTGGCCACACGACAAACCCAGCCAGAGATTGTTGTAACAGAGGAGCCTGTGGGCAGCTCCCACTCAGTACCAGCTATTACACCACCTGTGTGACCTTGCCTTTATCTAAAAGTGCGGCAAGTTCTCATATGAACAGCTTTTTGGTCTGACAGTAGAAATCATGAATGGAATAGTTTTCTTTTAAGAACACCCTGTAAGAGCTCAAATGACCAAAACAGGGTAAGCTTTCCACCAACAGGATTGTGCTGTGTCCTAGTTGGACACCTGTTCGATGCTGCACAACCAGGGGTTCAGCATCTGAAGGGACATAAGATTATCTATATTATCCTCTTTTTCTTTATAGAGTTAGCTCCAACAAATGGCATTTTATGTGATACTTTACAAACTCTGAATGCCTTTCTTTCTGGGACCATAATAAATCAGCACCTCCTGGTGCAAAGCAATACCATGCTTTCTTTCTGCAGCCTGCTGTAGGAAAGTAGGATGGTTTTTCATTTTCCTAAGTTTATCGGGCTTCATTTTGCTTCATTTTCAAACTTCTTAAAAATCTAACAGAAGCAAGTTACTGGAATAAGTCAGGTGTTAAGGGAGCCAGTGGCCATCAGTGTTTTCTGAGCATCCAAACTGCAGTTTCGCCAGCACTAGGAAATAGAAATGTCATTTTGTTTTAACTCCTTGGCACTTAGGATCACAACATGTCCATTTGCTGGCAGAAAGACAGGCAACTGAATAGCCCTGACACACCGTAGTACAGGCATCCATCATTATGTCACCTTCTGCTTTCACCTTTTATTAAAAACTAAATTAGAAGACTGACTTAAATGTTATCAAATTCAGTTAAAAGCTAACCTCTGGGCACAAATCTTACATGCAAATTTTGAAGCAGAAAGAACAAATTCTAAGGATTTCTCAGGATAAGACATCGAAGATAGGCTTATAATGAAAAGCTACTACCTCTCTTCAGTAAGTGACAGTGGTGTGAAGCACTATTAACAGATCTATTTATACTATGGGGAAAAAATAGACCAAAAAGAGAAGATGCAGGAAGTTTAAAATTAAAGCTAACATGAGTTCTGTACCTAGGATAGCTCTCTGGGAAATTTCACTCCAAAAGTTAAAGAGTTGAAACGAAAAGTGGCTGCTAAAATAAGCATTCTTTTGATATAAGACAGGGTGAGAGAAAAGTTCTAAAGTAAAATATATATTCAGATTTTCTGGAGCATACCATGGTATCATTTTTGCTATTAATAACCTTTCGGAGATGCACAGCACAGGCACTGAAGCCCTAAGCACTCGACTGAGTGTACAGAGGAGCACAAACACCATGCCTCAGGTTCTTCTCTTTACTTCTCTCCTAGTTCATGGGAGAAAGAAAATCAGATCTACTCTTGACCACCACTAGTAGCAGACTATTAGCCCTTGATGTACTTGTTCAGTCATTCCAGGTAGGATTCTGCAGGCAGAGATAAGTCTTTGACTAGGTGAGACAGAGCCCCTGCCCCTACCAGTGTGCTTATGATACTGACAGAAACCCCATGACCATTAGTGTAAGTCCAATAGTTTGGCACAGGTAGTCTTACAAAGCACGTCTGAAAGAAATGCAACTTTATTTTTTTATTTCATGCATTTCGTGTATTTTCTACATGTATTTTCATACATTTTCATTTCCATGTATTTTCTACATGTATATGTAGAAAACTCAGACTGTGACATAAAATATTCAGAGAAGTTCAGAAATGTTTTCCATCCACCACTGGTGTTTGGTTGGGGGATGTTTTTTTCCAGATTTTTTACTTGTTAAAAATAAACAGAAAATTTACTTTAAAAAAAAATTAAAAACTCTAGAAATCAAAACATTTGTGCTCCTGACTCTTTTCTGAAGCCCTGCAAAAACAGTGAGAGAGGAGATCACAAAATAGGCTCAATCTCTGGGGTATGTGATGTCTAACCAAAGGTAAAACAAGAGTGACTTAAAATTAAAGCAGAATAGAGATGGTGTATGCCCTGGAGATGATAGCCATTATCCACTACCAAAAAATCACTTTAGCGTACTAGCAATAAAAGTTAATATTAAAGAACAGATCTTCTCACTGATATGCCCTCCTTTCAAATAATTAAATACACTTTTTTGAAACAAAAAGACAAAATTCTATCCACAAATATAAATCCTGCATTTATAGGCCCTTATTAGCTTTCCTCAGTCCCTGGAAGCGTACATACAAAGCTTAACTACCTTTGAAAAACCAGGGAATAGGAAAAGCTGAAAGACAAAATCCATGTTGGTCTTCAAAATTCCCATCTCCTCCACACACTTTATGTTGTATAATTAATAGTGATTTCTTCCTCCAAAGGTCATAATGACAGCAAGAGAAAAGGCTTACTGTTGTCCTATAGCAACATATGATTTTATGTTGCTATAAGTAACTGTTCAATGAATAAGCAACACCAAAAATAGTGCGCTTAGAGGAACTGCTCCCAGCATTTAGTAGTACATACTATGCACAGCTGGGATACTACAAGTCAGATATGAGGCTAAGAAATGTGCTTTTTTTCTAAACTGAGTGCACAAAGCAACCAAAGTCATTGAAGACGATCTATATTGTCCTAGCCCTATCACAGAGAGCACTTTCAAATTGACCCATTCAGAAAGCTAATGTTCCCTACAGTACAAAGCAGAAAAATATAATGAATTGGAACCTTAAAAAACATTTTGATAATTATCTCATTTATTAGACTTCTTCAGCAGGATTACTCTTATCAGAAATCTGACTGCTTTCAGAATTGGCTGGAACTGCCATTACCTGGCCACTAAGCAGTGAGAAGCAAACTGTGTTATTTTAAGCATGAAATGTCCATCAGCTCCTCTGTATTTACCATAAATATGACCTGAGCTTTCTAAGAGGGCTTCAACCACTGCTTCGCTAAGAAAGGAGCGAGCAGAAGCTGGGCTCTCATGTAGCTGACGATACCACTGAAGGACCTGTTACTTGGCTTGTTGCTTGACCTGTTCTGCGTGATAAATAGCTTACTACAGCAATAGCTCCAGATGATGTTTCAGGATAGTTTTTTCTTGCTGAGAGATGTTCTGCTTTACAAACTCTGTACCATTATAGCTATACTGGCACAACTGTGTTGGAAACCAACCCCGTTCTAAAGTAGATACAAAACCTACGTCCACTTTAGCAAGTTTTGAAAATAAATGGGAAGATCTGTAGAGTGCAACAGTGCTAGGGACTGGATACCTATGGCTTTTTTTATATTGGACTTGTTTTACTCTGGTCCCACTGCCCAAATGCCCATTTGTGGCTGGACTACGTCTTGCAGTTTTTATTTCATCTAAAATCCATTTTGTGTGTACAGAGGCCAATGTAAACTGAAGAAAATACTGGAGGGAGGTCAGGAGATTCATTTCAGAAGTTCACTCCTGATCTGAACTAAGACACTATTGTCCATATGCCTGGTATGTGAAAACAGAGGGAGTAATCCTGATGGTGTAAATTTACTTCCTCTCTAAATGACATGAAGTCCATTACCTCCTTTTCTGCTCATACAAGAGCTGAGGTTTTTCATGCACACATTCAAAGCCAACTTGCTTGTACTGGCAAAAGAGTATGTCATAAACCTGGTATACAAATAACATCAAAGGTAAATAAATACATAGTATTTCTAAACGTGGGACAAAGATCCTTGCATGTACATCGCTCTTGTAAAAATGATAGATTTATTCATCCTGCCATAGACAAGCAGAGCTGCTGACATTTAGTGCCATTTCTGTATTTTCTGAATTTATTAACATTATGTAAAATGCAGATTCAGCCATCCAGTGCATAAAAATTTTATTTGTTGGACATTCAGGAGAAAAAATGAATAGATAACAGAAAGCCTCTATATGTACGTGTATGTATGTAATCCTTTAAATTATATTTTGCACAGCAACTGTCATTAATTTTAGAAGCCATCCAATCATATTCTTCCACAAAGCTTTGGAAGTGTAAGAGTAAGCTCACACGTACATGAGAATGATAAACGTATTCCTTTGCATCACAGATACTATTTATATTCACCAGTGCAGTGCCTATCATTTTTATGTAATGCAATGCATTGTAATGACTTCTAAGTAAATAAATACTTAAAAATAAAATAAATCAGAGAACTTCAGGCAAGAGCTTGGGGAAATTTTTCAGTGAAACTTTTACTGTTAGGGAAAGCCCATTTATCAAATGTTTTTGTGGGAACAGCATGAATGACACTTACTGGGAAAGACGTCTGATATCTAGTATGGACACGGTAGAAAAGCAGAAAGAAATGCAGAAAACAGAAGCATTTGCAACAGCAGTTTAGTCTCTTAGCTACTGGCAGTCTTTCTATGCACCAATGTCTTAGGAACACTTCTTTCTCACAATATTTTTTTCCTGTGGGTGGTACTTTTCTTACATCTGTAATTTATCATTTATTAGTCCAGGGAAAAAGAAAGGTTATTACACATATAAACCAGAGCAGTGGTCTCCAAGCTTTTTTGATTGCAAACCTATACAGGAAAAAAATGTTGAGCTTGCATACCCAATATATGTATTCTTATTTATTATACATTATTTACATGTACTCCTATGTACATGTAATTATGTGCTATTATGTATAAAACATACACAAAAATAAAATAAAAAGGATGAGATAAAGACAAAATAAACACTACTTTAAATTTTACTGTATTTTATTTTATTTATTCCAGTGGATTTATCCCAGTGGATTGTCTTGCACACCCCTTGGGGTGTGTGCATACCCTACTCTGAGGACACTAACTGGGTACCCACCTCAAAGAAGTGAGTCCAACTCTCTGATATATATTTAAAAGAGCAAGGACTTGGAAGTTGGTTTCCCACAGAAACCTCTTCAAATGAGTCTCGACTTTGCTTTGACAGTTAAGATGGTAGTACCACATGCGTTTTGCTGAATTCTTCTCTCACACCCCTAGAAGGAATGTGTGTTACCATTTCAGGTATCATGAATCTCAATTGTTTGCAAGACAACTCACTAGATTTTCAGTATGAAGAAATTGTAATGACATATCTATATTCAGTAAACTGCCATTATCCAATAGAATGACTCAAAAGGAGTTATATGCCTGTACCTCTGTAACAGCAACAGCTACCCTCAAATTATTCTTATTACCCAGTCACCTTTTAAAAGCACTCAAATTACTCTTAAACACAGATAGTCATTCTCAAATTTGCACGAGAGAGGTTATTCAGTCTTGTTTAAGCTGAGACATAAATGTTTATTACTCATCTCTAAGTCCCAAACAGAAAGTCCCCAAAAGCATACCAGTCTTTCTTCACTGGGTGCCTGCCTCTGCTTGCCTGATTTCCTAGACGCTCCATTTGAGTAAGTAATATGCATTCAGAGTGCCTGTTCAGTGAGACATGCACCTCCTTCTTTCCCTAATGTGCCACTGTTAACTAGGTTTAGCATGCATGAACCCAACCTCTACCCATCTTATTGGAAGACGGAAAAACTAGTTGCAATCAGCAATACAACTGATTTAATCTGCTGTGATGGTAGGTTGTACACCATTTGTATAATGACTAGCTGTTAAAGAACTCACCTAATAGGAAATAGAGCAGTCTGAGCTCATACCAAGAGATGTCAGATTAACCATAAGGCTCCCAGTTATTGTGAGGTGGAAGATATGCCATCTGCCCTCAAAACTGAGATGCTGAAAACAGAAAACAGTCACAACATGGGCCAGGCTAGATCTGCTCTCTAGTGGCTAGAAGATTCACGGAACAGAGAAATTTGAAGTTCCAAAAATGACTCAGAACGTGAACTGAAAGTCTCTTTTTTTCATAACAAGTGTTCTCACCACTGCAACCAGAATTAGCCCTGCTGGGTCTTCATCTGGACCTGTGATACTTTTCACTACATAAGGGTTCGGATGCAAGAGAAGGCATGGAAAGTTCATTTGCCCATATTGGAAAAGAAAATAATGTTAGTTTTATCCAGTAATTATTAAGTCACATAATACATAAATATGAAAAACTACTAACCTCAAGAAACCATAACTATATAGCTACCTTTTGATACATAATTGTGAAATCCTAGGTATGATGTAAAGTCATAATTTAATCATGGCAGTAATAACTTTACTTTTGGTAATCAATTAACGCTATGAATTTTACATTGCTGATATAAAATCATTAATATGTCTTGTCATTTTCCAGTGCATCAGCAAATAGTTCATTTTGCTATAAAGTAGAATTATCCTACTACACCAGCTAACAGGAAGCTCACTCCAGTGATGTATTGATAATTTGGAGTTCTTGCTCCCAAAGGAGAGTCTGTTTCCAGGCAGGTACCGAGTACTCTGCTTCCCTCTTAGATATATAGAATTGCAGTGTTAGCTCAAAATATAGAAAAATGGTGCTACTTAGAAATGAAATTCTGTTTCAGATAAGTTCACATTGCTTTTACAATTGCCTTTTATGAACATTCAGGCAAGCAAAGCCTCACCTATACAAATGCACACAGAAAGCCATTTCTGAGTCAAAAAAATCCATGTATTTTAGTTCAGTGCTAAAATAAGAATTGTCTTAAGTGGAAGTAGAAGTGAAGACTGGTTGTATGCTTCAGAGTGAATCAAAAACAGTAGGACTGATTTTGGCTGACCAATTGTAGCCTCAATGTGAGTCTGTAATTATTGTATTTATGAATTCCTGAAGGAAAAAAACATTATTCTAGTCCTACACAAACTGGAATCTGATCACACGCTTTATGACCATTCTGAAATGTGAAGAATTGTGTTAAAAACTATTGACATGTACAATGGATAAGTTGTGAATAGACCAACTGTGCTTTGATTTGCCTTCCCAGTACTCGCAGTAATAAATAAGCCAGAATTCACTCTCTGCCACAGAATCTTGTTGAGATTACTGTCATGCAGAAAGCCCTACAGAATTATTTTTAGAATAAGGATGACTTTGGATTATCTTTCTCCCACACATGACTTCCTGAGGCCCCATGAAATTATGAGGAGAGATGGTTGATGGCCAGTTGTATCACACAGCTCTTTCTATCCAAATGCACTTCATAAACATAAATTATTCAGACACCATCAGAGTATGGCAGTATACAGTTTGGGGAAAACATTTTAGCATTTGTATATTGTCTACCTACACTATAGCAATTACATTCAGTTTACCCTTATGTATGTATACTTACATGAATTTGCATATGAAGGCCTTGCTTATCTTGTTTGCATTCATCCTGTGCTTTCATTCAATGTAACTCTTTCATCATTCACTGAACACTCAGTTTCAATACACAAAAGCTTTCTGCTTCTACTCCCACTCTGCTCTGTGCTGGTGCAGCCTCACCTCAAGTACTGTGTGCAGTTCTGGGCACCACAAGATAAGACATAAAACTGTTAGAGAGTGACCAAAGGAGGGCTACAAAGATGGTGAAGGGTCTAGAAGGGAAGACATATGAGGAACAGCTGAGGTCACTTGGTTTGTTCAGCCTGAAGAGGAGACTGAGGGGAGGCCTCATGGCGGCCTACAGCTTCCTCACGAGGGGAGCGGAGCGACAGGACCCGAGGGAACAGCATGGAGCTATGACAGGAGAGGTTCAGGCTGGGTGTTAGGAAAAGGTTCTTCACCAAGACGGTGGTCAGGCACTGGAACATGCTCCCCAGGGCAGTGGTCACAGCACCGAGCCTGCTGGAGTTCAAGAAGCATTTGGATAATGCTCTCAGACACATGGTTTGATTTTTGGGTGGTCCTGTGTGGAGCCAGGAGTTGGACTTGATGATCCTTGTGGGTCCCTTCCAATTCGGGATAGTCTATCATTCTGTGATTCTATGACTTTATATTGGCATTACATGTATGTATGTATTCTTGCCACAACTGTCTCCACTTATCCCATGTACTCCACCTCTCCCATCCACATGTCCCCGAAGCCAGTCACTCTCTGATCTTCCTCATGCCTATGTCTGATCTTCCATAAATAAATAAATGATTCCTTCCTCCCCAAGGACTATGGCAGAGGAGATGAATATGGGATTTTCAAATGTTGCATGCAGAGAGGAGCAGCAAGAAGGAAATCAAAAACATTCAGAGGCAACAGAAGATCGTGGTAAGGGAGAGAATGCATCAGGTAAACAGCAAAGTATCACGGATAATCAGGAGTCTAATTTATGAGTATACAGATTTTCAGAAGTAAAAAGTTGTGTTGCTTTTAGAGTACATCTTTCATAGACTACTGTTTAAAATACATATATGTATATATGTATACAAATATGTATACATATACATATACGTATATGTATACTTATATGTATACGTATACGCATAAATACATGTATACACACAGATACATATATACATACACATACACATATATATATACATACAATACATTCCTTCTGCCTCATAATCTGTGAAGCTCAAAGACATCTTCGATGCTGGGAAAACAAAAGCACCTATTGACAGAATAGTATCTAGCTGATGCCCAGGAATTATGATGCTTGGTCTCACTGGCTGGAGTAGCAGCCTTTATTGAGGAACTACCAACAATTCTAAACATAAGACAAAGCCCTGGTTTGTGAAAAGTGACCATGGAGGGAACAGGAGAAAACTAAGAAAGCAGGCACAAGCAACAGACCATTGCTTTAGCACTCCCTTGAGCATTCAAAGAGACAGCTAATGACCTTGAGAGTACACCTCAGCCTGAGATTTGAAGATATCCATGGCCCCTTTATTATGTCTGTGCAGACTGGTGACAGTTTTTTGAACCTGTTCAGGGATATGTCTCCTGATACAGCCTCTTCAAACTTTCATGGTTAAAATGTCTCATAATACTAAATCCAGAATATGTTCCATGTTATTTCCATTTGCAATGTCAAAGTTACACAGTAAACCAAAATGACATTTTTCTATTTTAAAATATTTTTCCAGTAGCAAGCCACAGATCTTCTGTGACAGTAACTGGCACTGTGATTTTTTTAGATCCATTTGCAGAAAATTAAATATGTGTTTTATATCCACTTTTATGCTTAACATAATGGCAGCTACAAGAAAAAGTTAGTATAGACTGGTCCAAGTTTTCCTATGTTATTCTCCACTTGACTGAACCAAGTCCCAGAGAAACGTTTGCAAATAAATATAAACATTTATTTAAAACACTTACTGAGCAGGGTTTTTTTGTGTTTGTTCTCCCCCTCCCCCCGCCCCCCGCCCAAGAAATATTACCTGCAGTCTGTTTCTAGAAGCAGTATCTTTGCTTCAAGTTGTTTCTGTAGAATTTTCAAACTCTTCAGACAAACAGTTGTTGAGAATACAACTGAAATTGCATGTTGTATCACTCTACACCACGGCAGTATGACCCACAAACAAAAGTAAAAGTGAGGTTGATTATCGCTTGAACCCTACCACTGTCACACTGATAACTGACTACCATTCTTCATTCTTGTATTTTTGTAACACCTCAAGCACAGGTTACGTTTCCCTTCCAAGCTCCAGCCCATTCCTGATCTAACAGCTCTCATTCAGTTTCAAAATGCTAACTCTCACCTCCATTTGTTCTGAGATCAATCTCCACTGTCCACTTACTCAATTTTTTAACAAAACTTTCACCTTGTCTTATGCCAAATTCATGTAGAATTTTCATTAAGTACCTGCAAAGACTTTCATTTTTCCTCCTTGAGTCACTTGTTGTCCGCTTGCCCATTTCAAGCATCCATTCCTCTGTACCCTGCATAGATTGTAAACTGCTTAGAGACTTTTTTTTTCCTGGGCTTGTATACGACTTGACAAGACAGATTATGACTAACATTCTTATGTGCAGATAGGAAGCTAATATATAACCATTAATTTATTTATTTATCCATTTATTTTGAGGAATATCAAGAAGAGAGGCATTCTTAGGAGGAGTACTTTATAATGCCCCACTGAGGCTTTTGATAAGTATCTACCCAGAAGGAAGAATGCCATCCACTAAACTGGTAATACAGATGAATCACGAAAAACATCTGGGGGTCTTTTTAGTCAGACAAACCTGTATAATATAAGAGTTGAAGATAGGAAGGCAGAAGAAATAAACAAAGGGGTGGAGAGTGTTGTTGTGTTTTGTCTGTTTGTTTTAATATTTTGTTTATCTAACATAAGGCTACATCATAAGAATTTGAAATTTTCCAAAACGGTTATTCCACCACTATATCCACCTTCCAATGACTTGGAATATAAAGAGCTCATTTAATACAGTTGTTGTTTACAGTGTTTAAAAATTCATGAACTCATAGTATAAACCACTTGCTGAGAGTTATGTTAAATATTCTTCCCCCAAAAAACTATGCCACTCCTGCATAAAAAAAAAGGGTATAAATTGAAAAAAAAAATGGTGCAAAGAATGATGTGCAGAACTGTTACAGTATAGTATTTACTTGTCTCAATTTGCACTGAAGAAAATACTACATTTAAATAACTATGGAGCTTTTCAAGGCAATTTCTTGTACAATATTAATGCATACAAGACAGTGGTATATATCAGGAGCATGATGTGCCACCATGCTTACTTTCCATGACTCCTAGTTTGCATATATGTTCTACAGAAATAATAAAATAACTGTATTGTTTGGGTTATTTTTCCAGATGGAATACTCTAAATATCAAGCATTCTTTACAGAAAACATAGAGTTAAAAATGTATTTGAAGGTAGCATAACAGAGGAATGATCAATGTGAAGAATTAGAGGTTTTTTTCATTTATTTATTATGGTAGCATTTGGAGACTCCAAACCTGGACCTGAAAACCATTGTGCTTGCAACTGTGCAAGAATTTAACAAAAAAAAAGAGAGAGGGAGAAGAAAACATTACTGAATTGCCGATCCCATAACCCTAACTTCATCATGACTTGATTTTGATTTCCTAACACATAGGTACTTTGTACTCAGCTCAGAATGCAAAACACAGATGCGCTTTGTAGTCAAGAGCATTTTTTTTTACTTTATTCAAGCTATAATAGGAAAGGTCTGCTTACATGTACGAGCACTTCCAAAAGGTTTAGATAAAAGCATCTCTCTTAGGTAATTCATAATTCTTTTTACACAACAAGAGAAAGATGAAAGAAGTTTGCTTCCTAAAGTTGGGACAGAATATCATAGAATCATAGAGTCATAGAATCATAGAATGGCTTGGGGTCAAAGGGACCTTAAAGATCACCTAGTTCCAACCCCCCTGCCATGGGCAGGGACACATCCCACTAGACCAGGTTGCCCAAAGCCCCATCCAGCCTGGCCTTGAACACTTCCAGGGATGGGGCACTCACAGCTTCTCTGGGCAACCTGTGCCAGTGCTTCACCACCCTCAGAGAAAAGAATTTCTTCCTTATCTAACATCTAATCTAAACCTACCCTCTTTCAGCTTAAAATCATTACCCCTTTTCCTACCACTACATGCCCCTGTAAAATGTCCCTCTCCCGCTTTCTTGTAGGCCCCCTTTAGGTATACGTTCTCCTTGGAGCCTTCTCTTCTCCAGGCTGAACAACCCCAACTCCCTCAGCCTGTCTTCACAGGAGAGGTGCTCCAGCCCTCTGATCATCCTTGTGGCCCTCTTCTGGACCCACTCCAACAAGTCCATGTCCTTCTTATGCTGTGGACCCCAGAAGTGAATGCAGTACTCCAGGTAGGGTCTCATGAGAGCAGGGTAGAGGGGAAGAATCACCTCCCCACTCATGCTTCTTTTGATGCGGCCCAGGATATGGCTGGTTTTTGGAGCTGCAATCACACATTGCTGGCTCAGGTTGAGTTTTTCATCAACCAACACCCCTAAGTCCTTCTCCTCAGGGCTGCTCTCAATTCATACAGGCCCTCCAGCCTGTATTTGTGGTTGGGATTGCCCCAGGAAATATATATCAAGAAAGCACGTAGATTTCATTTTATATGCAACCTGAACAATTAATGTTCTGATGTGTTCAGAACTTCAGAGTGCATCAACATCTTATTTGGAGCATCACATTACAAGAAGTTCTAGCTGCGATGGACCTTTAACTGTGATGATATAGAAAATATTTAAAAAGTAATGGTAAGGCACCAACCTCAATGTATTACTGTATATAGACATTGAACTTGTTAAATATACCTGTGGTTTGTATGACGGCAGAAATATTTAAGAAAAGAAAAATGCAAACCCATGAGGTTAGTTAGTCATTGTGTTAGACTGAAAAAGTCCTCCAGAAGTTTCAGTAGGAATGCTTGTTGCTAAAACATCTGCCAAAATGAGAGGTTTCATCTCTTTGGAGCTTTGCTTACCCTATGCCTGAATGACTCCAGGTAAACAAGATTCTCTGCTTAACTATCTCAGAAAGCAAAAAGCACACAGAAAAAAAAAAAAAAAGCTATTTTAATTACCACTCAATAAAAAAAAATATGCAATTTTGTTGAGTTTTTCTTCATGCATACAATACTCTGATGGCAAATACTGTTCTATCTTATGTACCAAACATCTTCTTTTCTTTGCCTGTATAAATATTATTTTCAGTCTGGCTACAAAGAGGGACTTACCACCAATAAAATAGTGACTTTCAGGAATTTGGCAGAGCAAAACTTTGAAACCACCTGAATCAGAAACATCACAATATAGATGTAAACTTCCACACTAAATTTATGGCTTGGTTATCATTTTCTTCACACACTCAGCATAGTAAACCACACACAATTGTTAAGTTCCCTTCTTGCATGTGATTGGGCAAAACTATAAACCTGCACTTGTAATATTATACATCATTTTAATGACTATGTTAAAAGAGTTATGGTTAGGACATTATTTAACTCAGTACAATCTGTCCATTTGACTACTTACTAATAAGGGGGAAAAGACAGAAGTCATTGTGGTGAAAAGTATCACAGATAAAAGGAGAATGCAGGAGTGCTTCAAAATTGTGGAAGTTCCCATGCTCAAATGTTATTGCTTCTGAGATATTGATTTCCAAAAGCAGTGTTTGTGATGCATGATGCTGCAGTACTGTTTCCTTAAGGGCTGGGGGATCTATAATTATTTTTCTGGTCAAATCAACCAGTCAAGTCTGCAAACAGCAAATCTTTCTTTCTTGCTGCTGGTATCCCTTGTCACCTTATTTGGCACATTTCCCTTTCCCTTCCTAGCCAGCAGCTATTTGAATAGCATACCAAATGCCAATGAGGGTTGTTTAAAACTTTTCCAAAGGTGGTTATCATTCTTCTTTTGCTGGTCAGACAAGTTAAACTGCAAATTTGTAGTAAAAAATGTATACAAGATGGGAGAATAATTGAAAAAAGAAATCAAGTACTAATAGTATGACTAATACTACTATGACTAATGATACTATACTAATAGAACTAATAGCTCTGATACACAGTATTCAAGACATTAATTTCTTTCTTCACTCTCTGTAGACCTGATTGGACATACAGAAGGTTAAAATACCAATATGGTCGTTTTGGTCAAGACTCTTCCTTTGGAGCAGGTAATGAAATTCACTGATACATTCCCAGCATCAGCTCAGATGGCTCTCCAGGGATCAGCAAGAAGTTTACAACATGCTCTCTACCTCTAAACTGGCTTAATTCTACTAAAAAATAAGAGTTTCTGTCACACGTCTTTCTCCCTAGCACAAAACCCACCTGAAGAAGCGGTAGCAGTGTTTCTTAGCAAGGTAATTCTCTCAGGTACCAGAAAAGGCAATTTTTGCCTTACGAATGTGCTACAGCACCTCCCCCAGACCAAGTTCCTTAGGGATAGTTGAGAATGCTTCCACTGTGTATCCACTGCGCTTCCATGGGTGCCCTGGTCCCAGTCAGGTGGGAGAAGGCAAATGGAGGCACAGCAGAACCCTCTTCTCACCAAGACAGCCATCTCTGATGGCTCCCCTTTGCACATGGATAAAGAGAGGCAGAACGGCTGGATCACTTATGGTTGCAGACTTTGACAAAATTACTCAGGCAATGAAGTTGAAGAACAAGCCTCTAAGAACTGTGTGGACAACAGTGGATAATTTAACCTTTTGGATGAATCAAAGCTATGCTTTCACTATTGTTAAACTGCTCAGTGAATGCAAGCAGAATAGAGGCTGAGTACGAGCTGAATACCTGGTGAATGCATCAGTCAGTTAGCTTGTGTATTCCTCAACTGGCCTATCAATATCAAAGAATTTTGTGAATAATTTTCTTAAAACTCTTGTGAAAGTATTGCTTCCACTTTGGGATTAATTCTCATCATAAATCATTCATGATTTACTTTGTAGCATGCAATCAAAACAATCTGTAGAGTTTTTAATATTGAAAGAATATTTTTAATTCAAAACTACCAATATCTCTCTTTCTGTCCACCTTTTCCTGAAAGACACTTATACTGTCATGTACCAAATCGCTGTTGTGACCATTTACACAAAAACTGCATTAACTATAGCTTTCATTTGCCCTTCATTTCCTTGTACTTCCTGGATTTACAAGAAAAGATGTGCCAGGGAGCAGAGAAAGCATGTATCTGGCATATCTATTTCTCTTTGGCTCATGTTAGGAGTGGAGAGCCAGAAACTCAGAGATAAGCATTAGAAGTACTGCATCTGAAACATTATTTTTGAAAGTAGAAAATTAAAAACTTCAGCAGGAGATGTGAAGCTTTTGCATAGGTGTGAGAAATGTGACCATACAGCCCTCACTAGAGCTTTATTTTGTTCTTTCTAAAGATATGCTGCTCAATCCATCCTCCCGTGCCCAACTGCACAAAAAACTTATTCTAGTCCAATGATGGAGTAAATCCCATGGCTAAAAAAAACAATATACAGCTGTGAGCAAGTGATAAAACTACCTGCCAGCTCAGCTGAAAAGGCACGCAGGAGTGTTTTCTTCCTTCCTCTGGAACAATGTGAATAGAGTTGTGATTGCCACCTGTAGAATTTTATCCCACAAAGCAAAATGGCCACGTTGTGTTGCAACACTTCATCAGCATCTCGTCAGTCTTAATTGGACATGTAACGACACTTCAAAACTGCATGGTGACCCTCCTTTGAAATACGATATCAGGAAGCCTCCCTCCTTTTAAACAAAGCCCAGTCCTGTAAAACTTTCATGTAAAAAATTACTAATCCAAAGCAATGGCTTTGTCAAAAAATGCTAATTCACTGATATTTTATTTTATTTTATTTTATTTTATTTTATTTTATTTCATTTCATTTCATTTCATTTCATTTCATTTCATTTCATTTTGTATAAGCATCTTGGTTTCAGCAATGCATAGCACAAACATAAACAGGTTTTAATCTGAAAAAAAGTATGATTCTGATATCTGATCTCTTCGTAGCTAATCTGGAAGGCAACTTGGACATAAGGTTACGAATTTCATGATTTTTTAAGAGACTAGTGATATGTGTATAAAAACTGGAGATCCTAAGGTTTCCAGGCTTCTGAAGAAAACCCCACTATGTAGACAGGACTGGGGGCAGAGATTGTGACAATGACTTTCTATAGTGACTGGACTCCTGAAGTCCATGAGTGTCGCTTGACAGCACACAGCTCAGTAGCCTGGAGAATGCAGATTAAGCAGGGACTCAGGGCTTCCACACTTACTGGTGTGAATTTGTCAGCCCAGAGAAACCCAGAGCAACACCTAAGCCAAACTTTTCAGTATTTTTAGACTTCCAATAGCTAGAACAGGAGTTCTTAGATTGAGAGGAACTTCCTAAGCTGCCCTCCCCAAAAATCACTGAAAAAAATAATTATTCACAGTGCCAGAACTGTGTAATGAATCATTTTGTTAGATTGTTAGAACCTAAACTCAGGTTATAGACGGTGTGCTTCCTCAAACTGGTGAAAAACTTCACAGAGCCGATGGGCCATATGCCAAGCCATTATTCTTTTCAGACTCGTGCAGCCTTGTTTTGTCTATAATGGTTTGACTGGTTCCTGAAGATTTGAGATGTTGATAAGCTCCTGCAAAACTGTTATTTGTAATATATGGCCATTCAGTGATTTAAGTGGACTTCATGAGAAAGCCTTCTGGATTTTTAAAAGCACTTAAAGTTATCCTCACTCTATTCTCACTGAAGCCAAAGGGACATCAGAGACACAAAGTCAAGTTAGTGCTAAGTATCTTTACATATACCATCCTATACTCTTCTAGGGATATGGTTAGTAACTATCAATCATAACTGTGCAAGGATAAAGATTTTACAGGGTGGAACCTATATAAATACAAATAATCTGCTGGATATCATGCAGCACAACTGCATATAAAAGTGTACATAGGCCCTGGAGAGCCTAATACTCACCATTCTGCAAGGTACCACCTCTGATGGATACAGGTAAATTAATTCCTGCTCTGTGAACAACAGCTTGCTTAGCAACAGGCGAACACAAGATAAACTAAACTGGTATACTATATCTGGGGCTTCGGAAAGGCTAATTTTACAAAGCTCAAGAAAACTTGAACAAGGATAGATCTGTTTAAAGATGAGGGTCTCACCAGTGCACTGTACAATGGCACTAATGTTCCCCTTTCTCTACTGGAAATACTTTACCAGATACATCCTTGAGCTACCTGCCCTTTTCACAGATTTGTCCTATCGTCACACCATGGCTGACCTAGATCATTCTCCTTTGTTGTCATTTCCAACTGATCAGACCAAGCTTCTGGAAGAAAATTCTTGTTCTTAGTCCCTTAATGCATGACCTGGCACTTTTCATTACTAAATGAAAATTCTCTTACTGCAGTCTCTTACTATTCTCTTACTGCAGTCCTTCAGGTCATCCAATTTCTTCTTCGTATTGATAATACTTTCCAATTTTTGTCATCAGCAAATTTCATTACCACATTCCTACTATTTCTGCCAGGATCATTAATTAAACTATTACACGAGATTAACCTCCAAAACCAGTCTTTGAGAATCTCTACAGGCAATCTCCTTCCATCACAATTCTTATTCTTTCAACCAATTTGTTGTCAAGTTGTCTTTAGCAAGTTCTCCTCTTAACTCTTGTATTTCTATCTATTTTCGCTATTCTTCATTTTTACTAATATTTTCCCAAATGATGTTGTACTGAATGCTCAGACAAAGATCAGATAGAATATATTCAATTTCCATTACTTAAAAATCATCTAAGAGTGATGAAGAGTTTTAAATTGGCATGATTTATATTCAGGCGTTTTAAACTGGTTAGCTGGTAAACCTAGTATGATTTTTATGTTCAATATCACAAATACTAGGACAGTAAAGAAATTTCAGAAGAATAGGATATCTTTAAAGAAACAAATGTTTTAGACATTTGAATAACTAGGATGTCATCAAAACAAAGCAAAGTTGTGAAGAAACGCAGAAATGTTTATAAGGGTTTTCTCCAAAAACTTAAGAGAGGAATATAATTAATGCAAAGAATTTTGATTTTAGGGGAAACAGATTTTATCAAACAAAATTGATTTCATTCTTTTGTAAGACTGATGAATAGGATTATATAGAAGTAATATACAGACTTGGAAAGCATTTGATGTGCACTACATTACACTGTGAATAATAAATGAGCATCACACAATACCAGTAAAGCACATGGTAAATAGGTTAAAAGCTAACACATATAACAGCATATACACTGAATCTTAGGCTGACCTTGGGGTCACCCAAAGGAACGTGAGCTGCGCTGTCTGATCTATGTCATACATTGTGGACACCAGCAAAGCCACGCAGGTTATATGGCTGCATTTTTTTGCACATGTTTTCCATGGAGTGGAGTCAGAGAGAAAGCCACTGCTATTTGGGAACTTCTAATACTCAAAGCTATGCAATGATCTCAAAACATCTTTTGAAAATGTATGAACATATTAAGCAAGGAAGTCAGATTCATCCTGAATTCTGAAGTGGGGCTGGACAATCCCTGGGATCGAGCTAAAAACCTGATAAAAAGGAAAGCTGAGAACTTGGACCTGAGGGCAATCTTTTTAAGATCCAGTATAAGACACTGCTTTACTGAAATATCTTCAGGAACTGTTGTCATTGAAAAGTTTTGCATTGACTGGGAGTGTTTTTCATGCAGTTCCAAAGAAACTGGTTCAAAGCCTGATTCTATTCAACATTTTCAGTGAGCTAGTTAAAAATCATTATACATGACCACACAGTTAGCAGAGTAATAAATACTGATGAGGAAAAAAGACTCATGCAGAACAATCTCTCTCACTTGCTAAGTTTGGCCTCTATTTAAACAGAATATAATTCGGTCATGCAAAATGTGAAGTTACACTTGTGGAAACCAAGAACGTAGGTAAAGAAAGCCTACAAGCATGACAGACTGTATCCTGTAAAGCAGTGGCTAAAAAGCCTCTAAGAATTACAGTAGAGTAGCAACTAAACAAACTTGATGCATTGCTATCACAGTGCTGTATGCAGTACTGCTGAGAGTAATCCATGATTGCATCTAGGTTTAGGAGCTATGTCTCGAAAAAGTTGAAAATTCAGCTCTATAGAAAAGAACACAGAATAATTTGAGGGTTGTAGAAAATGCCTTTCAATGAGAGACAAAATAGCTCTATCCAGTTTTATCAAAAAGATGAAGCTACGATCTGATTATAGAATATAAGTGCATTTGCAGGGAGAAAACACCAGGTGCTATGGGCTATTTAATCTAGCGGGAGAGAGCAAAGCAGGAGCCAGTGGCTTGAAGTTGAATCCACACAAATTCATGAGAAAGATAAGGCACAAAATTTCATTGATAAGAATGTGTAAACATTGAATTTTCCTATTACTGACAAAAATCTTTGATTAAAGATTTGATCCATTTGTAAAAGATGTGCCTTAGAAAACTAGTTTGAAATGCAATGAACTGTTACAAGCAACTAGATGATCTAGCAATTTTGGCCTTAAATTCATGCATTGCACACAAATGACAACATAATCTCTACATCATCCATCAGACATTCTGTGTATTTCTTAGACGTTACCAAAAAAGACTATATAAAGATTTTTTCTATTTAAAAAAATATTATTAGTGTCATTTTCATCTTTCTCCAGCAGTAAAATAAATCCTCTAATATCAGGAGTATAACTGTACAGACATCTAAAGAAGAGTGAAATGATCACTAACACATTTTAGAAATGTAATAATTAAATATAAATTGCTTTTTCACACATAATACGACAAGTGCAAGGTCTGATATTTCAGGAATGACGTGATTGATAGAAAGTACTGTACACATGCCATTTCCTTTCCAATGATATGCCCTGCCAATGGTATACAGCTCCCATTTCTACACTGATGGATCATGAAATACTGGATCTTAATCCTGTCACTGGTACATTAAAGAATATTGCCTGTCCTGGGCTTCAGGCCATATTGACAGAAATTCAGCTTTTGTGGTGGAAGCACGAAGAATGAAATACTTGTCTAGGAAGACGGTTTTTTCCCTGCTTTTGAAGAGAGAAAGTGCATCTTGAAACAACTAATCAGTAGCTTAGAATGTTAAAAGAAATCACAGCATAACTTTATGGGCTAAATGGAGTAGCAGAAATACGTATCCTATGTATAGGATTTCAGTATTACAACCATGTAATCACCTCTGGTATAGGCCAGACTTAAGAAAGTATGCATCTAGACCTTAAAAGAAAGCCAGTGGAAACATCTGAAGTGCAAGTGAAGTATAGAATTACTAATGATAGCTATACATGTTATATGATATAAAAAATGACATAGCTTGTGTGATTTATGCCAGACATGGGACAGATATTCATGCAAGTTATTTAGAAAAAAATGCAACAGACTGTGACAATACCTTGCACTTCAGGAACAAAAATCACATGAATTTAAACAAAAGACTACAGACAATGACTACTTCTCAATGCAAAGCCAAATTATAATTGGGAAAGAAACAGACATTCATTTGGAAAGACACCATAAGCTTATTAAATTACTTATTGTAGTAGTACTTAAGCAAAACAGTGTAAACATTGGTGATGTTAAGAAACAGTTTTGGTGCCTTTTTTTCCAGGACAAAAAAGGAAAAAAAAAGGGTTTAACTACATTTCATTCTAACTGTGTGTTTGCAAATCAGTTTATCATGTCCTTCAAATGGGAATAAAAGAAACATTCACATTTTCATGTCCTATAACCTGGAGTCAAATTCTTATCCCTGTCCAGCCAAGTCATACAGAGTCAGAGCAGTGTAGGGGAATCTCTACAACTTTCCAAGGAACCTAAATGGAAGGAGGGTTACTTTCTAAGGACTACACAAATGACCTGTGTTCAGGCACACCGGGATGTATATACGTGTGAGAAACAAGGACGCAGATGGGGTCAGTGCTGCAGAGATTCTGCCCAGAAATTTAAATCACCCCCTCCCCTCCTTCTCCTACCTCTCATTTCACTCTCTCTCCTTTTCATTTTTCTTTTTAGTTTTTTCTGGTGGGAGGAAAGGAAACAAGGCCCCCGTGACTTTCTGAGAGTGCCCTTACTATAAACCCATCATGGATAAAATGAGAATTCTTCCTAGACAAATCACTCTGATACTTTTGAGAAAAATCTAAAATTGTGTTTCTTTAAAATAATCAGCCATCTGGCTAAGATTTCCCTGTGAGTGAATCCAGTAAAAATGTAAGTCATTTGAGGTTCCCCTCATAGACAAGCAGTGGGATCCACTTGTGAGCTTAGGTTAATCCTCCAGTACTCACAAGGACAAATAATGTTTGAAAGCAAATGACATGAAGTTGTTCTGCAGTCATTGCAAGAAGCTTGAACTGGTTGTGGAAAGTATTTGTCATTGGTTAGAGGTGTTCAGGACTCATATTAGAGGTATGCTTTATAGCAATAGATTAAATAAATTAAAAGACATTGAGACCCTGCAAAAACTTATAGATGTACTTTTCTGTTTCTCATGAAAATTCCTCTTTAATTAAATGTTTTATAATGGGTAAATAAATGACTTTTTGTTTCTTTTTCTAAGATTAATGGTTTTGTTGTTGTTGTTGTTTTCCTGACAGGTTCCCATGCACAAATATTAGAAGGGTCCATAGCAAATGGAATACATCAAACAACAGCAAAAGCTACTTTGGGGGAAAAATGCAAACAAAAGGAGAGAGAAAGAGAGAAAGGGAAGGGGAAGACTCCCCAGTGGCCAACTAAGAGAAGTGATGGGAGTTCCCAGGCAAGTGTCTCTCCTAGGTGTCCAGCAACTTGGTTGAGTTTACAGAGCTCCAAGTGAAAAGTGGAGTGCAGAAGTGGAAATAGAAGGCTCTTGGCATTACAAAGGCTAAGCAACATAAGGTGTTATGCAAAATCACAGATACTTGTCAACATTAAATTACGGAAAAAAAAATCTCAGTAACTGTGAGGAGCAACCGAATTTGAACTTGAATAAAGATTCTTGGTTTTATCAATTAGTTCAACAATTCCAGACACTGGGGGAAAATGTGTCTTTTCATTTGGTTTCTCAGGTGCTAATTAATCCTTAATTATCTTTACATGTATTGACCTGCTCCCACTGTTTGTGCCATATAGACTAATGAATGGCATTCTAAGAACATAATATCACACTTGTAGAGCAAAGGATTAATGTATTATTCACTCCACATAAATATATACTGTTACCCCTTTTTGACCTATGCGGTTAGCCAAAATTTGTGGCTGGCAGGTTGTTTGAAGAGATGCTGATAACAAAGTAAGGTGTTTCTTTGATCCAACCCTGTCTATTTACATAAACTTTAGGAAAATACAAAATCCTTTATTTATGGTAATTCCTTGGTAGCTTCTCTCCTTTCTCCTCTCAGTTTTCTGCCTTAACAACACAACAGCCAGAAAAACCTCAACAGCCTTTCACCCGCTTTTCTTTCATACCCAGAAATAGGTACCCACATTTGCAACTGAAGTTGCAGTCTAGTTCATTGAAGAGCCTTAACTGTCTTTTTTTCCCGGCCGTGGTCGTGCTCCTCTGTCTGGATGCGGAAACAACGCATTTGGAGGAGGAGGTGAAAGCATTGAGAGTTCAAAGCACAAAACATAAGAGGGAAAGTGCTGTTATGTAGGCAGAGTAGTGAAGAGGATAGATGAAATCACTGTACATAAACAGAGAAAAAACACACGCCTCAGGAAAACACAGGAAGCAAATAAAATACACTTGAAGAGATGAAACTGAAAATGGAGATTCACTTGAGCACTTATCCATGTTCACAAGGCTTCTTCTCCCATGGTGCCCACAGCCATGTGCAACAAGCTTGTGGAAGATAATCCTACCCAATGTGTTATACTGGAAAAAAAAATCTAACTTTTTATAATGCTGGAAAAAAAAGGAAGGATATTCTGAATTTGTACTTTGTTCAGCTGAAGACAGAAGTGCCTTTCTGTTTTCTGCTCTCCTTTTCCTAAGCTAACCTAATTTCTCTTGATTGGAGAGATTGAGTGATTTATTCTAGCTTCTGCCAAATGTCATGGCAGCCAAAAATCTGTCAGGGCCTATCCTCACACTTTCCACGCTCTGCTATTCCTTTGAGAGCAGCTGGGACAGGTGCTTGGAGAAGGGTATTCTAACTTTATGGAAGGGAAAGGTTGAGGTCCTTAGGTCACATTTTTTTCTGCAGCTTTAATGGTTTCATACCAAACAGGAATCTGGCTTCAGAATTATGATGGATGAGTCCTTTGCCTGACTCGCTGATCTGGACAGAAGCAAGATAAGTGAGAACTGGTCTAGCATTTTAAACTAAGGTCTATCAAACAAAGAAGCATTTTTGTTGATGTAAATAAGAAGGTTACATGGAGACACACCAGATACACAGAAGACTCAGCACTATATCTACAAATGTGCACAGAATGAAAACAACCCATACACACTGAAGCCAAAGAAACCCTGTCTGATCTTCCACTCATTTAGAGCCTGTTTTGACAGATGAGGTGGGATTTGAGTGGGCATTTAAATTTGGTGCATATCCTTTCCTGATGTCCATGCTAAAAGTGCAGGTACTCTAGTTCTCCTGGGCAGGTACAAATACAATAATAGCTTTCAAAGGCTGCCAGGTAATAATATCATGCCAGGAGACGTGTCACAAATAAACACTGAATTGAAAGAGTATTTGTAGTGCCTTGGTAAATCAAGCATCGATCCAAGTTCTTTTCACAATTTAGAAGTTTAATCCTGAACTGTGTATATTTTCAGAATTTAATACTTTGGAAGGGATAAATCCCTCGTCGACAATCGCCTTATTCAAAACCTTGGACTTTTCCAAGGATAAATACATCTTTGTGTGTGCGGTGACATGAACAGTGATAGCACAGTTTATAAATCCCTCTCTAAAACGGAGATTCTATTCCTTACTATGAATTTCCAATGTTTTAAGTATCTTTAAATATTCTGCACCATACAGTTAATCTCTTCGCAGGCATATGTGTGCTTACGTAACTGTTGCTGCATCAGGGTCCATATGGTTGCTTTACTGCATGGGAGCATGAATGTGCTATTTTAATTCTCTCTTTACTGCTTTCATTTAAAAAAACAACATTTTCCCCGTCTGGTCCATAACTAGATACACAATCAGGGTTACTATAACCTGAAGAGAAGCAAAAGCCAGGGGGAACATGAGGATGAATCTAGGAGAAAACATGGTGGAGGAGGTTCTTGCTCTTCTCCGGTAAGTGCAGAGTGAGTGGTGGCCTGCATCAAGTGCCTGTTCACAAAAGGATGCAGTGTGGGACACGAACAAGAGGAATTAGAAGCTCTTGTGTATCTGCAGAAAAATAATCTCACTGGGATACAGAAATGTGGTGGGGCAGCTCACATGACTGAAGTGTTGTGATGGCTTTCTATCCATTTTTTTTACAGCCACCCACGCTTTTTGGGAAAGTCAGGTTGGAAAAGCAAAGAGGAATAGTTGTGCTCTGTGTAAAGGAGTGGCTCAAATATACAGAGGTTTGCCTTGAAGCAAGTCATGAGCCAGTCAAAATCTTATTGGTAAGAATCAGAGGACAGACCAACATGTGTGACATTGTGGCATGCATCTCCTACATACCACCTGATTAGGAGTACGAGGAAGAGGAAACCTTTTTTAGATGCATCGTTTTGACAGGTCCTGGCTTACATAGCAATGTTTTGGCAGCAGAGCTGCAGCCTGTGGGCAGCCCACGCAGGATCAGTTCGGGAAGGACGGCATCCCGTGGGAGGGACCCCACGTGGAGCAGGGGCAGAGAGTGACCGTGAAGGAGCGGCAGAGACGCAGAGTTAGGGACTGACCGCAGCCCCCATTCCCCGTTCCCCTGCGCTGCTCGGGGGGAGGAGGTAGAAGGGGGTGGGTCGGGGAAGGTGTTTTTAGTTTGCTTGTAGTTTCTCACTGCTCTAGTCTGCTAGTGATAGGCAACAAATTATATTAACCTCCCTATGCTGAGTATGCTTTGCCTGTGATGATAATTGGTGAGTGATCTCCCTGCCCTTATCTCAACCTTTGAGCCCCTTCCATTGTATTTTTTCCAACTTTTCCTTTGAGGAAGGGGAGTGAGAGAGCGGTTGTGGTGGAGTTGCTGCCCAGCACGGTAAAACCACCACATGCATATCTAATATACATGACAATTTTTAAAAATCTATGTGTCACAGTTGGGCCCTAAATCTATATTCAGTTATGGTGGGATGATTGTTAAGAAGATATTAAAACATGTAAATGTTCATCAAAGTGAATTCTGAGTTTTCAAGATTTTTGGAAATCTAGCCCTTGTTGAAGCACAGATTAGCAAAACTCACCTCAAGTAAGCAAGTATCGACAGAGGGCAGGGAAGGGCTAGACAGGAGTCACAGGACTTCAAGCACAGGAACATTATTTCTCTAGGTTTGTTATATACAGCAGAGGGAGAACGTTTACTCCAGAAGGTAGTAACTAGGCTTCTACTTTGAAATATTTCATAAAGGGACCTATATAATCTCTACTGAATACTGAGTAAGCCTATGGAAATTAGCCTCCTGTGCCTGAAGTTAGTATTCGTAAATACTCCCTGATGTCCTGCTTTACTATGTCTTTATATAAAAGTAGATCAAATAATTGGATTGTCATAAAAATACGGCAAAGGTACTTGTACAGACAGGGAAGGCTTTTTTGATGAAAATTTCAATTTTGAACTTCAGGAGATGCATGATGATATTAAATGATATCACAAGCATCCCTATGGTTGGGAAGACAAAGATAAAAGCAGAGTATGGATTTATTATGCCTTCATTTCTCTCTCTTTGACCATTAGTTGGAATCCTAAGCTAATGAGTAAATGAAAAAAAATAATTTTAAGTATTTAAATATTAACATTTACTAGCTTTTAAAAAGTAGTCTTTTCTTCCTACTTTTATTTACCAATTAATCATTCCATTTTTGTAGGGAACATTTAGACCCTCCTTCTAGAATGCTTATGAAGACAAGTAACATACATTTAAAATTTGCATGGGTACAAACAAAAGATTGGATCCTTTGTAAGTCGGAACTGGAAGCAGAAAAAATAATCTTCTGCTAGACCGTAAGGCAAGCTAGTCAAATGTCCAATGAAACTTGTTTACACAGCACTATAATAAATAAAAAAGATGTTATATATGTGCATCCTAATCACACCACCAGTCTAAAACATTTTATATCACCCTGAAGATCATTTAGACAAGAATTTAAAGCTAATTTTTTGCTTACCCAGTTGTTTTTTTCTTCTATTTACATGCCTTGAATATATACAAGGTTAACTTTGAAAGAGGTGATGCATTCCCTCTGCGCTTTCCATATTGGGAAAGATATTTTGGATATGTATCTGTTTTATCTTTATTTAAAAGGACTTCACAAATAGATTGTTTCATACTTCTCTTCATGATCAAAAGAGAAAAAGACCTTGGTAAGCCATGATCAAAAGAAATTTTAAAACAACCTGATACTAATTCATTTTAGCAAAATCAAATAAATAAATGCAAGTCAGAGAAGACTGAACAGACAGATGGCAAATAAAAATCATAAATAAATAACAGTAAAGTTCTGACTGTGCATAAGACCTTTCATGCAGTACAAAGAATCTACAAAGACAAAATCAGCTGCAAATCATGTTTTTACTCTTTTTATGTTAAACAAAACTTTCTGCTTAGGACTGAAAAGATGTTTAGTAAAGATATCTTTGTTTCTGCAATTTTGCACGGACATTTTTGCCTCATTATAGCTAGATATGCACAATTTTTACAAGGAAAACCATTGGAACAACCAGCATCCATGTTGGATATGAATGTCCTTCGATTCAAAAAGAAAAAGGCAAAAGAAAGGAGTTGTTGAAATGACAGTATCCTTAGTGCAACATTTGATATAAAAACATTGAAATAAAAACATTGATAAGTATTTAATTGATTCAATTAAATTGATTCAGCAATTGATTCAGCAATTGATTCAGTATTGAATACTGTTTCAAAGCTTGTGCTTTTCTCTTTAGAAAGTATGAAAATGCAGATTTCAAGCCCACAAAGATTTAGGAATACTTTGTTTAGTGAGTGATATTGATTTCCATGGAGTTATTAGGCTAGACAAGTTTATTTTGTTCATTATGCATGCTCTAAGGCAACTACAATGCTGTAAATATTCAGTAAATTATCTGTGTGGTAGACCAATAATTAAGTCGATCAACTTGACGTAACAAACTCATTGTCCAGTATTTACTTGCTATTTTAAATAATCTCTAATATCTCTGAGACAATCACCATATTATTACACAGAATTCACTCAACAGTAGATAGGGGATGACTCTCATATAGGTGATGAATTTAAAAGCTTTGTTAGAAAAGTCTCTGTGGGTTCTTTCTAAAATCAATGGACAAAAGGAAAGTTCTCCAAGTGAAAAAACAGAGCAGTTTAATTAGGGTCCAGCTCTGAACCACCTTTTGCAGGACGCTTTCAATTAGCTATAAAGAAAACCTAGGGAAAGATAAGTTTTATGAACACCCTCCTCTGTCAGTATAAAATTGGAACCCTGGCTGCTGGAATGGTTATTACACCTTAAGGTACAAAACCTTAAATTAATTATCATTAGGTCTGAAAAAGAGAGGAAAAGAAAAAGTAAGGTTATATCGAAATGGATTAAAGAAGAATGGGCAATAAATAGTTATTCACACCTTCTAGACCTAAACTTCAAAATAATGACTTGGGAATGCATTTCACAGGATGTCTAAAGTGATTTACAGATTTATCATTCTTCTCCAGTACTAGTATTGCCATTGAACCCTGAGGCCACTGTCAGACTTTTCAACAGATACTGTTCATACATCTTCAACAGTTTAAAGTCTAGGAAGACAAGTAACATTAGAGAGGAGGATAGAAACCTAAAATCATATACTCAAATGCTACATACATGCTTTATTACTTACCTACATCTGGCAATTTCTTGCATTTTATAGATAAGATTGGTGGGACAGCATGTTATTTAGGTTGCTTGACATTTTCTATTACAGTATTCTGCACTTAGCTACATATAATCTTGAAAAAAATGTATTAGTTTCAATTGAAACTCTTTTTCATTCCAAGGCCAAACTTTGGGACTATCTTTGTCAGACTGATTCCACTCCTCCTGAGGATAACTATAGGGTAAGTTGCATTGTAACTCAGGTAAAAGGTACTTTGAGGCCTATTTGCCCTGTAAAAATTTTGTAGTCAAACGCTTTGACTTAAGGCTTCTAAGACACGTCTTATCTAACCTCATGTAAATACACCTAAAATTATCCAGGCTGGAAAACTTACAATGTTGCCATTTACACATGCTCTTTAGAAACTTCTGATCATAACACCTTTTGCTTGGTTTCTTTGTTTAGTGAGCCTGCCTCAGCCAGTGCAGAGCAACACCTCCTATACAGCCACTAGTTTGGATGGCTGTGGGCCATAAGGAATCCAGCAGCAAAACCTGTACATCTGTACATAGAGTGGGAGTGCTCTCCTTTGTGTTCAGTGAACACTGAAAAACCATTGACATTCAAAACTGGAAAAGACACAAGCTGAGCCTAAATGGGTTAGTGAAGACACAGCAAGACAGAGAGAGAAAAAAAAAAAAAAAAGCCAAGGGACCAGGATGCAAGCAAGTGCAAAGAAAGGACCAGAAGGGATAGTGAGCAAAACTAGCTGGCAAGGGATTGGGGCTCAGATTGGGAAGGGAACTGAAAAGGACATGTACAAGGCAGCGGGACAGATCTCACGATGAGTTGGGGTATTGGAGGGAACCGGGGTAAGGCACATACCATGTCCTGTCTGTAGGAATGCAAGCACAGGAGGAACAGGAAGACTAACTGAGAAGCAAAGACAGACAGACCTGGGACTAAGCAAAGAAGCAGTAGAAAAGATAGGGTACGACTGGACAAGAGGTTAAAAGAGTCAGGCAGATATTACGGCAGATGTCTGGAGTGAGGGGAGCTGTTGGATAATGCCCTCTTGCATCCTGTAACTGTGGAAAAGAGAGAGGAGGATTTCTGGATAAAGCCTGCTTGGTCAGTTGAACGGTCTCCTCGTTATTCAATAAACTGCTTAATAAAGGATTGACAGATAATGTAGTCAAGTGGATACGGAAGAAATAACTGTTATTTATGTGTTAATTTCCAAGCTCTTATCATAATATCTCAGATTCTGAACTTGTAAAAAGATGCTGGAAGGTAACCCCAGTGCCAAGATAGGGATCTATAAGATTCAAATCTTTATTCTGAAGATCTGGTAGTCAGTATGGCAAGAAAACCTTAATGTACTACTTAATCACAAATTACTATAAATTGCTAAGAAAAAGATGATATAAATTTGAGTTTGATCAGTTTATGAATGTGATTATTTTACATGGCATCAGGAAAAATAGGAAGTGACCTTAGCAGCAGCTTGAAAAATTCTGTACTTCAGTCTTCTGCTTTTAGTAAAATTATACAGAGCTACACTTTCCCTTTGGAAAATAACACACTTCTCAAGCACATGCAGCAACAGAGTAGCAATTTCTCATTTTCCTGTTTTATACTGGGGCTGTATTTATCTTTCAGTATGATAAATAACAAATTCTACAGACCTCTGCACATTAAACGATGCCAGAATATGAAAGTGGCAATGCTGTTTCATATTACAAGAAAAACAGATAAAATGTAAGATACTTCAAAGTATTTTCAGGAACTTTAAATTTTATTATTGATATGTAAATAAGTGTTAAAACATGACAAATATAATGCAGTTTTCAATGCTATAGAATTTATACAGACAAAATTATTTTCACATATATGTGAGTGAGAGGAAGAAGGGGCAATGCCTCACAGATCAAACACATTACCATAATTTTCTACAATCCCTGAAATACATACACTGGTACAGCAACTTTCATTCATTTGTTCAAAACATTTCAGCTTTCTGACAAAACAGTTGAGAAACACATTCCAATTTACTCTTTAAGATTTCCTTTCTAACCCTCCAAAAGACTTTATTGTTCTATTATGTAAAAAATAAGTGTTTTGAGCATTACCAAGACAATA
The DNA here is from genome assembly GCA_013399115.1 of Anseranas semipalmata. Classification (NCBI taxonomy): domain Eukaryota; kingdom Metazoa; phylum Chordata; class Aves; order Anseriformes; family Anseranatidae; genus Anseranas; species Anseranas semipalmata. The sequence continues at coordinate 125,678 of VXAA01002924.1, forward strand.
ACATGAACCTCTGGCCCTGTCTACTACCTTGCATCAGTCTATTCGAATAGCCCTCCCTAGAGGTTCATCTTGGCTGTTAATGTTGTCGCTAAATGCCTACCCAGAAAAATCTGAGAAAGTGAGCACAACCCCTGAGCGCTGCAAGAACTGACAAACTTATAATCATGTTTCATATACCATATAATCAGGAGCACATAGTAAATGATCAGAAAAGAGAAAAATCTATTATCTCATCTTAAACTAGTCTAGCATTCTAGGAGTTAGTTGCAGTTACAGAATTTTAAATTGCGGTTGTGATTGTCAAGCTAATGGTGTACTTTTGAATTTGTTATTCTACTTAATGATTGTTTGAGCTTTGGGATTCATTCAGATATTGTCCCTGCTGCAGGTTCAATCCCCAGTTTGTATCTGTCATTGCAACAAGACTCTCTTTTTAAAAAAGTCACATAGTTAATTTGCCAAAACCTCTTAGAGTACATCTTTTCAAAAACATTTTCAATGAATTTTTAAAAGGCACGCTATAAAATATTATACTTACATATATGTGGGGATAATTACCATGCTAAGCATCCAATTTACAATATGTAAAGGCTGTTTTGCAAAGCAATTGTTCTATCTTTGCTAAATTACAACCATAATTGTAACTCAGCAAATGTTTCTAGGCATCTGTACCAAACATTATGAACAGGATGGTTCTGATTACACATTTTTTTCTACAGATTACATCTTCCTTATCTAGTTTACCTGTCTTGCAGCTCTGACAAATTTCAAAGCAGAGGAGCACCATCTAGTTGTTTCTACACCAAAGCTGCTGCCCTTTTCCTTAAAAGTATGCACTGCTTTTGACAGTATTCTTTTCAGGGATTATTAACAAGAAGATGTTAAAGAATCATAATGGTATATTTACATATATTAGGCATGAACTCCCTTTGTATTAATATCTATTTCTGCATGAATACAAGAAGATATTCAAGCAAGAAAGAACTCAGCCTATTAGAATTTTCTTGGTTCTATTGCTTGTGTTGCAAGCAGGATTTGGTGGCTAGACAGAAGACATCTCAGCCTCATGCATCTGCAGCAAAGACCTCAGGAATTCCCTTGTCCTGTCCTCAGGGATGTGAGTGAGATCTGCTAGCACATTCTGCCTCTATCAAATTCCTCAACAAAGGGGAAAGCAGCAGAGGTACAACATACAGCTTGCTAATGCGGGATACATCCCCACCATGGCTCTTCAGCCTTTCCTAAAGTAAACATCCACCAGTCAGGTGGGTTTATTTTTTTCATTTTACATTTAACTGTGTAAAAATTTATAGTGTTTGGGGCAATGCAATCAGGATTTTTAGTCCTAATTTTAGCAGCATTCTCCTTATTGAATACAGCACAGGTACTTTATGCAGACTGCAGAAAAGTGCAGAGTCAGGATCTTTGTAATAAGCTCACTCACAAACTAATACTGCAGACTATCCAATAAAATAAATAAATAAATAAAAAGGATAATTCTACCTTTGAATTCTATAGTTTGTCAGCATGCTTCCATGCAGTATCTGCATTAGTACCAGAAGAAAAGAAGTGCCTGGCAAAAACATAATACCTGAAGAGACCTACGTAAGTCTGCCTACAAAAGCATCTGGCAGGAGAACTAAGAAGGTCATTGTATCATTTTTACAGTTTCCCAAGTGAAAATTATCTTTATCCTGAAAAACTTTCTACGGCTGCATATCAGAAGGCACCTGGAGACCTCCACTATATTCTAGACATTAATTTAAGAAATCCAAAAAGACTGTAATACAGAGAAGAAAAACTGTCTTACCACAGTCATATTTCTTTGCCCTTGGCTGCTAAAAAAAAAAATCCCAGTTACAAACTAAACAGGCTGAATCATTGGACTGGGATAAATAAAATCAGGTATGTATTGACCTGTTCTCAGAGACAACAGAATGCAAGTGAACCAAAGGTGGAGATTATGCACAAACCTATAGACTTAATGAGGGAGTTGCTATGGGACAGCAAGGAAAAGCACAGAGCTCATTTATGCACGTCTTCTGTATTACAGTAGAGCTTGCAAAGAATTATTAGTTGACTGAAGAAATAAACGGACTAATGAGCTTGAGAAACAACATTCCAAGCCATTCAAGGTAGAAGCTTGTCTTAACCAGTTACACAACACACTTCATGAAACTTGATACCCCAGGAAACAGACAGATGCTACAAATTCAATTATTTGAAAGAATTGCTAGAAGCAGCTTTTCATGACTCCTAATGAGGTCAGGGTTTAATATGAAATGAGCTGAAGCATTCTAATATTGGAAAAGAACATTTAAAGTTAAAGTCACCAAAATGCATTTTCATGAACTGGAGCTAATGCTAGGAATGTTCTTCTTCAGGTTTGTTTCTCTAGCAGCCACCAAACTAGAAAGACTGTAGGGACTGAAAGAAAAAATCCTTTAAAACAGTAGACATCATCGCATTTTCTATTAGGAACCTGGGACTCTGCTGAACTTTCATAATGTGGATCCTGAAAATTATCCCGACCAGTCATATAAATAAAAATAGAAATAAATAAATAAAGCCAATAATAATAAACACAAATATTAAAAAGTAGGTAATTTCATGTTTAGTAAATATACCCAATATATTTTATAGAACTTTATTAAGACCATCATACCAACACCTACCGTGCTTCTTAAATCAAAGCCTGGTAACCCTGAACTAGTTAAAAAGAGCCAGAAAAATTAACAGAGGAAAGAATTCAATACGGCCATCAGTCAGCTATCCCCAGTGGAAGTAGAACAGTGTGTCAGAATATTAAAACAAAGTCACTGGCAAATCTCCAAGACAACAGCTGTACCATACAGCAAAGTCATACATCATAACAAACAATCTCTGTAGGAACAGAGACTATCTAAATAAAGTTCAAAATATTTCCACTTCTCTGCTTCTTGGGAAGATCTATGTTAGCCAACAGTTCACTAGGTTGCTTTTGATGATCAGCCCAGCCATGGTGCCCAAGATCACTAAGTGCTTTCTGCATCCATGCAGCAAGTCCTTCAAACATCTTTCTTAAACCCCAAGGAGTGGTGTGTCTTTGTACAAGCTAACTCTTCCACAGATCTTTGTAAGATGCAGCAAGGCCTTCCTATTGCTTTGTCAACCCGTTTGTCTACGCTACACAAATTCCTTGTTCCACCTCACTGTTGCAGATGCTGCTGCCTTTCACCACCAGCACTGGACCACATTGTGCTACAGTGTTAAAAAAAACAGTCATAAGTGATACTGGGGAAAGCCTAGAAAGAGTATGAGCCCTGACAGAGCTGTAGCTAGACAGAAGGAAAATCCAGCATGGTAATATCCCTTTTTATCCCACCCGCCAGGTTTCATTCACAATGAAATTGTCCCACACATCTCCAATGGGTGATTAATTCCACATCTACTCTGAGCTGAGGAATGAATATCAACCTTGCTGCAGGCAAGAGAAGTACAGATACTTCGAGCACTCAGAAATACCACAGATATCAAAAAATATCAAGCCTGCTCTGTGGGCAGCAGGTTTATACTGTGTGACCAGGATTGTATTTATCTTTGGGAAGGAGAGCTGTCACTCCAGAAGAACCAGGAGAGAACAGTAGGAGCCTAGTGTCAAGCTGTGCGTAGGACTCCTAGAACTCCAGTTTTCAACCTGAGCTACGAGTACACATACCACAAGTGCCTCACTTCTTGCTCACATGACACAGACTGCTGCAAGCTGCCATTTATTCTCGGGTCCACAGAAACAGCCTGGAGAAGGAATGCTCTAGAGCTGACCTCCCTCCCACACCTTCCTCTTCCAGAGCCCCGGTGAGCTGCTGGCTGAGAACCAAGGGGTAGGAATCTGCAGAGGAACTGGCATTGCTACAGCTGCTGTTCCTGGTCCAAAATGAAGTTTCCAAGCTTTTTTTGTTTGTTTGTTTTTCAAGAGGAAAAAGGGAGGACAATGGCAAGGTCAAAAGAGCAGCAAGGGAGGTGTTATGACAGTGTGTCAAAGGAAAGTGCATACAGCATTCTGGCAGTGGGGGACAGACAGCTCTGATCTGTTAGGGAGTAATACTATTTTTTTTTTAATGGTCTGTAAAATTATTGGTTAGTTCGGCTTACTGCTACAGTATTTGTTTAAGGAAAGATTCAGTTTAGACATTAAATAGCCACTACAGAGAGCAGAGACCGAGCTCTTCCAGGTGATGGAGAGAAGTGGTGTTGCTGGTGGGCCGGAAGCATTGAGGACATTGTTGGTAGTGCCATGCAATATTAGCACGTGAAATTTTACACTTTGCATTTCTGCTACTGAGGAACATCCCTTCTTCTCTCCTTTGCGTATTTAGATGAGAACTCATACAGTCATTAAGTAGTGTTTTTGCTTTGTGAGTGCAGTTGGCCAATTTGCTAAGTATATTACAAGGCTGATCATTCCCTCTGTAATTTAGTGACATCTTTTTTTTACCTGAAGACTTTTTTTTTTTTTTTTTAAAGCATTTGTGAACAAGCATGGTAGCCAACAGTCATTGCCAAAAACTTGCTTCCTTACTAACAATCTTACCTGGACCTCAGCCATGTTCCTTCCCTGCTACTCTCTCACTTTTCTGAACCCTTCTTGCTCTCTCTGCTTCCTCTTTCTGTATTGCGAATACTGTTGATGGGAGAGGAAAGCTCTCTCTCCTTAAAGAATATGTACTACTCCATCCTGTTTACTTCATGTCCAGACTGACCTCCTGGTCAAAATTGCAGAGCTGCACCATTTTATCACAATCAATTACAGCCTCTTGAAACAATGAAACTTGAGTTGAAATGTTTCTGCTGAGTATAGCAGGACATAAGGGCACCCAGAAAAAAAAGCAACGAAGAAACATTAACTAATTAATTCTTATAACATTCCTATGCTACAAGGAAGTAGGAATGATTAAACCAGACTGATAAAACAGATGCATCTCCTGACATCTTGAAAATACATTATTGCAGGTTTCTCACATTAAGAAGTAAAAGTGTTTATATTAACTTCCCCACCACCACCTTGTTGGTATCTGTTTATATTCAGCAATGAAATCCTTCAGTCATTATCTGTGAACCACTTTAGTTACCCTTGAATTTAGTAAATAAGATTTTTATCTCTGTTGGTCAGATAGCCTACTTTCAGAGCAGGACAGCAAGAACACTCCTATGATGTAAAATAAAACTATTGCAAAAATTGCCAGCTGCGTTTCCTTCTTAGTTTCTAGGTGACTTCTGAAACTCAATTGAGACTGAAAAGTTATACAAGAATAGTTTTTAAAAATGAAGAAACTGCTTTCCCTGAAGCATTTCAGATTAACGATGCTCCTGATTTTCTCTTTGTAACCAGAAGCATGGATCAGCTTTGATTCATGTAAAGACCATCTTCTGTATGCTGCTTTCTTGTGATGTGATGGATATAATTTAATTTGCTAGAACTCAATATGGTTGTTTTATTAGCAGAAGTTTTTTTTTTCTTGATTTTCGCTTTCCATCCCTCACTCCCACCCCCTTGCCCCCAAATTATGTACCTTTCCTGTCTTTAACAATCAAATGTAACTTTTGCAGCAATACATGTCATATTCTGGCTTCATAATCTGGGTGAAGTGATCCTGATGTTATGATCACAGACAGGTCTGGAACAAGGAGCTGACTTTCCTTTTACTCTCTGAGGCAAGATATGAATAAAGTCCTGATTTTTTATTTTTCTCATACAACATAGGGTTGCAGTCCAGAAAAGCATGGATCATCACTAAATAATGCACAGACCAGAGGCCACGTTTAACACTGCTGTCAAAAATGAGGCTGTAGTTGATAATATGCTGTCTTTAATAGTGAAGCACACTTAAGAAGTTTCTCATCTGCAAGACCTCCTTCTGGCCCTTTTAACTTGCTCTAAATCAGATCATTAAAGTAACACTCTCAAAAATGAGTCAAGGAGGAGAAGACAGTACCTTTAATCCGAGTGCAGACAACAATGCATCATGAACATTTAACAGCTTGCTGCCACTAAGAGATAGCAGCAAACAATAATGGAGTTAATGTGTATGAATAGAAGGTGTAATTTCTCAGGCCTGTTTCACCTTCAAAGATGGACATACTGCCCAACAAAATCATATGCCCAACTATTTAAGGTCTCTGCATTTGAAACAGGAGGAACCAAATGTTATTCTTGGTGTTGTCAAGAAGATCAAAAACGGCCCTGACATTTATCATACTTGAGAACTATGATGAGCCTAATTTGTAGAAGAGCTGTTAAACTGCGTAAAGTGTACATCATCCTAGTAGTATTTTCACTGTGCTTCTAACAAAACATATTGGATCCAAAGTTCCCCCCTTATAGGGGCTTGCTTTATTGTTAACTTCACCAAAAAGACATAGACCTCACTCAACCTATTGTTTCTCCTGAGCTTTGCTGCTTCTGGAGTTTCTCTCTGGAATAACACTTTGTCTTTCCCTCAGCCTCAAGAGACATTCAAATCCTTTTTATAACCCAATACATTGCCAGAAAGAACTCCTTGTTCCAACAGGAAGGCAAAGCAGATGAATTTGACATATCTGAGTATGTTCCTAAAGCATGAATCCTTTTACGATCTCATTTGAGACTTTATATACTACTTTTTATTTGAGTAGGTATGGTGATGTAACTTTTTCATAATAATATATTCACTTGCTTTTTGTCTCATACAATTTTTCTGCTGTGCTCCAACATTCTGCCTTTCTTTAAAATGTCATGTTTAGGCCTGATTTTTCCAAACCAACTAACAGTTTTAGGTGCTCAATCCAAACATCTCTAAATATCTTGTTTCAGAGGAAGGTGGAAAATATTTTCTAAGACTACCTGCAACTTAGCTAGATAAAAGAAGTTAACAAAGGGCATGAACATGAAATGAATTTGTCAATCCCCTGTAACAATGTGTGTACATACTTTGACTCTTGTTAACAATGTTACCTCACGAGTCAGTGAGAAAGGGTAATCAATCATTCATTTGTTTCTAGGTAAGAGCAGTTACTTTTTGGCAGACACTAGACAAAGCTGTTGTGCTGTAAATAAACAGCGGACTTCCATAGTTAGTTCTCTTTAGGCTTGTATCTTAACAGCAAAATGTTCTATATAGTAACCACACCAAAATGTAGGTGCCCCAAATTACCATAAAAAGTCAAACCACAGGTCTGGAGCCTACTACTCATGCCCAAACTGTTTTTATTGTGAGCCATATCCTCGATATCTTCAACATGTGAGTCTCAGGCCTTAATTTCTCTCCTAACAAAACCAAGGTGAAAACTTCAACTGGATGAATAGAAATCAGTTTCAGAAATGTTATGTAGCTCCACTGGGCTACATGATAGAAAAACTTTTTAACTTTTTCAACAGACATCTCTTTACATATGTGAGATAAATTAACATGATACAGCTAGAACAAAGTAATCTTTCAGTTCACATGGTGTTTAGCTTTGTGTTACATAATATATCAGAACCACATTATGTGAAAGAATACAGGAACTGAAGTTGCTAGATAGTCAAAATAATCTTAACTCTTGGACTTTGTCCAAAATAATCTTTGCTCTAAAATTTTGGGATACTTTATAAAAGTCAAATTCCAGTCCTGCTGTCAATCAGTGGCTTTCAATATTTTCCAGTCCGTGGATCTCTAAAGTTGTTCCAGTAGATATATATGTCATTTTAAATTTTCTTATCCATGGATTATTGCATAACAAAAAATGTTCATATTGCAAATCCCTAAGAAGTGATCTACATATCTGTAGCTCACAGGGTAAAAATGCTGTCATAATAAATATAATTCATGTAAGTGTTCCGCAAGCATTACATAATGGCACTGATCAATCCTTACTGGGGAGCACTCTTTTACCTTGTTTCATATGTTTTGAATAGTCTGACAAAGTTGCTTACTTTCGTGATAGGTTTTGTTGTATTATGATGATCCAAATATATTCCCTCTGTGCCTCAGTGAAAAAGGAATTTGAATCCAACTTCAAAAAGCTGAAAAGCAAATGGGTTAATCTTTAGCGCTGCCAAGTCTCCACTCTGCCATTTACTTTCTTCCCTATAATCCATTTGTGAATTTTCTTCCACTTAATATTAGATGGGTTATGTTCATTACTGGCTTCACTAGAATTACATAAAGGATTAGTTTGACCCCTGATGACTAAAAACATATGATGAACACTGGAAACAATCAAAATGGTAAATGGTTGTTTATCTAACATTTGTCTCTTGTTCTGGACCAGTAAGTTTTGCTGCTAGCCTGTAATCTGCTTGCACATGTAACAGTACTGAGAGTTATGCTTAGTTCTGTTGTGTTTCTTCCATCCACTTACTTTGATAATGGATAAAACTAACTCAGCAGAGCTAGAGGCATGCAAAAACATTTTGCGGCTCTTATTCCAGATACTGTTTAGACATATTTGAATAGGAGGGGGAAACAGACAAGTGGAATGAAAAAAAATAAATTTCCAGACCAACCATTTTATTAAGATACAAAGCACAAAAAGGCATTAGGTAATGGGAACTCCAGTTGACTCTATCTATACTGTTTATAAATACTGCACTAAAAACTAAGTGCTCCATAATATCATGGAAGACAGCATTCTTAATGATTGTCTGTTCTTCTCTAAAAAGATTGGGTTGCAAGGAGTGGAAGTTAGAAAAATGTTTTTATTCCATCTTTAGAACATTGGCCTAATCTACAGCATAAGGTGAAAGATGTCATGGACTGCTGTGAGGGTGCAGTTCCACAGCATCTTAAATTGATGTGATGTCTTTCAGCCCCTTCCTCAATCATGTCACCCTGTCCCCTGCTTCGCACAGGCATTGTTTCTCAGAAGTCATGTGGTGATCTTGTTCAGGGAGGTGATCTAGCTGAAAATTCATAGCTTTAAAAAATAAGTTTGGTTGGAAGGGATTTGGAGAGTTTGTCTAGTCAGGAACAACACTGAACTGAGTACATGTTTGCTTGGGTCTTTCTGTGTTTGGCTCTTGAAAACCCCTAAGAACTGATATTCTACAACCTCCCAGGGCAATCTGCTCTCTTGCTTGGCTGTCCAGCTCCCTCAGCCTTTCCCCATAGGACAAGTGCTCCAGCCATCCTGATGGCCCTTCACTGAATGTACTCCAGTTTACCCATGTCTCCCTTTTACAGGGAAAACCAAAACTGGACTGTATTATTGGCAGAGATCCTTCCTGTCCAGGTGCAGGACTTTGGACTTGTTGAATCTGAATTCAATGAGGTTCCCATTGGCCTGTTCAGGTCCCCCTGAATGACAGTCTTACACTCAGGAGTATTGACTCCACTCCCCAGTTGGGGTCATTCACAGACTTAATGGATTGCTTTCTTACAGCATTAAGGCTCTCATATATTTGAACTTAAGAAACATAAAGGTACATATTCTCGGTCAGAGATTACCTAACCCAGTACCCTCTCTCAGATAGACTCTCAGCCTATCTATGGCTTCAGGATTTCCTACATTAACCATAGTTATGACATATTTAGTAGCCCTGGTATGTTTTCCTTCCAGCTTCCATTTAAATTCTGTGTCTGCTTTTGGAACCCAAAACACCTGTCTGCCAGGAGTTCTTCATTTTAAGTTCCTCTTCTGTGGAAAAAAAAATCACTTTTTCTTGTTTGTTCTGCATCTGCCTTCTGCTAATTTCTTTTGATGCACCCGTTCTTTATTTGGAAGAGAGAGTGAACAACCGCTCTCCCCAGTTGCACTCTCCAGGCCACTCATCATTCTGTAGGCCCCTATCATATCTCCTCTCAGTTGACTGTTTTCCAGTCCATCTCCAGGCCCATTTAATCTTACAGAATCTATTCCATACCTTTGATCACAGTCACACTTCCCTGAACCTGAACTCTAGCATACCCTACTTAACCTGGGACACAAGATCTGCTGACAGGATGCGGGCAAACTATAGTTACATGAATAATAGTGATCCTTGTTTAGCTGTCTATTCCTGAAGAAATAGTAACAGTGTGTGCCTTTCTTATGTGTACCACTTCAACCACAAGACATGTCCAAAGCTCTACCTGGCAAGTACAGCTCTTCAGATGCCTTCAGATGAGCTTTGGTCATTCATGTCAGGGAGATATAAGAGGTTACACTTACCATTGTTCTCTTTGCTATATGCATTGCTTCAGGAGCTGAGTCAGCAGCAGCCAAGGTGAATCAGCACCTCTCCTGTCTCAATTCACAGCCTGAACTCCAAACTTACCCTACCATCACTTTTCCTGAGACTCACATAAACTCTGGAGCTCACAGTGGGAGGTGGAAACTTCTTAAATTGCTCTCACATGTATCACCAAGACAGGCCTGAACATATGCAAAATGACAGTGTTTTTAAACAGTATCTTTGGGGCTGCTTTACCAGGTGAGAATAGGATTGTGAAGTATTTTGGGCACCCTTCCTTTGTGCCTTAATGTCTTCCATAGTCCACATCTGCATCTCCACAAAGAACTGGATGAAAACCAAGCAGTCTTTGGTCAGTGGTCCAGTTCTTCATTGCTTGGGAATATCATAAACCTTCACCATAGAATGTTAGTATCAAGGTCAGATTAACTGGCTTTTCTACCCATTTACAGCTGCTGTCACAGCCTGAACCACAGACAATAAAAGCTGTTTGGGGGGCAGATGCACAAGCCTTCCACACCAGCAAGAACAACACAAACACCTGCTTATTAGCATGGTGTCAAGTCATGCTCTCAGTTATATGATGGGCTGTTATTTTTCAGCATGGTGCTGTGTTTTTCTTCGGTGATAGGCCTTTAGGGTCATAGTATGTCAAAGACATTGTCTCCCTGGGTGAGTTAAAACTTACAAGGGTAGGTCTCTATCCTATTATCAGCCTTTCACAAACTCAAAATAAAACTAGTGCTGTGTCAGCAGATTAGCTGTGGATCTAAAAGGAGTGATTTCTTAAATTGCAGGGTAGAAAGAGAAAATAAAATTAGTGTCACTGCCTCAGCTGAAAGAAAAAAAATGCTTTTTCCTTTCCTGAAGAAGGCCTTATACTTAGCACGTCATTTTCTTGATAGTGAGCATCGGCATTAGAAAATGAACAGTCATATCATTGATGAGAACATTTAACATTTTTTAAGACTACATGATCCATAATATTATACTTTCTTGTGACAAGAAATAAATGTCCCTCATAATTTTTTCCACATACTGTCAAACACAAATAAGGAGCAAGACTATCAGTAAACGTTTTTGACGATGATAAATACACATCTATCTGACAAGCTTATATAACATTCTTTTTCTAATATTGCTCACAAAGATCCTTTGGCTACTGAAAAAAATATATATATGTTTCCTTGTTTTACTACTATAAACTAATACTCTATGTAATATATACTAAAAGAAACAGGGGAAATAAAAGAATTTCCCCTCCTCTGTTTAGACTGAACTACTTTGCAAAACAGAAAAGTTTTCATTATTCTGTGGAATAGCAGTACAAAGCTAAAACGTGTCTTTTTAAGCATCAGTCAAAGGAGGAAAACAGGAAAACAAAAAAGCCACTGTTGGCACTCTCAGGAGGCATTCTGCTTGTGGAGAAGCAATGGGACTAGAATGACTCTGAGACTACCAAGGCATGACTCCTATATCTTATTTACAACAGTTCGACACAAACTACTGACAGCATGAGTGTCAGATAGCTATTCAGTATGGAAAATGGCAGTGTCAGAGTATCCTTCCACCAGTATGCCCCAATTTTGAGCTATATTAGCAACACTTTGGGCTCATTTCCTGGTTTGTAATTCCACTGTGTGTCATCAAAATTCACTTCCAACCAGCTGGAGGTGGCCACTCCTGGGCTCAGTGATGTATTCCTAGTGCAAACTGGTCAGGAATGATTTTGCTGACTTTTATACCAAGTGGGATAAGAGAAAGGAAAAGGCATATAGGGGCAATATATGGCATAGGGAAGGAAGGGACAAAAAATGTCAATGACATAAATTAGGATTCCTGCAATCACACTACCATAGTACCCCTTTTTTCTAAGAAAATTGTTTTCTAGACAAAGGCAACAAATATTGAATCTATGTTGGTGTTTCATTTGATATGTAGTAAGTTATTACTTCACATGAAGAAGTGGAGGTGTTCAAGAAGTCCTAAGTGGGGAAGGTAGATAGGGGTAAGGTGGATCACAGTAGAGGGTGAAATAAAGAAGATTCTAATGTTGATCCTGAATGAGCAGTTAAGATCCAGTCTTAGTTCCACTTAAGTCTTAGATCCAGTTAAGATCCAATCTTAGCTGTTATTTTCATTATAAGCTTGGAAATAAAGTGTATGCTAATGAAATTTGCAGATGGCTTGAACAGAGGTTTTATTGAAACAGAGGCAGACCGGAATACAGAAACAATTGGATGAGCTCACATATTGGAATGCAGTGAAATTAGAAACTAATAAACAAGCAGCTGCAATGACAGAGCTCATCAGCTGGAAATATTAGTTTATCACAGCATAATTAAGTGGCCCTGAATAAACACACATATGATCCTAAGCTAGATTATGTAAAGTATATCTAGAAGTTCAGTATTAACATCATGGTACATGGCAACTGAAACACTACAATTTTGTATGCTACTTAGGAAAGTCAAACTGGAAAAGGTGCTGACAAGAACTGTTAGGTTTACTGAGAAAATAAGGAGCCTACCTTGACAGAAGACACTACAATGGTTGAAGTCGACAATCAGAGATGCTTTCTGGTGCTTTCTCCATGCAGGCAAGGGGCGTGTTTGCAGCTCTTCCAAGCATTTCTTACCATCTCTGCACCTGTAATGGCCAAGAAACATTGTACAGAAGACCTCTCCAAATATGTTCTGGTATACAACCACTCAGGTGCTATATAAACTCATTGACCCACTGGGATTTGCTACTTTGGAGGAAGTAATGCATCCCAAATTTTTCAGTGTAATTGGGATTCGTGGTTCACACTTGGAAATTTAAGAATGGACAAAAATACAAAAGGTTAAAAATGTTGTTTGTCCAAGTTGGAAATAAACCCAGAAAACCAACCAATCAATACCTCCCAATAATACACAAATCTAGATTATACTTAATAATAACAAACCTTCTTAACTGTTCTAGGTGTTTTTCACATGGCTCAATGTTAAGTGTTAGGAAGCAATTCATAGCCCACCATTTGAACTCCATTTCAGAGAAATGAACTTCGTCTCTGTGTTGCAGCCTTACAAAATTCCACCTCAAAGATCCCTTCCAATTTGAACCAATCAATTAAGGACTAGTTGAGAGGGAATCTTTAGAATTATCAAAGAAATACTTGAGAATACTGCTCCTTTTTATGTTTTAGGATATCTACTGCATTGTAGCTTTTTTTTTAGTTTTTCAAGATTGTTTAGATGCCCACGAATCATTTATGAATTCATGAAACTTACTTCTTTGGGACATGAGCTATTCTTTTGCATTAGGAGGTCAAGTGAAATGCAACTCTTACTGGTCCTTCCTTTTTAGACATAATATAACCTGTAAAACCCTTTCTTCACAGTGCAGCATTCTATGACTTGTATGTCACAGTAAGTACTGACTGTACAGAAACCATGTCTTGTACAGCCTGAAACAACTGTGAGGTCAAAACTTCAACCGTGTCAGACAAAACTCAGTAAATTCATTGGATGCTTTCAGTATTGCACTTACTTCTCTCTGTAATAAAAAGGTGGGTATCCCAAGTCCAATGTTCTTTGAGTAGTCCTTAGTCTGCTCTGATAACAAGATGTAAGAACTTCTTGTAGCCACTAATCTTCACTGTCTCTATGAGTGGAGAATCAGAACATACAGCTGTAACTGTACACTTCAGCATATTCCGCTTTAAAGTCTATCTAGAGCAACTATAAAACCTGCTAAACCTGCTACTACTTTTCAGTTAAAGGTTCAGACATCTCCTGTGTTTTTTTACTGAAGGTCTTCAGTCTTGCATCCTAGATGAAGTATTATGCTTGGACACAAATGTACAAATTGATGGATTTTAATTATGCTGAAATTTCCCTGTTTCTGGATTTTATTTTATTTTTTTAAGTTTTACATAGAACTGCTGGCTGTAGGAGCTTGTTGTTTGTGTCAACTTTGATTATGTGGATTGAGTGGATTTATACCACTGACACACCTAGAAACTATTAACAAAAACAACAAAAAAAACCACATGTAGTTTTCACAAATATGTTGAAGACAGTACCACCATTTTCTTCTATTAGCTGTCTTATGCTATTGTTTCCCATCCCACATAAATCCACAGAGACTGTGCAGATGTACCCTATTTTGAACTAATGTTACCTATACATGCTCAACAGAATTTGATCTGCTTGCTAATTTCCTGAACATCCTAGCTTCATTACGCATTTTTAAACTCCATTGAAAGCTCACAGCTTTTTACTTATTCTACCCATAATCACTAATTTAGCAATGGTTCTGAATTTAAGGAAGCACTAACTCGTCCAGTATCTTTGTTTTGGACCTCTATTGCTTCTTAATTTCTGCTCCATCATTTTTCAGATGAAGAAATAAAGATTGCATGTTGAAGGTTTCTGAACAGCACTGGTTTATACAACACTATAGCAATGCCTGTGCTTCTCAGCTGCGTACGCCGTGTAATAAAGTCGTGCATCACCATTTTCCTTTAAAAAAAGTGTGCTCCTTCTTTTTCATTGTATATCTCCTTATAATCACTAATCCCATTATTATTATAAATTTGTACTAGCAAAGACATCAGGTTTTCTATCTCTAACTTCCCTCTGTCATCACATTTGCTACACTCCAGCTTTCCAGCACAAAAGCCATGTTATGTAAGGGTTGGCTCACTACAATCAATAGTACAGTTGCTCTCAAGTAATTTTGGATGCTTGAACAAACACCGCCTGGTCATGCCTGTTTGTTAATCCCCGTTTTGCTGGCTTGCTCAGTACTTTTCCTCTTCACACACCACAGTTTGAGCCACCACTTGGTTCAGAGGATGCCGATTCTGTGACACACCTCCCTCCAAAATAAAATTCTTCAGAGAAGCCTCCTTAAGACTCCACACAGCGAACACGGCCACAAAAATATCACTTATTGCTTTGCCATAGCCTCACCTGTCTCAAAACATTGTTTTCAGCAGCATTCTGCTGTCCTGAGGCTCCCCCAACACTACATTATCTGGAGCTGCTCGGACAGAGCACATATTTTGTACCGACTTATTTTTAAAGTGTCAGGACATCAGAACCGCTTATCAGACTCCCACAGGCACTGCACCGCTCCTCACACCTTCAGCCGGGCCGGGCCGGGCCCGCGGCCCCCCCTCAGCCGCCACCGCGCGGCTCCGAACCGCACCGC
>VXAA01002927.1:0-29611 GCA_013399115.1 Anseranas semipalmata
TTAAAAAATGCATCTCTTCAGTCAGAGGTGTTCATGCGACCTGCATGCGCTTCTTGAGCAGCTGCAGCCTCCCTTCCTCGTGGTGAAGTCATCGCGCACAGAACCTATACTCAGCATTTTTGGTTTTTGTCCTTGAACATCTTTCATTTTTTATATGAGGTGTTGTAAAAGATGAGATGAACCACTGCTGGTGGTGGCCAGGAGTGGGCCAGCTGCTCAAAAGACGCTGCTCAGGTTCCCACTTATTTCTATAGGTGTACTTCTACAGCTACTTGCTACAGCTGCTTATGTGAACGTTATGATGCTGTTGGCAGTAGGAAGTGGTCTATGTAGCCATTTGCAGGGGAGGACAGACTAACTAGGTGTCAGCTCATACTGTACGCAAAGCTTGGAAATGCCTGTCACAAGAAAAATTGGCAAGAGAGCCTGCTCCAAAAATAGGAAGGGGAACAGAGCCCTGCTGCTTCAGGGCAGTGGAACTTGGTCCCCAGACTTCTTGTCATTTGCCCCTTCCTGGATTTACTGTAAGTTAATGAACTCAAAGACACTGTTTGCTTGGATATTGTGACAAATTGGAGCCCGCAGGACTCGCATAACCCACTTAGTAGTTTTCTTATGGAAACTATTCTCAGTGGCTCACGTCTTGTGTCTTCCAGAAACTTGCTCCTGCTCCATGGTCCCACCTATCCCTTGGGGTCTTAACTGAACAGAGATGCAAACCAGGATATTCATTACCCCAGTAACTCTCACCCTGCCTCGACATTCCCATTGAGGGATTGTAGCTAGCTGGCACTAACGGAGACACTTGGAGACAACTCAGCTTTTCCCATGTTGCCTTCAAAAACTGTTTGAAGTACCCCAAAATAAATGGGACAGGCTATAACTCACTCAGTGGCTATTGTAGTTCTCACTGTCACAGACCTTTGGTCAGAAGAGGGAAAATGCTTCATAGGTGACTCGTCCTGCCCCAGGGGTGGGGAATTCTCAAGGACAAGTTTCTCATAAAAAATCCTTGCCTTTTGAAGATGGTGTCATTCTTCTGGGAGCTCTTGGCAGGCAGACAGCCACTCCAATATTCAGTAACCATAAGAAAGAAAAATTCTGTCATGGTTCTTAAATTCTTTCCTGAGTTTGAAGAAATAACCTCAACATAGACGGAAATCAAACAGGACATGTATTCACCATCAGAAGTCCTTCAGAGCATAAATATTTGCTTATGACAGTAGAACACTTTGAATATTTGCCAAACACAGTAAGAGTCTGACAACAACATCCCTAAGGTGGTAAGTGGCACTGAACTTGGGAGATATCAATGAAGGGAGTCAGGATGGTGAACGAACCTCTCCTTGAACTTTCACAGTAATTGCAGGGGAATAACTATTGCTTCCATCTGCTCCTATCCCATTGGACTTGAGCAAAGAGCAGAGCCAGTTCCAAGTAAAGAGCACCAATTTCACAGGAATTTCACAGCCATATTTCTCATTTCAGCTACAGCACATATCAAGCTTCTTACAAACTGCCAGAACACAAAGAGTGCATTTGCCTGAAGGCATTAACCCAGCTCTGTCACCTTCTCTCCTCTGCACTTGTCCACTGCACGATGAGTTCCCATGCAAATATGCAGGGAACTATTTACAACCAGCTCAATCGTCTGTGCTCAAAGCTGGATCCTCTGGAATCCTGCTGTCTTTGGCAAAAGGGGGCAAATATAATTAAGAGGTGAGGCTTAGTTTCTAGGAGAATAAATCTGCTGGAGACAGATGCAGTTGAGAACATCAGCAGTGAGCAATGGAAAAGCCGCGATTAGGAGCTGGTGGGAATGCTGATGGCAATGCCTGGGGTAAGGAGACTCCCTAGGAGACACACCACAGTACAACACGTCCGAGAGAGTGACGTTGGCAGCCTTTTCACCTGCAGCTTGGGAAGGAACTGCACATATAGCAAGGCTACATCAGTATCATATGCAGCCCTGGGCTACAACTGGGGCCTCAAGGTGAGACCATAATTTAGGTAACAAATTCTTTGCCTGCAAACAAGTCATATACAGACACTGCTTTATTAGCTGCATAAATGGCTTCCAGCCAATTAAGCAAGAGGTAGACATGGCAGTCTGAATGCCTACCAATAGTGAAGGGGGGTGCTGGATAGAACAGGCACATCTTGCAGATAACCAGTAACACACAAGTTCTACAACTAAGAGGTAATCTAGACCCTGCTTTTGCAGCACAGAGGCAATACTAGGTAGCATCCTGCCAGCCTTCTTCCTTGTCCACAGCCGCTGTCAAAGACCATCTCAGAAGAGCCTCAGCCACACACACACATCCCCCAGATAAGAACAGGGGAGCAGACAGGTCTGTAAACTTACCATGCCACGGCCAGACAAGTTGGACTGGGAACTGTCCGGTCCCTTCTCCATTGGCATGGTCGTGTGATGCAGCAGATGTCTCAGAAAGCGTTGGAATGCTTGAATATTAAAGCTCCATCTGCACTTTGTTCAACAGAAGCACCTGACCATTCAAAATACCCACGCTGCCCTCTTGGACCTCAGTGGGTTCACTCTTCTATCCAGGACAGAAGTACCGACTGTGCCAGCCAAGACCTGCCTTTTGCCAGCTCACGCCACTCTGCATCGATTTCTGTGGTTCCCTGCAGGTTTGCATGGACTGCAAGACTTGTGGAATTCAGCACATCACAAGGGACATTCTTGCTGCTTCCAAGTAGCAGAAGTGGTTTGTGCAATGCAACCATAAGTCTTACAAATGTTAGGTTTGGCAGCATTAGGGCACTCTGGTCTCACTTCTGGAACTGTTCTTCCTGGTAAGGAGAGAAGATAGTAGCAGCACAGCCAGAAATTAGTTTTCCAAGATGCTCCTCTGCTTTAGCAACAAGAGGATTCATTTTCTTCCTGCGAGTAGATGGTTCATTAAGCCCACAACCTCCAAGTTTCACAAAGTAAAATAGACATTGCCTAAATCCTCCTGCACTACAGAACCCTAGTTCACTCCTAGAGCCAGCGATCACCTTGAACAATTAGACTCGAGTCTTGTGAAGAGGAAAAAAAATATAAAAGGGAGAATGGTATTTTGCAATGACCAAACCAGTATAAACAGATGAATGTGTCGGTGAGGGATGAACTCACCAAGTTCTAACTCCTGCCTCAGGAAACAGCGTGGGCCAGCACCCTCCAGCCACTATAGCCTTATGCTCTTTATCCCCCTCATTCCAGAGCTTGCTCTCTCATTCCATCCAATTTGTCCCTGCATCCCACTCCTGCCTCCTCTGCACAGCCCACTGTCCACCACCCTGATTTGTCATTGCAGGCTAGTCCTTTTTTATCCAGTTAGTCTTAAAGTTTTGATAAGAGCTTTTTGTCCTCCCCTTCCAACCACCCCAAGTCATTTCCATCTTTCCTGCCTGGTTGCCCTTCAGCTCTTTTTGTTTAACAAGCTCTGCTCTTTGCTGCCCCAACTTTTCTTTCTTCCCTTCCCCAGGCTCCATTCCTGCAGCCAGCACCTTCCCCACACACACAGCTCTTTCCATCTCGATATCCTTAGAACTTCTCTGTGAACTTCAAAGACTGCCAGGAGAGTTGCTGGAAGCCAGCACACAGCTCCTGCCCTTCATTCTGACATCAACACCAGGTCCATGCATTGGAGCACACTGAGCACAGGAGCTCCAAGGGGTGAAGACATTGCAGTATTTAGGATAGATAAGCTAAAAGAAAACCCTTGATGTACAAGATAACATTTTTTTTCAAAGGCTTGTAATGCAGTCACAAGGCAGAGCGTTGACGTGAAGGACACACTGCAAGTGCCCTGACAGATCAGCCAAAAGACTGCAAGAGGCTTTCAATCGCTTCTAACACTGCAGAACAAACAGGCTTCCCTCTGCTTGCTCTCTGCAGCATCCGGATTCATTTCCTCGCCTGCCCTGCAGCAGGCCTCCAGCAGAGAGCATTTTAAGACCAACCAGTTAAATATGGGGCACAGCTATAAGCCACAGAAAAGCAGATATCTCAGATGGGAAGCATTGTGCAACCCCCGTAACAGACACGGTTGCTCAATCAGTTCTGAATATAGCCACGGGCCAGCACCACTCCTTGCACCAGGACGTCAGCTGCTTCCAGCCTTGTGAGATGGCCAAAGTTTTAATCCGAGCTATGAATGCATGGCAACTTACACAGCACTACTCAACTGCCAGCCTGCCCATTTTTTCCATAAATACTTAAATTTTCTCTATTTGGGCAAGCCCTAAGAAAGCTCCAGCTCTAGCCAGCATTAGTCCCACCTACCTTACAGCGTGGCCTGATCTGGAGAAAATTGAGTTTGTAATCTCATGATTAGGTAACATTTGTAATCTCACACAGCTGAAGTGCCATAGTCCATAAGGTCAACAGAACCTATGGGAAACAAGACCCACACACTTTTCACAGTTCATAGCAACAGGCCAGTGGGAACTGAACATAATTATGCATACCAGTGAAAAGGTTGCTCAAACTGATGAAAGGTTTACATATATATATGTATACATGTGTATGTAGATATAAAGATAGGAAGAGAAACATCCACATATAGGTAGAAGAGATTTGTCTTCCAGCACATGCCTTTGTCAGTCTTTACACTAGACACACCAGAAACCTGAAGAAAGACCTTACAACAGTTTCTCATCCAAATCCTTCAAGGTGCTGGGAGGCCCATCACAACGTGCTTGAACAACATCTTGGTAAAGAGACAGAACTTTATTTTGTAGAAGTTGGAGAAAATATTTTTAAAAAAAGTGAGGAGCTGTAAATAAGTTAAAACAGTATCTCCAAACAGCAAACAAACCGTCCCCTCCCCAGCCCCAGTACAACACGCCCAGGACAAGAACAGACTGCAGCCTGTGCTTCGGCGGAGGCTGGCTGGAGGCCAGCATGTGCCAGGCGCCGTCTTGCAGATGGTGAGGGCTGTCCTCACTGGAGGCTGGGCTGGTGCGCCCAGGTGCCCCCCAGCACCAAGGCAGTCTTCAGATATCCCTGGGAGGCAATAAGCATGCAGCCACCACAGACCACCAAGGAGGAGGAATTAAACATGAAGAGGAACCATCCATCAGCACCACGAAACCAACGTGTCTGTGCAGTGTTGTCCACATTCAAGTGAAGAACGGGAGCCAGGCCAGAGCTCCCTGGAAGACCTCACACATCAGGACTGAAATCCACATCAGTCCTGTTCAGCAGCAACTAAAGTTTCCCTATCCCCATATTTGTTCACCCCAGAACTCACAACACATGTGCCCTGTCAGACAGAAAAGCAGAACCCCAAACAATTTTTAAAGTTTATGGTGGAAGGAGAGGAGAAGGAGGGAAGAAAACCAGGAAGCTGGAGTGCAGCCAAACAGTATCTTCCAGAGGATCCTGAGCAAAGTTCAAGACCACAGCAGCGGGGATCTGCATGCCCTGGAGCGGAACATCTTCAGTTTGCTCAGCCACTCCAGTGGTGCTTCTCCCCAGGCTTTAGCTGTCTCTGTGGGACTCCGGGATGATCCCACACCTGCACAAAATGAAGCACCGTTAAAATCCAGGACCATCCCCTCTTCCTGCACCAGTACACAGGTTTGTGCACAGCCTGAGCCAGGACAACAGGCTTGCTGAAGCTCGAGCTGCAGGGTCATCACCCTGCAGCAGCTGAGAATAGGCATGGTGGAAAACAGGCTCAGAATTAAACTGTTCCAGTCCATGCCTGACAGGGAAGACTTCAGTCATCCCCACAGACAACCCATGCTGCAGGGAGCGCTGCACTCCAGCACCACTCCTGCCCTTCACACCAGAGACTGAAGGGGACCTGCTGGGGCAGCCAAGCATTTCTGCAGCCCATCGCAGACCCTTCCTCTCCCAGCCTCCCCATTCTCCCATCCCTGTTTCTATTTAAGCTGTGATCAGCTTCAGCGTTAGAAACTAAAGACATTTCTAGGTGCTTCTCTGTTGGCTGTTTTTCTTTCCCTGGCCTTGCCTACATGAAGGCTTCCACCATCAAAGATTTTCCACTTGTATCAGCACAGGTGCTGCTGCCAATAGCTGGTCTTTACAAACCAGCATGCTTCCCTCAACCCCTGGGAGCAGGGAATGTTATTCTGTCAAGCTGCACATTCCTCCAAAAGCATTTTTTCAGCACTCTGCTGTTATGAAAAAGGGGAAATAGAGAACAAGGAGTCTTTTTTGACTGCGTTTTCTTTGCCTCCCCCCTCCCCTTCAGCCAAGGCAGTGACAATTCTACTCTCTCTTCAGGGCTGGCTCTAAAAAACTGAACACAGCACAATTCTGTCTTGTAACGTTTAAGATTTACTATCCTGCCTTTCTGCAACAACAGTTTTTAACATAGCTCCTCTTTCAAAGCCACATAGGGTTAAAGTGAGGTTGGTCTACCAAGGTTGCTACTTAGAAGTTTTAAAAAAAAACTCCTGAAAGGAGGCAAAACTTCTTGAAGTCATCTATACCAGAGATAAAAGATGCCTGCATTTATCCTTCAAAGCCTCTGGGGATGCTAAAGAACTGAGCCCCTCTCCAGCCCCATAAAATGAGCTAATGAGCTCTTGAGGACTCCACCTTCCCAAGCCTACACAGCTCATGTACAAGAGGGCTTAAATGTACGAATATCTTAATAAAGTTAATCCCAAGTCTTCACTTCAGGAAATAAGAGGACTTGCCTCTGCCTAGTCCCGTGAGGTCACGGTATCATTCAGCCGTTCTGCATGCTGTTAAGGTGACTAAAATTAAACTACTAAGAGCAGGTTTTGAACAGCTGGGTGCCTGGAGCAGTGGGAGCCTGACAGCTGCCCTCTCTCCCCAGGCAATTCATGAGCCTCCTGCTCTTTCTGCACAAGCTTGTTATACAGATTAGAAAGAATTGTTTATTATCATCCAGTGTCCAACCTTGTACCTGAAGCCATGAAGAACTGCTGTCAGGTTTTCGGTCCTGCAGATTTTCTACATAAACTTGGATGAGTCACTGACCCTCAGTCTCCCCATTGTGATGAATGGCAGCAGGGATTGCATTGTGATATGAGGAACACTTGGGGCACTAAATACATTTGAACTGCCCAGCACAGAAGAGATGCATGTGTGGGCATGGCACCTTACATCAGAAGCCACCACAAATTCCTCTTCTTCAGTTTTCACTGGTGGCCCCTCTGCGTGGGCCAGACAACACCGCAGTCTGCTTCCTCATCTTACAGCCCTGAGCAACAGCGGCTGCCCCAGCTCACATAGGAGGTGCAGCATCGGATCTACGAAGGGTTTCAGCCCAAAGGAGCACAGTGGGGAGCTGCTGCACAGACAGGGAACCCACACAGCAGGAGCAGAAACCTACCCTGCAGGGGAGCCCTTTATTCCCCCACCTCTGCCCACTGCTATTCCCCAGTTCTCGCATTGGATCGCGAAGCGGCACACAGGCAGCTTACCCAGAAAGATGAAGTCAGCGCCGAGATGCAGGCAGCGCAGGCTCAGGTGCTGGAAAGCAGGGGTTTCGTCCGCGCGGGGTCTGGCACGTCCTCGCTCTCAGCAGGGTCTGGGCGCTGCCGGTTGCTGCTCGACCTTTGCGAAGGCCAACCTGAGTCATCATAGTGGCAACAGCAAATAGAGGAAAGCAGCCGAGCCCGGACCACGCGCGTACAGAAGACGAACATAATACAGTTGGCACCTCCTTGGAACGTGTTACCAATTCCCTGCAAGAGCAAGAAAGAAATGAACCAGTGCCATTCCTACCGGCACTCCCCAAAAGAGCCAACATCAGGTCAGACCAGCTGTAGTACTGACAGTCAGCAACTCCCACTTAAGTGAGGAAAACAGAGAAGAGACAGCCCCGCACCCCAAAACGGTGCAGACTGCTCCTGGGTGCTGCCGTTTCTGCAGCCTGGTCTGGGTGCAGAGCAGGCCGACCCTGCTACAGGACAGGCACCCAGCGCTGCCGCTCCGAGCCTGCTTCCACAAGCAGCCTGCTTGTAGCAAGCACTCCCAGTGCAGTTATTGTCAGTGTCCGCTAGGTGCTGCTGGAACAGCACTGCTGAGCATCCCAGGGAGCAGACACTCTTGCAACGCGCATGTGTTGTACCAGCCTGTGCTGCATCCTGGCACAAAAATTGATGTCAAGAGCAACAAGGCTTCATCTCCCTTCCAGACCTTCCTCCTAATGCATTGCCTGGCCAATACTTACATGCAGGACAACCAGGACTGAATTTTGCACTGCAGGGGAGTTGCAGAGTGTCAGAATGAATCGCACAGTGCTCCAGATGCGGAGGAAGATGAAGATGACAGGGATGAGAATCAGCTTTTTATCTGCTATGGAAGTCCGGGCCTGAAGCGGTGTTCTTGAGAGAATGGGGCGATACTCTGAGAGCGCTGCATGCTTCCGTGGAGATGGAGGAGAGACAAAAACGTGAACAAAAAGCTACACACTCTGGACATCGAGCTCTGGGGATTCTTTCCAAAGCAAACCCAGTTTTTGCATCTTGTAGGCAGTTGACAGGGACACAGTTACACAGCACTGGTCTTCAGCCACATTCTGCCCTCACTAATGCAAACATTCCTGCTGAAGCTAAGGAGTGGCAAATAAAGGAGATCCAGCCCTTCTCAGAGCCCAGCTAGAGCTTTATTATACCCTACACTGCTGGGTCAAGCAAGCAAATCACTGCTGCAGAAACCTGCTCTCCCAGTGCCTGGCTGGGGATGTTTACAGATCCAGCAATCCCTCCAGCCATCAGCAGTCCCTGTGTGGGACCTGCTGCCTGATTTCTGACCATATACTGTTAGCAATGGGTTTCCAGGGGTTTGAACAAGCCAGCAAGCCCCTCTGTACCATTGCAGGTAGTAAAACATTTCTGGGATCCATGCCCTGTATAAGAGTGGTTGGAGGTGCAAGGCCCCTGAGACCTTTCCATGCTGGAAGCTGCTGGATGGACGCAGATTCCTGGATGGGGGAGAGCAGGTCACCACAAGCCATGGAGCAGCTGCTGGGACACATGACGCTGAATATCAGGATGGCAATGTAGGCGAAGAGATTAAATCTCAGGATAGCTGACCTGCCAAAAACTATTCCTTCTACCATCAGGGCTACCGAGCACACACAGCATTCACATGATGTTCTCCTGTGCTCCGGTGCTCCCAGCCCTGACTCCTCAGCTCTCCAGAACAGAGCTGTGCAACACCACCGCACGGTGGCCAGTCAATCGGGCTGTCAGCACAGCTTCCCCCCCATCTGGAAAGACCCGCACGCCTCCCCCACAGCAGATACTTCCACAAACTCAAACTGTGCCAGAACCACCCCTGCAAAACCCACAAATACAGCCCAAACCCAGCCCCGGCCAGCGGTTGCTCTTCCTCGGAAGCGCAAAGCCCCTAGAAGAGGGCTTCTCCAGACCAGAAGGCCCCATGTGCTGCTGCACAGACCCTGCTATGAGCATCGAGCAGCTCTCAGCGCGGCTCCCATCCAGGGCCAGGAGCAGAAAAGGAGAGCGGAGCAGCCGCGTGTCCCTGGCAGAGCAGGAGGGTGAGCCTGGCCGGCAGGGGATCGGCTTTCCAGGCAGTCACGTTGCTGTCTTCAACAGCTGCTGGAACATTGAGTCCTGTCTGCTTTGTGTCGGGCCGTGGTGACAGGCACAAGCAAACCCTTCCCAGCTCCCCTTCCTCAGGTCCCCTGGGACCATTAGGGACCATGGTGTTCTTGCAGCTCGTCTGGGGAATCATGCCCTAACCAGAGCTGCGTTTATCCATTACTACTACTGCCATAGCTTCACCACAGCAAGCAGGTATGCACTGGCAACATTTTCCAGAAGGACATTTATCTGGATTTTTTTTTCTAATGCAACTAACTAGATGTAGTTCCTTCTGCCAATCTCATAATTTAGATTTCATTTCTCTATTATGCAAGTATTGTCCAATATGCCTGGATTCTTTGTGTTCACAAGAAACAGCAGCAAAGAACCCTTTGAAGTCTGACAGGGTTTCTCTGTATTGTGGATGCATATGGTGCCTGCTGCTATAGTGCTCAGCCTCCCAAACGGAGCTTTATGCTGCGAGTACAAATAGGGACTCACAAATGCAAGCTGTCATTAGAGATCCTAAAATGACTGTCGTTAGGTAAATCCAGAGGCCAAATTCAGGCTTGGTACAAGTGGAGCTGTATGGATGACTGATTAAAGCTGAATTTCGTCCTTCATACACTGCTTCAATTCCTACAGCAGGATTCACATTCCATCCCATAACCCCTTAAGTTTTCAAGAGGCTTTCACATTCTTCTGGTGCTAAGTCATTGTGTAATGATGCTACAGGCTGCTGAATCAGCGGCACTGCCTCTCCCAGAAGTGGACGCCTTTCAGCAGCATATGCAGCAACTCCTGCCCGTGTAGCTGCTAATACACAGCAAAATCTTCAGAGCATGGGAGGGTACGATCACACAGCAAGCCTGTAACCTGAGCTGAAAGCAGCAAAGTACTCACCGCTCTATTGATGTGCTTCTTGATGAGGATGTAGAGCACTGGCAAAGTCACATAGGCCAGGATCTCCCAAACTTTCCCTGTTAGCAGCATCCACAAGACCCGATCCTCTGCATCCAAGTTGACCCAGCACCAGCCCACAGAAACATTGGAGGCATCGTAGCCAATCTTCTTCAGAGCAACAGCCGCAACCGTAATGCAAAGGGGGACTCCCCAGCTGAGGAAAGAATAAGAGCAGTGAGGTTAAGCCGAGAATATGCTCAGTTTAGCCCCACCACACCCTGGGAGAAACAGGTGACAGACCAAGGGATTCTTCATCATATAGAATGCCAATTCCTATTGCAGAATGTCAACACTCCTGCATCAGGCCTAAGGGAAGCGGCTGTGACAAGCAGGCACAAGGCAGCGCATAGGTGTGGAACACAAGCCCATGCAGTCCCCGTTTCAAATCCACTTCCCAGGGATCCACTCTAGGAACTTGGGATCTCAGCCTTGGAGGACGCATAAAGGACAGACATGTAATGATGTGCCACCCTGTGCACCAGAACTGGAGCCTGGCCTGCACAGCAAGCAGACAGGGTCCAGTGTGATGAACTGGAGACGACCCACCCACTCCTCCCATTCTCTCCTGGAAGCAGGTGAGGTCCAGGATTTGGCAGGCCATGGCATGGTACAACGCGACCATCCTGAAGGACCCAACCATTTAAGAGCAAGCTGGCCCATTCACAGCTTTCAAAACAGAAGCAACCAAATCCCACACTGATTCCTAAGTGACACTTGGCACAGGTGACACAAAGAAATCCACAATTTTATTGCATCGTTTGTTTTTTTGTTGGTGATGGTGTTTTTTGTTTGTTTGCTTTAATGGAGGTGTAGTCAATATTTTGGGAGCAAGAGAGTCATTTCTGATGGACAAAGGGAAAGTTTCTTCCCAAGGCAAAGCACTGGTGGTAACAGCATTAAAACTAAGAAAGCAAAGAGGAGCCAGTTTCACATAATTTGGAGCTGTGTTTTGACTTCAGCTTCTGTCCTGACAGCAGAGCAAATATAGGGAAGCACCTAACAGAAAAATAACCATGGTGACACACATGGAATTAAGTCACTCAGCAGCTTGGGCTGCCCACAAAAAAAAACATGAGCAAGAACTGAAAGATTCCACCAGCCCAAAATGTAAAAACACCCAGCCCCTTCCCGTCTGCTGTAAATACCCAGACTTTACAGCCCTGGGTACAGTCACGACGTACAGCTCGCACATCACTCCATGGCTGAAACGCCTACCTGCATTCAGCTGAACACATCACCTGCTCTTCCCATATTCACCCTCAGAAAAAGGTTCTGCAGAGGGCTTATGAGGGACAAGGGACAGTTCTCCAGTAAATGACAAATGAGAGCTCAGACTGAGCTGCCAGCATAAACAGCATAAACTGGAGCAGCTGCAGAGAACATGGACAGGATCGTGCTCCTAATGCCAATTTCACACACGCACACAAACGTAAACGTAATGGTACAGGAAATTCAGAGTCAACTTTTCAGCACATCTGGAACATTTCGCTGCCATGCTCTGCTCAGAACAGCTGGTGCTAACCCAAGCTGGCATTGTTATTTAAGGACAGTTCTGCTGCAGGAAGTCCTCCCTGTGCTGTTATCAGAGCACACCTTCTGAACACATGCCAGACATCACCACCACCATGAAAACTCCTACTATGCCTCTCAAAACCCTCTCATTCTGGTAAAAATGGTGAATTGACCTGAGAACAAGGATTCTAGACTTGGATTCAAATTTCAGTGCCTGGAAGAACAGACCACTAAGGTAAGGATAAGCACTCAAGAGAACTGGCACTTCCTTAAAGAAAACATATTAAAAAGACACAAGCACAAATGAGTCCAGCACCAAGACAAAGGAAATGTATTAAGAAACTAATTTGCCTAAATAATGATCTCCACAGTGACCTGAAACTAAAAGAGAATGATATGAGAAGATCAAACTGGGTCAAATTACTAGTTATAAATATAAAAGAACAGTGTGAGGACATACAGACACAAAGAGAGGCTACAGTATGAAAACAGACCACTAGCGAGGGACTGAAAAAAGAAATCTTCAAGTATCTAACCAATAAAAGAACAAATGGGGAAGAAAACTGCCACACACCAGGAGCTTAATTTATGCTTCAATTTTCACTGAAACAGTGTATTGGGGTCAGAAGGTTATTGCAACTAACACTAAGTACAAAGGATTACAAACTCAAAGTGAAATTGGAAAGAATCTAGAAAATAATCAGGCATTTCAACTTCTTCAGCTCCAGCTTATTTGAAAATGTTTTAGAAAACTGGAAAGGAGAACTGAGACTGATGATTAGATTATTTTTAAGAACCCCTAGGGAACAGATTACCAAGGACTGGAAAATACCAATGCTTCACAGTTATCTATAAGAGCCAGAATATCATACATTATACACACCCAAAGCATGTTTGAAGACTGGAATAAAAAGGATCCAAGATAGCACAAAGAGGCAGAAATTTTCCTTTGAGCCCCAAAGACAGTGTAATTATGTAGGCTGGGCGTCTCAGAAGCACTCAGATCTAAATGCCATCAGTGTGGGAGATAAAAGGGAAAGCAGGCTGCAATCCCACCCCTCAGGCACATACAACAGTACTTATTTCCCTAACAGAACACCCAGCAATCAATTAATACAAATATATACAACCCAGCATATCGTTCCAGATTAACACAAGCGGTGCATTGATACGAGGTAAGACAAGGACCCTTACACAGCTGCTTACAGCTCACACTGCGCTGGTTTTCTTGTCCTCAGTACGCCTGAGGTCAGATTGCTTAACACCACAGTTTGATTTACTCTAGACAGGTGTTCCCCCCCCGGCTCTTGCAGGCAGGGAAGGTTTGCAGTTGTTGGCCTGCCCAGGTCAGACAAGCAGCCATCCTACTGCAACCCACAGGCGCTTCCTGCTGGGGACTGGCACTTTTACTGTCCAAGAGAGAAAAATCAGGCTTCTGGAGATACAAGCCAATTTCAGGAAAGAGCTTCAAGCATGCGCTGTAAGCAGAACTCCAGACCAAATCTACTGCCAATTGAATTTTTGCATTTTCTTACCCAAACATTAACTGAGTCTGCAGCACCCAAGAATCATCTTGCTGGTACCAAGCAGACTCCTCCCAGAGAATTTAAAAGCCAAGGCACCAGCAGCCAGGCAGCTTCCCTTTGCTTGGCCTGACCTACAGCCTCTTACAGACTAAGTGGTAAAGCCACAGCAACATCCAAGAGATCTCTACACATCATAGACAAGGCTTAGGGACCTCAAATGTCCAGTTCTGAGATGTATCACTGGCTCTGTCACAACTGAGACAGGGGCAGCCCACTGAGGTCTCAGATGTACGATACAATAAACAGTGCATGAAAGGGTCCCAAGTACTCCATATATATACACACATGCTTATAAACACCTACATAGCCCTTATGAAATGCAAACACTTCGGAGGTCAACAGCAACTGCTGTCAAAGACAAAGCAAGAAACAACCCCAAGGTGGGATCTGGTCCACTCCTCACCCTGCGTTTGGATCAGCTGCTCTCACAGCAAATAAACCGTCACCCAACCAAACAATGCTCGATATTTAGAAATCCAGAACAAGTGAGGTAGCCTGGAAACTTACACTCCAGATGCCAGAACTTGCAGCTTATAAATATTACAAATATTTTCAAAGTTAACTGCAAGCTTGTTTTCAAAGCTCATCTGAGCTCAAAACAAATTTAAAAACAAACCAGGGCCCGCAGTTGCCTAGTTTAGCTCTAAAAGAGGTGCATGTGTTACATGACTCAACACGGTATGGAACAAACCTGTTTGTCAGGTTTCATCCACTGCAACATCCTAATTTCCCTAAAAACAAAATTCCAGGTATGACTTCCAACATACATTTAGCGAGCTCTCTCAGCTAAAGAACAAAGCCTCTGGCTGTGGTCAATGCAGCGATGAATGCTCATTCAACAAACACTCGCCCCCCATGAGTAACTGCTTGCGAGGACTGGGAAACTCACGCACGTCCAAACTCCGTCCTGCCTTCCATCCCTTCCAGACACACACCTCAGCGCAGCTCTTCACACGGCGGTCGCTGCATGACTGTGTTAGCAACCTGTGAAGTGTGAAAGGAAAAGAGCCCCAGGTTCCTGCCTAGGCAAAAATACTGGAAATTTATCCCTAAATCCTTCTGTCTTTTGTCCTCCGCAGCTCTCCCTCACCCACCTCCTGCAGCTAACGCACACACCGGGATCTTTCCTAGTTGCACCAATTCCTGTGCGGCACCACAAGACTTCTCTGGCCCAAAGCACAGCAGACAACCAGAAGGACTCTGAAGCGCTGAAAAGCGTGGGGGAGCCCCTGGAATTTGTGTTTATGATGGAGTTCTCAGGTAGTGACGGAAAGGGAAGGAGGATGTGTCAGGAGGGGGTGGGCAGAGGACAGGTCCTCACTTGTTTCCTCTGCTTTTCGCAGACTGTAAAGCAAGAAGACACTTCAAACAACAGCTCTGCACAGAACAGGAGTCACTGATGAAGCAGAACCTGGTAATGGGACTTTGATGAAAGCTACCCATGCTGCCCTGTAAGCAGAGAAAGTGGAGCTGAACAACACCTAGAACAGAAGAAAGCATTTTATTTTTACTGCAAAGACCTGAAAATAAACCTAGCAAATTCACCCAGAGGAAGTTCACTTTGAACACTCCCTTCCTCTCTCACAGCCTTACAGCGCTCTCAGGATCTTACTGCTCTAAAGGAGCGCACAGATTACGGCCAGCAGCATTTCAGCGGGTCTCCCTGAGTTTCCTTCTGCACTTTGTGTCCAATGAGGCTGAGCAGCATTAAACCAGATGGAGAGGTTTAAGTACAGACCGAGCTCACACAGCGAGCGATTAGCAGACAGGAAAATTACAAGTGGGGCAGGTTTGCATCAGCCCTCTGATGCAGCCTGATGCAGCCAGCATGCCTGCGAAGAAGTCGGGCTCCTTTTCTCTGTTCCCTCAGCCCCATGTAGTTCTTCACCAGCCCTCCCTCTCCTCCACGAGTCGCACAGCGCAACACCCTCACTTGAAAGGCAATAAAAGAAAACAAGCTGCCTCCACTGTCTCATGGCATTTTATTTCAACTTCTTCGCCACCACGCTGGTGCACCCGGCCGGGTGTGCAGGCACCTCGGGCTTCCTCACAGGCAGACCTCACCATCAAGCTGTAATTAAAACAGGTAGGGCAGGATTCGAGTTACCTCCCTGATTCCCACTTAGCCTTAATGTCTTTCCCTGCCCCATCTTTGTTTGGGCTCAGCTCTAATTCAATCATCTCCCAGGTAATGCTGTTGAAAATAAGAGGTGACATATTTTCACTGAGAAACAGACTGAAGAAAAGCCATTGCTTTGCTTGCCTGGATTCCTTTTCTTTTTTTCAAACCAGATCATTCCTCATAATTTCATGCAAAAGCCTGGCAGCACAGAGCACTAAAGGATCACTGTTTTGCTCAGCGTGGAGGTAGCACATGATCACACAAGCTCAAATTGCATAATGAAGGCTTTTACTAAACATGATGCGGAAAATCAGCTCACTAACCAGCAGAAACCAAGACATCAAGCTACGCTGTGGGCTGCTTTGTCTTGCTTTCAATCAAACATGCCAAAACAACCTTCAGAGCGTTTTCTCGCAGCCGCCCCTCTCGTGGTCCGGGTTCCCCTAGGAGCGCTGGATTACAGCAACCTGCGTGGGGAAGGGGAAGGACAAACAGACCCGGCTGACATGGGAAATCCGGGAAACGGATTCCAAACGCAGGAGCTTGGGCAGCAGCAGACAGGGACTTTAAATGCAAGTTTGGGGATATTATTGCCAGGATGTCAGAGCAGGCTGTGGAGGGGAAGAAGCCAGGATTCTGAGTCACTATCACATTTTCTTTGTGACCTTAAGCACACCATTTTAACTTTTCCCCATCTGCATTTCTTCACTTGGGCACGGCGGGGGGAATAAGCAGGGCTGGTTAGTCAAAAAGCAGCAAAACCCCATTCCAGAGGAACTCGAGAAGGGCACGGCATCCCCAAGAAGCGAGCACAGCGTGCCACATGCGGGATGCCCATGGGCAGCCGGCAGCACCCACCTCACCGCATGGAAGCAGCAGAGCAAGCCCGTGCCCGCGGGCGAGCCCCTCACGATGGTGATATAGAGGTAAAGTGCGACAGCCGTGGTCCAGAAGAAGGAGCTGGTGTTGGAGAAGGTGGACAGGGCGCCCTGCAGCACGCAGTCCCACGAGGTCCCGTCGAAGTCCCGCAGCACCCCGTAGAAGTAAGAGAGGGCGGAGAGGAGGTCGGCCACGGAGAGGTAGAGCAGGAGCTGGCGGGGACGCGTCCGCAGCTCCGGCCACAGGGCGTGGGTGCAGAGCAGGAGGCCGGAGCCCAGGCAGGAGAGCAGGCAGGAGGCCAGCACCACGGCCCGCTCCGCCGCGAACAGCTCCGTGGGGGGCAGCGGCCGGGGCATGCCGTGGGCACGGCAGCGGGGCGGGGGAGCGAGGCGAGCACCCCGCAGGGCTCCGCGAGCAAAGCGAGGGGAGGGGACGGGACGGGAGGAGGGAACGGGAGCGGAGCGAGGGGCCGGGGAGCGGNGGCTGGGGCCGGCGAGCGGGGGCAGCGCCTTCGGAGGAAGCCTGCAGCGTCCCCCCCAGCCCAGAACCGGCTCTGTTCCTTAAGCAACAAGCGCACAACTCAGCCGCCCGCAGCCCAGGCAGACCGCGTGAAGCCGGCACAGCACCCGGGGGCTCAGCGGCAGCCCCCGGCCCCCCCTCGCCTTCCCCTCCGCTCCTTTACCTCCCGTCCCCGCTCCGAAACGCAGGACCTTGAGGAGCTGGGAAGCAGCCGCCGCTAAGCAGGCACAGACATGCAGGCACAAAAGAGATTCACCACCATGTTAAACAGATTTCCCTTTTCTGTCGGTAAGCGCTCCCCACCCCTCCGAAGAACTGACAAGCTGAAAGCATGTCCTCGTTTGCTTTGCTGAGACTTCCCTGGCTTCCACACCGATAGCTCATACCTTACAGCTTGGATGGCGGTCAGTTTCCAACGGAGTTTGTTGTTGTTGTTGCCCCAAAACAGCTTAATCCTTTCCCGGATAGGAGCAACACAGGATCCCAGCTGAGCTCAGATTTTAGCAAGGTTTATGCTGAGCCATAAAACCAGGTGCCTCAGCCCCTGCCTCAGCTTTCTCAGCAACCTGAAGCCATCTACCACACTCCAGAAAACGAATCTCTGGCAGGAATGTCTTCAAAAAACAAATTATTCAGTGGTTGCAGAGTGCTTTTAGCCATGGTGCTGTTTTGCTTTTACATCCCCATCTTCCAAACTGAGAAGGGGTTCCTCAACATTTTAAATCACATATTTTGGCCACTCTTATTAACAACACACCATTTTACAGCCAAGTTTTTCAGGATAACTAGTATTTAATTGAACTTTATTTTTTGTACTATCACCATGTTACTGCCAACCATCTCACAGTTGCTTTCCTTGTGCTGTCCAAACCCCTTTCTTCTGCCCCAGGTCCACCCCCAAGTACAAGCCACACCAGCACTTTCAAGAAGTTTAGATGGAACGTCAGTGCTTTTTAAAATTATATTTGCCAATTCTCCTGCTATACACAGGCTTGGCATGCATACTTCTTGGTCACCTTGATGCATTTGTCATTTGCTCTGTGTTAAAGTCACTTCCTCTATGAAACAAGCTCTTTATGTACCTTTTTGACCTTTACCACGCAGTTAACTTCTGTCAAGCAGGCTTCTACATTTAGAAAAAATTTATTGTGGAGCCTGATGCCCTCTGCATGTTCTTTGTAGGAAAAGGAAGTTACAGCAACTTGCATTTCCCCTGAACACTCTGACACTAATAGTTCTAACTAATCATTATTCCAGGCTTTCTTTAGCTACCATCTGACCCCCAAAAAAACACGAGACAAGTTGTTGTTTGTTTTTTTTTTTCTTTTTGTCAAGGCTGCATTCCCAGTGGTTGCTCTTATACGTTCTTGGCTTCTTCCTTGTTTTTTGGTTTCCCTTCCCCCACTTTTATAGCACAAAAGAAACAAGACAGACTCACCCACCTATCACAAACATCCAGACAAACCACTTCATCTTCAGCCCCAGCTTCTGAGCAGTGCTTTTTTCCCTGGGGTGACTGATGTAGCTCTACCACAGCTTGATCCTGAAGTCTTGCAAGATGCTTTATTTCCACAACTTATGACTCGACTTAAACTTTTTTAGAATTGGATAGCAGGAAATAAATGACTTGCAACCACAAGTTAGTAGAGTTGCAAATTCTGGTTTTGTCCCGTTTCACTGAGATGCATTTTGCCCTTGGCAGTCAGAAATTAATAGGACAGACACAGGATCTTTTGCTGGATCTCCTCCTATTTTCTGAAAACAGCAATATGGTTAATTCGCACACACAAGTCATCACTCAACAGCACGGCATGCAGAGTTAGTGCTCCAAAACTGAGTCATAAAAGGCTGATAACTTCTTAAAGATTACCACCACCTTCTGTTTTTTGACATCTGCCTGTGCAAGGCATCCCTGTAGTCTTGATGTCATCACCTTGCAATCACAGGGCAGCGGTGCAGCTGCCTGCCCAGATGCACACTCCTCCTTTCAGTCCCATGGAATCGGCAGCTGTCCAGAGAACAGAAATATTTGCAAACCAACTAAAAATACATGACAATTCAAAGGAAGTGTTGTGTGTAGTTCAGAGCAGGGAGAAGTCAGAGTCATGGGGTGAAGTAACCTGGTATTTGGTGGAAAGACACAGCAATGGTATTTTTCCTGACCACTTAGAAAGCTTTCTGACACACAGGCTGCACTCTGTACCTTATAAAACATCAGTTGAGCTACAATGGCTAATTCACCTCCACTAACCAACACGTAGTGTACTTACAGCCTTTGCAAAAAAAAGGCTTCAACAAGATTTCATTTTGGTGGCTTTTTTGTTTTTTAAAGTTTGCCTTCGCAGCTGGCCAGGAAGCTGGGCTGAGGCACAGCTCTCTATTAACTGGGAACCTGGGTTATGCCTCAGGGTTTTGAGGTGATTAGCAGGGGCTGAGACCACTACAGCCCCTTGCATATCACAGCCACAATACTTGCATATTGTGTAACTCTCCTAAGTTTGTGTCACACCAGGGAGAGAGCTTTTGTCACAGACAGAGACTTCATGGAAAAAGTACCTGAGCACAAGTCCTGCTCTCACTCCTCCCGCTCCTCTGTGCGTTCGGGGGCCGGCTCTGGGTTCACCAAGGGGAAAGAAAAGCCTGAATCGCTCCCCCGCAGGTCAGACACCACCACGCCACAGCTCCTGAGCGCAGCCGAGCTCCCCTTACCACGTCGGCTTTGGGGCCGCAGTAATTCCAGAGTAACACCAGCCGGCTCCCCGTGCCAGCACAACAGGCAGCCTCGCCACCCGCAAGAGGTCGCTGCTGTCCCAGGCAGGGATGTTCCCTGCCACCCCCCCAGCTGACAGCCCTCGGGGCAGGCTGCCCCCACACCGCCAGCTGGGACAAACTGGTACCAAGGAGGAGCTGGCAAAGAGTAGGGCCCAGTTTCATCGTGCTCAAAAAATTAAACGCATCACACATTACTTCTCACTGGCACGGACCCCCCTGCGTAGCCTAGCTGCTCCCATGCAAGTGGGTAAGTATATACTAGAACTAGTATAAAAGTATAAAACTAGCCAAAAGTTGAAATTAAACCTGGTTCTCAGGAAACAAACCTAACTCTGGAATTGCAAAACAAAAGCTAGCTGAGTTTTACCAGCACCTGATCCTTGGATTGACTGCATCAGCTTAAAGGAAGCCACAGAAATGTGGTCAAGAGAAGGTTTCTGAGAGATGAAAATCCTCAAGTTTGCCCCCTTTTGCTTTTTCTAGCATTTGAAAAAAAATCTAGATTTCTAGCAATCCTGGCTCAGATTAAGAACCTAATCCATGACTTTATTAACCCCAGCTATCCTATTTTGGATAAACTTATACAAAATTTTCAATACAGGATTAATGACTGACAGTTAGGGCTGCTCAAATTCCAAAGTGATCAGAGCCTTCACAATTTCTCAGTAGCTGTACCTTCCAGAGCAAAACTTCTTCAGATTTAAAAGAGTCAAGCAAAAAATCTGCAAGACTTCTGGATAAACAAGGAAATGCATTCCCTACATATCTATTAAGAACACTTAGCAACAAGGCAGTCAGATAAAAGGGTATAGACAGTGCAGCTAACTCTTATAGGGCTTCTCTCGGGAAAACCAGTTTTCAGAGATTGGAAAGGTTATTTGGCAAATACTGGGGCCAAGACAGCTCTTTGCATTCACATGCAAAGGGTCATGCTTGAAGTTCAGCACAATGGGATGCTGTTACATACAGAGAACAGACTTTCTGGAAGCAGAATTGCAATACATGCAAAAGTACATCAAACCAATACAGTAGTTTGGAGCTATACAGCTATAGGTGTACTGTTTTCCCTAACTCTCCTTGTACAGGAAACCAGTTTCACAGTTTTCATTGCTAGCAAGAAACAGGGCGCACCCATTACCTGCCCACATAGCACTGCACTGGATCTAAGTAGCATCCCAACAGCTTTCCTTTCATCAGGGAGAGATGCTTAGTGAGTAAGCAGTTTTCCATTTGCATTAAAAATGTGTAGTCAGGCTGCAGAGCCCACACAAGAATTCAAGCCAGCAACTCACAAAAAAGCCACCAGCAGCAAGGAGAATTTGATGCAGGCAGAATGTAATTAGTTACACTGCTGGAATCCAGCCAGCACAATCAATGAATTACGTTCCCAGTGTTGGGATAGTTTTTCATTTCAAATTTAAATTAGGAGATTAATATGGGATGTTCCTTCATGCTGTGGTTGCACAGAGAAAAAGGTATTAATATTGTACACTCACAGTGAAACAGTATGCCACAAACAATATTACATTTAAGATCTGGTCTAAGACAAATGTATGGACTGCATCTTACAGTTAGTAACAGGAAAATAGACCAAATAATTGTATTTTGGGGGTGTAGCTTTTATGGTAAATTGAATGGGAAGTATACACTATACTTTGCAACAGAAAGCTCTGCCTACAGCCTGCAGTTTTAACACAGATGATACAAGAATATAAAAGCTAATGGCAAGACTCCTCAAGTAGAATTCGTGAAGTTTGCTGGCTTCCTGGGTCCAGAAACCTCAAATTTTCACACGAGTCATTTGAAACAGATCAAGTCCAAAGCAGCAGAGACAATTCTGCTACATAGAAAGGGTGCAACAGAGCCCAAGAGATTAGTGTTCATTTATATAAGGACACTCAACCTTTAATGTCCAGAATCCAAAGATTACCCTGAAAATGTGCAGTAAAAACACCATGCCATACTCCTCCCCCTCCTTCAGGGAGTGCAGACAAGATGTTTGCATTTAAACAATTCACAGATTCTCTCTCCATGTGCAGATGCTGACTGCTCAGGTCCCAGCAGACTTGTGCACAGCCACTACCATTCGTCCAAGGGGTCAGCTGTGGTCACATCCGCATCAGTATCACTTGGTGTTCAGCATTGTTTGCATCATATCCTTCCTTCCCAGGTAGCAAAGAGCACATGTAACAGAATGATTTGAAATACAGTGCCCACATTTCAGACAGTCACTACTTACCATCCTTGTTTAAGCACTACCACACCAAAGTTATATACAGAGCATTCTTAAATACTGGAATTCAAGCCCACTGACTTTATTAACACAAGTGAAGTTGCTCAGGAATTACATGGTGAGACAGGTTGAGCCCCATGTGTTTGACCCAACCACATTCCAGCCAGTCATCACATCAGTTCCACTCAGCCAACACCCAGCTCAGACAAGTATGGAGCAGTGGCACTTTGGGAAAGGGCACTAGAAAGGGCACTTACACAGGATACAGAGAGGCACTCTTTGCAGCAATCTTCATGACAATCCTTCAATGCTTTTTTTAAGCTGTTCTTATTACCTATAATGCAGTTAAGTTAAAAAGCAAAACAAGCACACCCTGTTTTTCCCCCCAAAGGCCTGGGGCTGATGGCTATCTTTGCTCTATGAAGAATAAACCTAAAAGTAAAAAGCTATCAAAAGTAGTAGTTTATCAGGAAAGCTGATATACTAGCTCAAAACATTTGTCTCATGACAAATACCCTGCAAAGGCAGAGAGGAAGTTTCAGAAGAGTTGCAACAGAAGGATACTCTGCTCCCTTCTGGCCATCCATTATCTTCTGAGTGCAGAACTTTTACAGACAGTTCATGGAGTTCCACAACTCCCTGTAATTGGTGCAATTATGTTCATATCTGGAAAAAAAAGAAGGCATACAGAAGTGTGGGCAAAGTCATAGTGTTCTAGAAAGTGTTGTAGGTGTGATGTCCCTGGATCATGACACCCAGGCAAGTCAGTGAGGGCCATAGAGTACAAAACAAAGCCAACTTGGTTTACTCAAAATTAATGAAACTCATCCTCTACATGAATACAGGAAGTTTAAACAAAATTTAGGCAAGGTCTCCCTTCCTCAGGAACTGATCAGATATCCTAGACTTGTTTTTTCCCCTATAAATCCTCCTCATCTCCCTCCTACCCAGACAAGGTAAGAACAAATGTCTCATTGCATCATTAAAATCTAATTAATTCTTTCCCAGAAAGAGCAGCTAAGTTTTTGGGCTCCTGAATGCATGTACTTGCAACACAGCTGCTCACCAGCAGCCAGGGGAAATAGTGACTACAGGTGAGTTTTCCCCATGCTAGGCTTAAAGCCAGCTTGTCATTATCAGCCTGACACTGAAGCTCTGATGAATTCTTCCTATAAGCAGCTTTCCTATAAGCAGCTCCTTCTCCCAATATCTAATGTTGCATTTCTGCAGCACTACTAATGATAGCTGGAATTTTATTCTCAGAAAGATGCATGTGGAAAGGACAAAGGAACAGCAAAGCTACTTGCAACATGTTTATCTTCTTTTCTTCATCTCTTGTCTCTGATGCAATGACCACATCAAGCATCCTGCAGCATTTCTCATGTTAGCCCTCTGCTCCATCAGACAACCCAAGCTCCAATGCAGCACAGTACATCTGGGCAGCATCCCAGCCTGGATCCCCATCCACCTCTCAAGCCAGGGAGATATGAGGCAGGCCCAACAATGTGTAGCACTTCTAGGGCAGTATACTTGCTGATTGCTTCCTTAACTATTGCTCACAACAACCAGCTAAGACACTGCCAAAGAAACACTCACAGCTGGCATCACACAAGGACAGAAGTTAGGGTGGGCTGTTCGGTCTCCTCCTTTCTTCTCATTCACAGAAGGCATGAGTCTGGGGACAAACAAGGAGTCAATGAAGCAACTGCAGCAGTACTAAAGAAAACAGCTCTCAAGGGAGAAGAGGCTCAAAACCATAAATTGTCAGATACCCTGTTCTTTAACCCCTGTCTCTATTGAGACTTCTAAGCATTACAAATATTAACAACATAAACCCAGCTTGTGTCTGCAATCCTTATCTCAATTAGTTCCCAAGTTTCACACAACACTGTTCAGGCAAGATGACGGAACAATAAAGTATTGCCAGATGCTTTAAGCATCCAAGTTTAGGACATAAGACTGTTTAAACTCTTGGTGGGTTCACTTGACTGCACAGCTCTGCTCTTAGGTCATACGCGGTGTTAGGAGAACTCACTGGAAACACAACCATCTGCAAAACAATAAAAGAAAAAAGGGAACCAATACTCACTTGTATTAAAGCCATTTGACTTTGCTGTTATACATGTGGAACAGCCTGAGATGCACAAGATGTGGTGTTATCTAGCATTCCTGCAATCCTCAGTTCCTGGAAACATGTGAACACGTGAGAAGGCAACCTTCAGGGCAAAGCAATTCCTCAACTGTTGCATCATAGCCTCAAAAGGAGGTTATTACTCCTAGGGTTTCTTGTGCAACACTGCAATATAAAGGTAAAACATGCTGCATGACTAGAAGCTCACTTTGGCTTTCATCAGCCTCCAACTTCTTTCAGGGAGGCACTGGCAACACTACATACACATTCCAAGACATCTAAGCCTTTTCTCCTTCCTGACATACCAGGTTAGGAACACCAGAAATTCAAAAAAAAGATAGGTTTGTGTTTGGATAGCAAGATGGAGCACCAGGACACTAAATTCTGTCTTGTTCTCATTTCATCTTCCAACAAGTATCACAAACCCGCCATCTTGCAAAGAAAGGCAGGAGCAGCAGCTGAAAGGCAAGAATCAGAACTGCCTCAAAGTGAGAAACAGATGCTAAAACCCCAAAACTCCTGGCTATCACTGAGTCTTTAGAATGGCCAGCATTTGCAGCACATGTTCTTCCAGAAGACATATAGTAACTCTGTACAGACCTGTTGGGTTTATTACAAGAGTCGTGGGATGAAGTTCAGTGGCTTCTATTGTACAGTACAGCAGTGTAGGTGATGGAGGGAGCTCATGCCCTCTATATGCTATCAGAGATGACTGACAAAGGTGAAATGAAGTGCTATAACTGCACGCCAATCAAACATCACAGCAGAGAACAGATACTCACCAGGCATTGTGATAACAGAACAAGGGCTCCATTCCCTGTATCCCAGGAGACTGCAACGATTAATTAACAAATCACTTCTTGACTGTAAACCTTTTCACCCTGAGGAAAAAAGCAAACAATTCTAAAACATCAAAATCAAGAGTTGACAACAGTCCCTCCCTTCTTGCCCTGAAAATGTGTCCCACTCTGAAACTAGCTATCTTGTTTAAACAACGACCTAATCATCCCTCCAACATTTCCCATCAGGATCAGAACAAACCAGACTATCTCAAAGGCAATTACCAGGTCAGGGACAAGCACAGCTACAGGAGAGCAAAGCAATCAGGTACAGAAGAGGAAGATACTACATCTCATCCTCCTCTGGGGAAGAATGAGACTGCAGAATTGCCT
Organism: Anseranas semipalmata; assembly: GCA_013399115.1. NCBI lineage: Eukaryota > Metazoa > Chordata > Aves > Anseriformes > Anseranatidae > Anseranas > Anseranas semipalmata. The sequence goes on from VXAA01002927.1 coordinate 25,454, forward strand.
GTTCTGGGAACTGTAAAACTCTTTTGAGCCACTAAAAGTTAAGCACAACAGGGCCAGGGGAAGATGCTTTGGGGAACAACCTTGCATCTGTGCAGCAGGTCAATGATCCTACATTTAATTTTTCAAAATACCTCTGCTGCTTATTACCTATAAGAGTTCCTAGCACTTTAGGAAAAAGGAAACAAATCACCCAGCTGAAACTGTCCAACTCTCTGGGAGAGCACAAAGCAGCAAAACAAGCCTTGTATTCAAGCCTCACAGGAAGGGCAGCCCAAGGAAATGTGTGCCCACCACTTGAAGTAGAAAGGCTAAGTGCAGCGTGCCACATCAGTAGTGCCCAGCTGGTCCACATAAACCTACTCAAGCCTTCAGCTGCAAGGGGCCAGCATCTTAGACACAAATGTCTCAGGTCTAACCCATTGAGTCCGGCTCCTGGCACCCAGAGATAGCCTGGGATTGTCTTGCTGTCACCAGCTTCTAGTAAGTTCTAGACAATGTATAAAGGAAGGATGCTAGTGCATGGGGAACACTCATGCACTTATCCCTGCAACCCAGTGAATTTAAACGTGTCTAAAGCTGAAAAAGTATTTCATCTTGTAGGTACTTGGTCCACAAGAGCAGCTCTATAACAATCTGGGTAGGACAGCATCAACCCATATGCAGACCACCACATACATGTGACACTGAAGTGTGAAGGACAAGAAAGAAGAGACTGTCTGACAAAAAACTTTCAAGCAAGTCTTCTATAAATCCAGACAATATCTATTAAATTAGCGCAGACAGCAGCTCGTAATGTTTTTTTATGGTACAATCTAAGATGTCAACTGAATGCAGACTGCTGTGCTAGGCACAATACAGTGATACAGTAGAAGAAAACATCCCCACCGCCAAGGAGTTTATTCTGCATTTACATTAATACAGCTCTAATAATTGTCCAGCAGAAGTTAATTCTAAGAGGACTCTGCAGCAATTTGGGAGAAGAACATCATCTTTGCTTAAAATGAATTAAAATCTTCATGGTATTAAGTATAAATGAAATCCCACCACAGGCAGGTATGCAGGAGCATTCTTCTCCAACCCTTCCTTTTAATGTACCTGGAGAGAATATAAGATGCAACTCAGGTTTTAATGAGATGTATTCCCCTCCCCCAAAAAATTCACATGCCTCTTCTCCAGATGTGAATGGGATTTACCACCACAGAGCCCAAACAAGCTTGCAATCAGGCAAGAGTCCTTCAAGTTTTATAAGACCAGTTTGAAAACCATGCAGCAAAAGCTAAGGGGAATTATTTCACTGATTATTTTCTGCTGTGGCTGCAGGGAATGCAGCCATTTGCAATACTCAGGAAAGTTATCGAGGTCTTGAGTTTGCTCTTATTTCTAGATATCAGAAACTATATTTTTAGGGATGACTGACTTGAACAGCTCTGAAATCTTACAGGGAAACCAAGCAATCTAGCTAGTTTGGAGCTGGAAGAGCCACGCAAAGGTGCTGGTTAATGAGCTGAGCACCTTTCCAGGTTCAGCGGCTTTAGTCCAAGTATCTGGCAAATTTACTGTGATTGTGTATGTATGGACAGCATTCTGCTTTAGTAAGTTGTGACTGAAAACAACGACACTGTGCACATTAGCATCCCTGAGCATAATTTAAAGGCCAGATGTGCCACTGGAAGCTTACATGTCACACTTAGTTGTATTTACCAGGTAAGGACTCAGAATTTGCCCCCAAAAGGCAGTTTTCCCTTTAAAGAAGATAACACAAGACCTGTTTCACTTCACAACGATCTCGCTATTACCCTGTGGGTGACAAAGCAGCAGAAAAAAAGTTTGATGGACCACATAACAGTACACGGAATTAGTCTATACAGAAAGCACTGCTATAAAAACAAGCTGATGGGTGTGGAGGATGGAAATTCTCTCCTGTTACGGAAACACTGCATTCCAAGAAAGGTAAAAAGTCCTGTCAGGTAAGATCTGCAGAAATCATTGTCATCACTGAGCTATGTGACACCATAAGCTGCATTTCATCAGGCACATTTATTTCAAGTTCACTCCCAGCATTGTGTCCTCCTCTTGTCGAGGAGAGTTTTAAGCTGCAACTGACCCACTCGCAAGCCTTGAACTAGTACTTGGAGAATTACACAAGGTTCCTCTGAAGTTTGAAACAACTCTGCTGGAAGCCTGAGGCAAGCAGATCCTCTGTCACTGGGGGATTCGAGTGCTTCCTGTTTTAAGGCAAAGCAAAGCTGAAGTTTCATTTGCGAAATTTGTGGGCAAAACTCAGCAACAGGAAAAAACTCAAATGAAAAAGATTAAATGACAGTTTTCAACCTTTAGTAAGATTTAGGTTAGAAGATACTCCTGGATATCAGCCAGTTCATCTGTCTATTTAAAGCAAGGCTAACTTCGAAACTAGGTCAGGATGCTCAATCTTTTTGTACAAGCTCTTTTAAACAACCTTGCCCATTTCCACACCACAGAATCAGAAGTTATGTCTAGCTGAGTCTACTCTGCTCACCAGGATGAACTGGTATGCCAGAGGAAAATCATCTTAAAGCTACACTAAACCTCTAGCAGTGGCTGCAGAACAAGAACAAATTCTCTTCTTTCTCCCAAAGCTGTTTGGCTTTCTTATTATGAACCTTCAGGTAAGAGAGGAAGCATTTTGCTTCTCCACAATTTTCTTGACTTGTAACCTAAAGGTTTCCCTTTTTAAGATAATACATTCAATAAAATGACTGATTTGCGTCCTACAATATGCAGATCCTGGGTTTGGGGTTAGTCTCTTCAAAATTTTCCAAACTAGTTTTGATTATCCCACCTCCTGCTGCAACTCCTGGGGTGTGCCAACAAGTTGACTAGAAAATGGTTCTAGGCTATGACTCCCAGCAATGCTTATTCAGCATTATCATACATTTCCTGTCACTTCCTTCTCCTCCCATCTCCAAACTCCCTATAGCAAGCTAATCCTCCAAGTACAAGACAAATTGCTTAACAACTCCCATTTGCCTTAAGTTAATCATACAGCAGAAACTTTCCTTATAAAATAAGTTGACGGGACTCTAGATAGGAGAGAATTTACCAGTTCCTTACAGTCCTGCAGTAGGAGATCCAGCTGGCAGCGGCACCCGAAGTACATCTGAGCTCCCGAATGACCCCAGCGTCCTGCTGCCAGGGCTGGTACACCACAGGCAAGGTGAGCACAGGCTCCAGGGAGGTGCAGACACCTGCTTCATAATTCAGACTCACTGCAAACTCAGACAGTTCCGCCTTTCTGATATAGCTGCGACTCCACCCCACCTCCTGCCACCACTCCTGCAGGCCAGCCTCACTGCTAATAAAGACATGGGACAATACCTTTGCAGTGAGTCACAGGCTGTCTGAAACAAAGCAGAACTAAGGGAAAGAGAACAGGCAACACCAACTCCTTTCTGTAAAGCACAGTAAGACAGGCAAAAATTGCACAAGATAGGTAAGCAGCAGATAAAGTGACAGGGATAAAGTAGAGTCCCAGCCTGCTGCATTCCTAACCTCCTAACTTTTAGCTAGCCGCTCAGCTCAGAGGAACACAGCTGTTTGGGTTGCAGGCTTAGTCTTATTGCAGACGACAAGTGAAAAAGCAGTACTTTTGTAGCCCTGGGATCATGTTGCGGACAGAAGCCAGATCTGCCCTCAGCAGCTTCTTTCCACAAACCTTTCTGCACTCCAAGAAGTACAAAAACTCTCATATATAGCAGGGAAAATTGAGGAAGCAGCCCAGGTTATTATATTGCTAAGACCTACAGGACAGCTGCATCTATCAGCCAGAATCACCTCGTCCATCAGGAAACAGACACAAAAATGCTGTAAAACACGGTGCAGTTAAGGATAATCTGAAGAAAATCTAGGAGTTACCATCTCCTCCCACCCCTTAAAAGGCATGACATTTAAAAGCTACTGCATCTCACCCAAATGAATCTTTATTTGCAGTTCTTACTGGGCCTGGCTAATCTCACTGGCTTATGCAATATTAAATCCCCACATCAAAACAAGATAAAGCCATGGAATTAACATACACCTTGCTTACTGAATTTCTCCACATACTGTGCAGTGGAGCCGCCACCCCCCCCCCCCCCCCCCCCCCCTTCTTTTTTTAAAAAAAAATTTATTTAAATCAAA
>VXAA01002927.1:36341-58433 GCA_013399115.1 Anseranas semipalmata
CCCCCGTCACATCCTGTGAAAATAGTTCAACTCCTGAGCCATAACTCACTGAGACAGAGCTACTGGAAACAAAAATCAAATCAGAAAGAGCTCAGTCACTAGAAATCCAGTTTATAATATGATAACACAATAAAAAAGGTGTAAGAGCAGAAGCTGTAATTAGAGGGTCTGGAGAAATTTACCTCCACCAACATACATTCTAGGTAGAAGAAAGTGACAGGACCAAGACAGATGTTTTATGAGTCTATAAACACTATCAAGATGAAAGAGGGAATTGTTCACCTTTCAAAGAGAAAAGCCAGGCCACAAAGAAAGAACAGATCTAATAAGTCTAAGCACTAGGGTGACAATACAAACTTGGGAAGGGAGAGGAGCAGGGGGAAAAACATCTGATGACCACAAAATGGAAAGAACAAGTCTTAATGGAGACACAATGACTACGCTCAGTATGAAATTAGTGGAGCTACTTGGTTGCAGAAGTGTTTTGAACACTAAAGTGGTAGAACTATTTTAGACCTAAGAAATTCTAGGGGAATTTCAGTGCCTGACACAGCTGGGATACAAATTAGATATCCAAGTGATGCCTACATAGATTACTCAAGATACAATTTTGATTGCAATTAGAAATAATTGCTCCATTTGTCATTAGATCTGTGATGTGTCTTGTGGCGATTTGAAGTCTGAGTTTTCATCAGGAAATTCAGAATTTGCTGTAGTTCTGAAGAAGCTGTAAACATGACTGTAGTTGCTCAAAAAAAAAATGCAAAGGCTTGCAGTTCTTAGAAATGTCCACAGGAACAGCGTGCACAGTGTCCTTAGCAAGCTAAAGTAAAACTCCGTCAAGCTCAACCATGCTACTGCTTTCCCAGCACTGGGGAACAATGCTGCCAAGCCTGTCTGTATCTGTAAATTAGGAAAAGAGATTGGAAGTTCCCTATCCTGAGAAGAGAAGCAGGAATAAAAAAGGTTAGAAAACAGGCTCCTTGGACACTGGACATTTACTACTGTCCCTCAGATTCACCAGAGTCCTCTTGGCTGGAGTTACAAGGATGGGAAAAACACTTCTGTTCTGGGAGAAGGAAAAAGGCTGAATGTAGAAGGAAAAGGAGATTTCTGCTTGGATGACCCGAGATAACCAGTGTCTCCTTTTTACCAAAGCTATGGTTTGCCAAGGCACAAGAAATCTGTCATTACTTGCTGGCATATTCACGAACAGCAATTGACTGTATCCCCAACTTCAGAATGCTACAAACACCGAAGCTTTCAACACCCACTCAGCAAGAGTCAGTGCCCAGCCAGGGCTCGTTTTGACAACCCAACCAAACAGAAAGCTTTAAAGAAGGGAACAATAACTAGAAAGATGAAAGGTGGCCTGGGGGAACCATGCTTCCCAGAGACAGCTTGGATGAATTTCTACTCAAGTGCTTGAAGTGACTTTTCCCCCATTCATTCTGTGCTCTGGATCCCCCCATCCCTCCAGAGCAGACGTACGCTCCTGCAGCACACCGCACTGCTGCTCGCCTGACTTGGGACACTTCCCAGCACACAGGCTGCAGCTCAAGAGGAGCATCCCCAGGTGCACGCCTGGGGCTGTGCCAGCTCCACACTGCACGTCAATTCCTTTGGCTTGGCCTTATGGTATCACCACAGGTTAGGACAGGCCTGGAGGTTCTCTATAAATGCGGGGTTTGAGCCAAATGCTCGACATTTGGCAAGCATAGGTGGGTATTCATCTGACATACCCCAAGGAGATCTAACTGCTGTAAACAGTCCTATTTGCAACTACTACAGGGACAAGGGAATTCTGGTCATTGCCCAGACAGTTGAGACTTTATAGTTGAATAGAAAGATTAAGCTGAACAACCTCATTAAAGTGCACGTATATGGAAGCCAACAATCTAAGGCTTCCCACAGGCATGCTGGCACCATGACTGAACAGTTTTTGAAGATAGACTGGCATCCTGCCACACAAGGGGCAACTGCTGCCTCTAAACCATGTGAGCTGTCACCACTTCAGAACCATGATCCTACCCAAAGTTCATTAAGGATGGGTCTCACTAATGAAAGGTCTCCAGAGCACAGGAACAGCAACTAACAGCTGAGCTATTCTTGCTGCAGTTTTAACCCATCTTACTCTTGTTGAGAGTTCAAGGCTCTACTGACACTTGGGGAGCACGTGAACATACCTCACTGACAGTGCCCTTATTGCTAAACCAAGCTGCCTTCAGACATAACCTCGTTACAGGGCAGGAAGCTCTTCCCAGTGAGAAGCACTGGATGCTGCTGCTGCATTGCAGCAGCAGATGGAGGCAGAAGAGCCACTAGCTCAAGGCTGACTCCAGAGATCCAGCTTAAACAGAAAATTTAACAGGACATTAGGCACTGAAATTCAGTACCTACCTAATGGTGGCTTATTTTATCTTCAGATCAAGATGATTCACCTTTCTGGCATTCTGGTTCAGCCCAGCAGGCTATTAGACTAGCTGAATGAAATATTGCTGCTTAGTGGTCAGATTACTTCAGTGGATCCCTTCCATCCTCAAACTCCAGGGAACTACGATCGGAATGTGGATTTACTTAAACTCATGTTTTGCCTTCAGTTATCCTTAATCACAGTAACATGCATTATTTAAAAACTTGTCTTGTGTACAGACGTTGGCAGTAGGTTTTAATGCCAGATGAGAAAAATATACATGTACAGGGAAGTTACTTACCCTCTCCGCTGCCAGCTTGTTGATCTCCATCCTACATGCAGAACATCATGATGCACCATATTACCACTTCACCTACCAAGGGTAAAACAGTATCATCAGATAGTGTGGAGGAATATAGCAATTTCAGTACCTCCTTTAAGGTCCTAAACACCACCCATCCACTCCAATCTGTCCCACACAACAGTACCACTATGGAGGCAGATTCACAAACACTGATGCAAACTGTCCATCATGAATCACTACTATGCAATTTCTCTCCCCTAAAAAAAAACATCACTTTAACATATAGATGACAAATTCCTTGAGAAACAGGCAAAAGAATTCAGGCTTTCCCCATATTTCCAAAAATACGTGTTTCTAGGTCTCCTTTGCAAGAGCAAGTGAGCAGAGCAGGAAAGGGCAGCTGTCCACTTGTGCCAAGCAGAGAAACCTGTTGCCTTAATTGCAGCAGAGGCCTGGGAATGAACATAAATACTCTATGTACAACAGCATTTATTGTATTCACAGTTGCATTTGTTTTATAGAGAGTTTGTGCCTACTCAAGCCCTTTGGCCTCGTCTCATGAGCATTTCCCAGAGGCTAAGTGAAACATGGCTGAAACATAGCTCGAGGTCTTCATACAAACCTGACAAACCTCAATAACCTGTTTTACATCTTCCTTTGGAGAAATAGCTTGGCTGGAACCTAAGTCAGGAAACTTCAGCAGCAAGTAAATGTGGAAGGCATCTAACTGTGGTGTCATATGTTTGAACAAGTTCCCTCAGCTTAGCTTGCCATGCTTCAGCAGAGCTGCATTAACCATCTGTGTGCACAAGCTCCTCGCCTGTGTTAACAGGAGTTAACGAGTATCAGCTCAGTGATGGAGTGCTAGCCTGACTCAGATACCTCTTATTTGCTGCAGACAGAGCACGAAGGCACACTTCATCTACCAACCAAATCTGAAATAAGACAGCTAGAAGTCATTACTGCACTCTTGCAGCTAGCTAAAGTTTTTACCTGTAGCAACTAGATGGACAAGGGCTGGAGACTAAGACATTAATTACCTGGAACTTGAACATAAGCCTAAGAGAAGCTCAAGCTGCCAGAGGAATACAAGCTGTCATGAACTCACTGACTTAAATTCAGATACAGGTCCAGTTCTCCTCAGCTCCTTTGCAGATAATTTCTCCACAGGCTATCTTCTAGTAAGGCTGCCACAGATGTACATGCTGTATATGCATACTTTGTAGAGGCTAATTATAGCTAATGAGATGGGCACAGTCTCTTCAGTTGCATAGACATAAATCCAGAGCAAAGTGACTGGCATCAGTGAGCATACTGCTACTCACTGCAGAATCTAGATTCAAGATTAGAAAGACCTGGATCCTTCCTGTGGCTGCAAAATTGCTAACTCAGATTTGCAAGATGAATAACTCATGGAAACAGCAATAGTCTGGCAACCCAATCACATGTGCAGAGACAAAAGAAGATAAAGTAGGTGACTGCATTTTTACAAAGGTTTGGAGACAAAGCAAGGCTGGGAGAGCTTGGTGCAGTTTAAGGAGCACTTAGGAGTTGCCAGAGGAAAACCTGCACCTACAGCCTGGATACATTCCCGTGTCCTGGGCATATAAACACATTCTTATTTGCCATTCACAAAAAGACTAGAGTGGAAAACAAACCAGATGAAAAGCTTGGAGAGCTAACAGTGAGAGTCTGACCTAAGCAGCAAACAACTGAGTCCTCAATCAGCTGATTACTGAGTGGAGAAGGGCAGCCCCTAAAGAAGTCAGCAATCTGCCTTTTCCCCCTCTAGCACTCAGGCCATTCTTGCTTTTCTGTCACCCTGAGAGCATTGTGTCCAGCCATAGTTTTGCTTTATAAGTTTTAAATTCATGTTCTAGGTCTGTGCAGGTTTTAGCTGTAGACCAACAGACAAAAACATGCCAGCAACCGTCAAGTTCTCTGAACTTCCAGGGCCAATAAGTATTTTACTAAAAGAAAAAGTTATGCAGAAAACAAACACAACTTTCAACTAACTACCCTGGAACAAAGCCATAATGAAACAACTTTTTTCCTCTGCTCTGAAGACACAAGTCGCATAGAACAAATACATCTGCCAATGCTGGGTTTCCTTTTGCTTCGCATTTAAGGAGAAAGTAACAAAACAAGCTGCTGGAGCTCTGGCAACAAGAACAGCAAAGTCATGATGAGGCAGGAGCCTGCCGAGCTCAGCAAGCCTTCCCAACCCCTGCATGGCTGGCAGGGTGTCCTGGCTGGCAGCACACTGGCTGCACTTATGGTACCACAATAGCCAGAGGCACTGGGTTTGAAGAGACAAATAGTCAATGAAGATGGTGGCAGTAAAATATATCTATAGATATCTCAGTAATCATTTGTGAAGGCAAATTTTGCCTAAGAGGGGAAAAATATGATATTTAAGATTTTCTTAGAAAGACCACCTCACAGGTTGTCTAATATACCAGCCACCACGGCATACCACATGCCAGTTAGCCTCCCCCATCAGCGTGCAGCACCTCAGGTCCATTACTTCCATGCACCACCTTATTACATAGCCAAAAATCCATTTAGATGTCACCAAGAGCATCATCTCCCAGAAGCTCCTGGTCCCCAAGGATGCCAGCACATTCTCTCCCAGCATATTGTGTGTAATTAGGCCTCACAACAGCCTGTGAACACTTCCCTTTTTTGCAGAAACAGGAAACAGAGGCAGAGCGATTAGCAGAAGGAACCGCACTAATTCAAGCACAGAGCAAGGGATGAAGTTCCGGGCCATTGAGCATTCCCAGTGACAACTGAAGCATCTGACTGCTCAAGCTGAAGTGCCCTATCCACTCTGGCAGTCTTATTGGTCTTGCTCAGACATGAACCAGTTGCAAGATCAGCATTTTTCTCTAAAATTCTTTCTCTGCCTCCTGATCAGACAAACTGAAGCGAGGACACGCGCACACACACCAGCTCTCCATATGCTGCACAAGGCAAGGCATGCAGAAACAAGTGCCAGGTGCAGGTACACCTCAACACATTGACGTGGTTTGCAACTGCCCTGTTAGCAAGGACTTGCACCAGATGGACTGAGACACTGAAGCTCCCAGCCAGGCAAAAGCCTGACATTGAGGCACTTTGACATATTCTACTTCTCTGCAATGTAAAATCCTGTCCCTATAGACTCGGAGAAAAGAAAGCTACAGAGAATACAGCAGTCACGTCACTGCTCTAAGAAGCAAACACCTCTCCAAACAGCTTCTAATCTCTTCCAGGACTGTATCTCTCCTCCCAAGTGTCGCACCCATGCACAAGGGCAGCACCTGGATGACACAGGGATCCTGCATGTTAGCTGATGGAGCAAATGAAGAGCAGCAAGCTGGAGACCCAGCATTAGATAAAAAATGCAGGATGACAAAAGGCAGACTTCTGTCCTAAGGTCATGAGAGCAGAGTTGCAAACTTTAGTCATTCAGTCAACTCCCTTGGACAGGGCTAACTGCAGGTCACTGAGTTCGTTAGTATTTCCACCACTTTCTCAGTGTGCACATCAATATTTGACTTACCTCCCTCAGAAAAGGAGGAGAGCAGGGTCTCCATCAATCTCCTGCATGGCTTTGCCTCTTAAAGAGATGGAAGATGCTTCCAAATTCAATCATTCAATTAATCTTTCCAAAAGCACAGACCAAGCCTTAGCATTTGCTCTGTCAAGCATCCTACAGGGACTGAACTAAGAGTAGTAGCTGAGGTGAACGACAGAGCTTGCTGGTAAGATTAGCTGGAGCAATTACAGGTAGCAAATCCCTGCTATTCAAAGGCTTTATCATTAAGCAGCAAGAGAAATGCCCTTCTTGGTGATTTTTTTTTTTTTTTAATTAGCCAAAGGCTGACAGAGCACAGAGCAGCTGAAAGCTGCATGTCTGCAACTCGGTGTGCTGCTGCCTCCCTCTGCCGGGGGACAGGCAGCCAGCAGCCCGAGGTGACACCGCGTCCTGGGAACACAGCGCCCTGTTCTCCTCCAGCAGACATCCCCCACGAGGATCCCTGCAGGCAGCAGGGTCACAGGGCTGCAGCAGTAGGGATGCAAGGGTGCAGATGCAAGAGTCCTTCAGAGGCAGCAGGGAGAAGCTCATCACATTTTTTTCCCCTACCAGTTCACAGGTGGAGACAAAGGGTCACTTTCCTCACGCATTTCAAGAGCAGTGGACTTTTCGTCAGATTTTCTTTTTTCTCCCCCTTTTTTAGATGACCAGACTGCAGGTATTTTATTTTTTATTTTTTGCATGCCTCAGATCTGTAGAGCCAATGAAGTTTCCAGCCAGGAAAGGGGTCCAGTTCAGGTGCCTGGCATGCACCGCTGCTTAAGGAGAAAAGCCCATGCAGCAGCAGCATCTGCCTTCACACCAGGGAACAGTACAGGGCCAGCCATGAAAACAGACAGCTCTTCACCCTCACCACACTTCCTCTACCATTGCTGTGGCCCTGTGATTCCCCATGACATAACTGCCATGGAAGAAATGCTTTTCCTAATCAATCCTGCTCCAAATTCCCCTCCCATTCCTGCAGAGTGAAAAAGCAGCTTTGAACCCATCCAGACAGGCACATAGTCATCAGGACCAGAACTGCAGCAATTCAGAGGTTTGGAAAGCATGCAAGCAGAGGTCCCCCCATCCCTCCTGGCTGCTACTGCAGCCCTTCAGGACACATAGAAAGAGCCCTGCTTTAAATCAAGCTGCACAGGCACACAAATGCCAGTGCCATGTTCACAGTTCAAGTGGCTGTTTTTAGATATTGTGCCATGCAAGTTGTTTATACAAACACACCAACATTGCCAGTAACTGGGCCTGCATTAAGAGCTTTGTTACCAGAAGCACTCATCACATGTAAATCTGAGTAAGTTACCTAAAATAAAAGAGCCTGAAAATAAACATCAGCTAAGTATTAATATCATGAATGCTACATACCTCCTACCTCGCAGAAATACATTCATCCCATGATGTGTTCAACTCAGGGGTTGCTAATTCTGACTGTTCAGGTACAAAATTTACCACTGCAAGTTTTCCCACATCTAAGGTCTCCTCCAAACTTTGCTTTTCCCCATGATAAACCAGTTTACTAGCACTGCAAGAAACTGCACATAAGGTAATCTAAGCAAACATCCCCTTTCCTCTACCTTATTATGACTGTAGTATAAGGAGTTAAGCTCACAGGTTAACTTTAACAGTTTAAAGGCCTTACCACACCCTCTTGCAACTCCTTCCAGAGCAAGGTGGCCAAATGCTGCTCGGCTAGCAGGTCACACTGCCGAGGGGTCCAGCTTGGAAGCAGCACAGTAGGACATCCCCCATGAGCACTCCAGAGTCCTCAGCAGACTGCAGCCAGCCAATAGAGCCTTGGGGTCTTCCTCCACCCTTGGGTTGCTGCTTTGGGTGCAGTTCTCCTAAGAAGGGCAGAACAGATCATCCAACAGCATTGCCTGCAGGCTCCCATCTTCCCTGCAGCTACCATGTATTTGTTGGGTGGGGGTGGTCCAAAAAAAGCTATTACCAAGTGAAGAGATCCAATCCCTAGCAGTAAGATGCATGAATTGCCATTTATCTTGCTGTTTGTCTCAGGGTACAGTCCAGACACCCTGCGCATACTGCAGCAACAATAGCCCAAGTATCACCTGCACTGCATCAGCAGTTATCTGTTTCCCTGCTCTACACTCCTTTTCCATCAACACCGCTGCTATGTAATGCGCTACATCCGTCATTTCAGTCCCCAGAACATTATAACATCCTGGCTCAGGCAGTTGCAGAGCGGGTGCTGCAGTGGTGGCTCGTCACCCAAGTTCAGTTCACCTATTGGAGCCTTGCTGCTTCCTCACCAGGGTTGTTACCCGAATTGTTGCAACAAAGCCCCCAGGGACATGTCTACGGGCAGCACCATCCCTCGTTGCACTTGAAGGACATCCAGGAAAAGGACACTGCATTCTACTCACAGACACAGGGCAATGGACTTGGCCAACTCAATTGCTAAATGACTGTGAGGGGAGCAGAGGACAGGGGTTGGCTGTCACAGTGCTGCCAGCAGCATCTTTCAGTCCCCCCTCCCTTCCCTGCAATGTCCTTCGCTGAAGAGTTTTCAGATAGGGCTTTTGCTGCAGTGCATCAAAGAGCGGGTGACTTGCCAGCAAGCCACGAAGTGTTCCCTCCTCTCTGCTTCTCCCCCAGCTACCCAGAGCCCAGGAGATGATAGCTGGTAATTGGAGACTGAGGGACTGCCTAGCCTGGCTATAGGACCGAGCCTCCAAGGAGGAGCTGGTCTCATCTGCACCACCCCTCCTTTAAGCTCTCCAGGTGTACACAAGGATCCTGCTCAGTTTTACCCTCTGTGTGCCAATAACCTCATTCACACAGCTTCTCTGCAGAGCATTTTTGCCTCTGCCCTGAGGGATGCTGGTTTCACTAGCTCTATAAGAAGGCCTCAAGCTAGGAGTATGTCCTGTTACTCAGCCCAAGATCTGTCCCCTCAAGGCTGCAACCCACTGTTCTAACCTGCAAGCTTGTCCGCAGCCCAGGTTAATCCAGAGAGAGGTCTCAGTGCCCACCCTCCAGTTCAAGGACATTTGCTCCAAGCCCCTCTTTGCCTGGAGACATTCAGATGTTGCTCTGAAGCACAGCAAGCACTCAAGCACTTCCCAAAACTGCACAAAGGAGACAGGCTCATGCCGCATGTTCTGCTGCTGACAGCACTACTGCAGTAGCACAGCAGTGACTTCTACCAAAAAAGTATGTTCGTCACTACGTGTAAAGTTGCACTCGGGCATCCCCTGGGAAAAGGAATGTGTGGGGAAGCATTTCTGAGCCTGGGAGCTCCACAGGAGCTAAAGCAGCACCTTGGGGATGACCCCAACCAGCAACTTTCCCCCTGTTCTTCCCGGTCTGACAGTGACCTTCAAAATTGAAAATGGCTCTCCACTTAATCCCCCTCTGTTTAATCAAAGTGTATTTAATCAGCTGACTCCCCGTCCTTTTTTAAAGGAGGTATTGACAACATAGTTATGACTGATGCTAAATTGCAACTCACAGGTTTTAAGCCTAAAATTTTTCATGAACAATTCAAGGTCAACAGCTCATTCAAGGCCAATTCCATGCTTCTCTTGAATATAATATGCTCTCAACTGAGCTTTATGAGGCAGGGACCTTATTTTGTTTCCACAGGATTCAAAACAAATGCTGTTAAACCAAATGAAGAGCATCTTCAATAAGTACAACCTTTCTTAATTTTTATCTTTAAGACAAGAACAGAGCACTTTCTGTTCATCAGATGTAAGCTTTTAAAATGGGGTAAGCTCTGCCCTCAGTTTATAAACAGTTATTTGCTGCAGAATATTGATGCAAATTAAAACCCATTTAGATTTGCCAAATTTCAGTTCTTGCTCACTCAGCAGTAGGGACTCTTCCTTCTCAAAAGATCAGTTGTCAGAAAAGCAGGGGAAAGGCACAAGGAGGGCAGCCGAACGGCAAGCCTGCTGCAGCTCAGATCTCCTAGCATAATTAGAAATTCTAAGGGTTTAGCTGGAAAAATTGCATCTTAAGGACATTTATGCCCAGGCATAGAAGTAGAGGAAAAAAACATTAACATTCCTGACACATGGGAATTCTTGTGTTCACATGTCAGATGAGGATGGGCAGAAAGCAAATTACAGCAGCTGGTAAGGCTTTTTAATACACTGGTGCATCACATTGCACAACTGAGACAGCCAACAGTTCCCTCCACCCCCTGCATTCCCGATCACTCTGGGTTCTGCAGTGCAAGAGCCAACTGGAAGAATCTGCAGAGGCTTTGCAAGAAGCAGCCTCTCTCCCTTGCCCCACTCCAAACCTTTCAGGTCGGTGGGAAAATGGATAGCGGTGCTAGATGTTTGACACAGTTATTCAGGAAGGGCAAGTATATCTTCCATATTCCTCACAGAAACTGGCATTACCAGCGGCTCTCCAGTTGGGATCCAGTAGCAATTTTTAAATCCCCCTCTGTAGAAGACAATGGACCCTTCCTGATAGCACTTCTGTTTCTTCACTCAGAACCAGACCTCTTGGAAGACAACAATTTACAAGTTTGCTGCAGTGCCACATAATACGCAGGGAGCGTATCATTCATCAGGGGGCGCAGGGGGAAGAAGCACACACTAGCTTAGAGATAAGCAACATTTGTACTATACTACATTTGACTTAACAGCACCATCAAGAGCAAGAGTTAAAAAATGCAGACATTTCCAAATATTTAAAGGATGTGTGCCTTCTGCAGTGGGGCACCATACAGAATCCATGACCTTCTCCTCCAAAAATACATGCTGTCATTTGACTCAGCCTTTAACTGTTTTGATACCAGCCACTGGCAATAGATAATGGAGAATCAGTATCCACAAGCAAACCACCGTTTAAGCCCTACTCATTAAGCATGTGGTGGAGCACAGCCATCTGAGGCTCTGGTAGCAATGCTGGCCTTAACCACAAAGAATTTGGTATGGCAAATCTTTGTGCAAGCTCATGAGCCCTAGGAACAGGCATTGGGAATAATCTTCCCTACATTTTAAAAAGCTAGTACTTTCAAGACGCCTTATGCTCCTATAAAAAAACTCTAGCAGTGTCAAATACCCCAGGCAGCACAAAATGCTAAAACCCACTCCAGTACCCATATGGCAGCCAAGAAAAAAAACTGCTTTCCAGAACAGAGACCAGCATTAAAGAAGGAAGTCGACTAAAACAGTCTTTCACTAGCTGCAGCAGAGTCTAGATTTCAGAAGCACAATCTATAGAGTCGGGCTTTTCAATACATTGACTTGTTATATTCTAATCTTTTTGGCTATCTATCGTGTTGGATTGCTATGGGCATAGCACAGAAGTCTAAGGTGGTACTAGAGGTGCCATGAATTCCAGCTAAGACTTACTGTGTACTGAGGATGCCTCCCCAGGTGTGTAAAGCAGGAGCTGCTGGGGCAGCAGAGGATGCAATAGGACAGAGCATCAAGCGCATCCTCCTTCCTTCTCCCCCCTCCCCTTTGCACTCTGCTGTGGGTTCATCTTTTGCAACTTCTCCCATTGCTCAGCATTGAGGGGTTCCTTGCCCTTAATTTGCTTTTGGTAGTATGTAATCAATTATACTTCACCTGAATAGAAGATCACCAGCAGGGCGACACTTCAGCACAGGGACTCATATTGAAATGCACAAGCCTCAATTTGGCTCATTTTTGTCCTCTATGATCATTCTTATTTTCTATATCTGGTACAGTCATCTCGCCAAGTTTGCAAGGACACACAATGCAAGCCCTTTCAATAGGCTCTCATACTTGCTTTCAGAAAGCCAAACTCCAGAGAATTTAGCTGTTTGCCTGCGGTTCCCATGCTTTTGTCACTTGTACCAGCTTTGGTGAAGCCTGTTCTCCTGTTCAATTCCAGCGCAGTTCATTGGTTTTTAAGCAGTAGGTTTAAGGCACAGAATATTTTATGCCAGATACCCTCCACAGTGCCCGTATCTTCAATACCCCATCACACTCATTATCCCTTGATTTACACCAAGCCTGATATTAGCTCAGTTGCTTTGATTTTGTTCCCATTCTACCCATTAGAGTGGTTCTTCATAAACACCAAACTTATGCATAAGTACTTCACAGATGAAACGAAGTCTCTTCGCTCATTAACATGATGACATATGGAAAACACAAGTAGCAGTCTTAGCAGGCTGCAAAAAGTCTCTGCATCACAGCGATTTGAGGTTTTCAGTTACTTTAGCTCTTGATTTACATCATGCAAAGTTAAAGGTTTGGTCCTTACGTCATCTATGACTCCACTCAGGTCTTCAGGACTGAGGCCAGAGAGCTCTGATGGAAGATCTGCAGGTTTCATTGAATGTAAAAAAACCTTTGCAGCTGAGGGTGCCTAGGGGCTTGCCTCTACCATCAGCTTGCATTGCGTGACCTTGAGAGCTCAAGCTCTGGTCCCAGCTTCCCTACTCTGTGATGAGGGTAACGCTTACCTTTCCTGCCCATCTGACTGACTTTTCCCAGTCCTTGTGCAGGCACAAGATTAAAAACCCACCACAATTATAGATCCAATCAACATAAACATACACTACTAGTCAAATAAAACTGCAGACACCAGTAATTGCCTCTGCCTCAGTGGGGCAAGAACACCCCTCCTGTCGTCAAGAGACATCACTAAAAAAGGGAAGTCAAATATTTGGTCATTCCAGACACAGCTAATGTCATCCAGCAGCAACCCCACAGCAGCAAGGATCTAACGTGGTCTGTGCTGTAACCGGCTGCTGAGTAGCTTCCCCCCAACAAGGGGGCAATATGAAATCCATATCCACAGGGATTTTGGCACAGCTGGCTTCACTGCTATTTCAACGGATTTACTAATTGCACAAAGTGCATTTTTTCCCCCCTCTTGCCCCATTCATTCATATAGTTACCAAGCTTGTGGAATTGGTAAGAAGGTAGATTTCAGTTAATATATGTATTTTTACACCAGGAAAATGCGAGTTGTACCAGACATTTGTGTCCAAGTGAATTTTTGTACTTCACAGCTACAAAATCACTCCCCACAACATCAACAAATGGTGTTCAGACTGCACATTTCTCCAGAACACACAAGTTATACTTCAGCAGAAAAAAAAGCTGTGCCGAGACATTCCCGAGCTCGATTCAACTTTTGAAGGCTGCTGGCAGGCATTAACGCTCGGAGGGCACCGGACCACTTCCCCCGGGTTGGCACAAGGGCGCCTTGAGCTCAGCACAAGGAGAGAAGGCTGCAGAAGGCGAGCGCCGAGCCCGGCCGCTGCAGCAAAGCCCGAAGCCCCCGGCCCCGGGCGCTGCCGGCCCCGCTGGAGCCGGGGAGGCCGCGGCTGAGGCCGGGCTCCGCAGGGCGAGCGGAGGAGAAGCGGCGGCAGCGCCGCGCTCTTAAAGCCGCAGGGTCCCGTTTCTTCTTCGGCCTCGCCGACCCCACCGCACGCNACCAGCAGCAAGTCGGCGCGTCCTGGTGCGCTCCCGCAAAGGCTCTGCAGCTTAGCACAGGGCTCGGACTGCAGCACAACTGCACCAGCCCAGCGGCACGGAAAACCGCACCACCTGCCTGGCACAGCCATCAGCGGAGAATGCAAAATCGGAGCTCCTGACAAGTGATTTCAGTGGGTTTGGTTTGCTTTTTTCCCCCCCCTATCATTGAAAAAAGCAGATTAAAGACGACTTTGTTCTGATTCAGCCTCCCTCATATTGGTCCCAGGGAGAATTAAAAAGGCAGAAAGGAAACAAACTGGATGAAGTTTAATTAGCAATCATCCACCATAAGCTGGACCTCTTTTAATCTTTTATCAGTTATAAAAGACAACCTTGCAGGAACAACGACCACAGCCTCCCCTTAAAATGCCTCCTTCCTAAAAAAAGCATGCAGAGAAAGAGCTTCCATTAAACCAAGCTAGGAAACCCTCCCTTCCTCAGAAGTTGCCTCTCTTACCCCAAATCCACTCTGCAGAGCTCTGCTTTCTCAGAGATGAAGTGTTGTCTAGAGCAGCAAAAGTTGCAGACTGCTTCTCCTGCGCGGGAGGCAGGACCTGGCATAAGTAGTGTCAGACGGGTCCTCGCACTGAAGTGATGCCGGGGGAGCCCAGAGCTGCTCAGACAAGCAGGGAAAAAGAGGGGGGGAGGGGAAGTTAAAAAATCTTGAATCCCTGACACTGCAAGAACCCTGATCCTATAGGATTGTGTCTAAAAAGCAAGTGCTCGCTCTCTGTACAGCCTTATTTCCCGACAAGGTGGAGACTGAGCCGTTTGGTTGCCTGCTGGGTTTTCTCACCTGGTGATGTTGCTCTTTGCAAGGGAAGAAATGAAAAGCAAGTCAGACATCTGCAGAAGCCTCTCTAACACGCTCTGCTCCCACCTAAGCCAGTCTAAATTTGGGGGGCAAGCTGGAACTTGCTCAGAAGTCAGCACGCCTGCTCAGGCAAACAAAAGCTGGAAAGATGCAGGGAGAACACTAACTTTGATCAGTAAGGACAGGAGATGTCAAAAAGAACAGGGAGAAATCTCATTCTCCATGGTATTGCTAACACCGGTCTTAACCAAATCAAGAATCCAGACAGACACTGCAAGTATAAATATGGCATTTGAAGAAAAAAAAACAACCAGCACACACCTTACACAAACATTTAACTGGTCTAATTTTCTTCCTGAGATGTACTACCGTAATAAAGCCTGATCCAAAGACCTACTGCTAACTTCAGCAAAGCCATGCTGTCTTAAGCCAGCTCAGGCCTGGGAAAGGTTTTTGCCCTGTGTACGAGAGGCATTTAGTTCCTGCCTCTTATTGCTTTGAGGGGTTGCACAGTTTCTCCCCCGGATGCTCCACTGATGAAGCCAGCAGAAAGGTGCATCTGACAAAGCTGTGCAGACCCCTGTTTCACAGTGGATTCATCCCACTGGCAGAAATTCAATGAGTCGCAGAAACAACACGCACCAGTCCATTCTCCTCTGTTGCTTGGATGTGCAAGTCAGCACTATAGCTCAGAAGAACTAGTGTCTGGAAAGAGACTTCACTTTCAGCCCTGGAGGTACCAGTTACTCATGATTTCTGGTTGTTTTTCCAGGCTCCAGTGTTAAGCGAGATGGAGAAAACAACTCAAGCTCAAGGTTATTGCAGGATATTACTGGGGGACACAACTGAACCAGGCAGCATTTGCAATATGCGCAAGCCAGCCCTGGAACCAACAGCTGCAGACTGATAGTTTTGAAACATGTTAATTTTTCATCCACATATTCCAATGTACCATAGCAAAATGCCAAGTGTACATCAGGGTCAAACTAAATTTGTTGTTGCCTTTTGATACCACCCTTGAAAGCTTTTGGATCAAGTTTTCAGATATGCTGATTATCTGCATCCAAAAAGAGTCCTGGCACTGACCGCAAAGCCTTTCCCTTCCTTTTCACCTTCATTGCTCTTCCATTTGGAGATTAGTTTTTGACTGGGCCTATCAGTTGCATAACCCAAAGGCACAGGATACCTGTTCTTTGCCAGGTGAGACGTACCACATGCAGACTGAGATCTGCAGCCAGCATGCTAGGAATCATTGCCACCCACCCAGAGTTCTAGCCTAGGATTCAGGGGACTGGGTCCTGTTCCACTTCTTATACCTGTAGCATAAAGCAATGTGCTCAGTTCTCCTGGGTTTACAGGAGAAGAGCAAAGACAAAGCTGGCTAACTTTGTGATTATTTGTAGTTACTTATGCCTTGCTAGAGTATTGCACCGCTGCAGCTACTGCATGGCAGAGTTGGCATTAACAGGTAGGAGATCCTGAGCGTAAGGAAGCCCGGAGAAGGCTTTCAGAAGTACCCAAGAGACAGCCAAAACCAGCAGAAGGAGTCGCCCCTGACTGCCCAAGTGTTTTACTGAAGTTTTACATAGCATTGCCAGGGCTTTGAAAACATTGATTCACTGAAGTGTTTCACAATACTTCAAGGCCACTCACTCTGCAAGCCAGAACCACACAGTTTATCTGTAGAGGATAAGCTGAGAAAAAGCACCACTCTAATGAAGCAAAGCTCCAATTGCAACATGCCAAAGAATGCACTGAACAGCATACATCATCCCAAACCCTGCACCAATTTGCTGCTGCAACACAGCCCATTAATAGTAACAAGGTTATGCATTCTGGTGCATTTCACTTTGTTACAGGAGGACACAGATGTCATAATCAAGAAGTATTTTGCTGTTAAACTTTATCAATCTTAATCTAATCTTAACATTGTATTGAGATAAGAGCATAGGGGTATCTTTTAGACTTTGCTTTCCCATGCAGCTTTCAGATGCTGAAAGCCGTTGCCTTTCCTCAGCTGTACTCATGCAGCTCAGCTGCTCTGAGTGCAGCAGTGCTGGGCTGATCAGCATTTTGACATGCAGTGCAGCACAGCTCCCCTGCTGTATTGTGCTATCAGATGCTGCCTGGGCCACTAGTTTTATTAGACCATAAAGGTGGTTTGTAGATAGTAGTTTTGCCTTGATTAAACAGTTTCCAAAGCTTCCTGGACAGAAGAAATAGCCCTACTGCTGTGCTTAGGCCTGTATCACCCAATGAGAAATCAATGTAAGTAGGGACACTGGTGTAAGTGTTGCACTGTGCACTCCATGATAAAAACCAGGGCTGAAGATGTAAGAAGTCAAAACAAGAGCTAAGTTCTGCCTACACTAGGAAGCCTCCACGTAGTTAAAGGTTTCTTCTTATAAGCAGTGTGCTATTTATATACTACTAACTTTGTGATTTTTTTTTAATCTGAAACAAAGTAGAATACTAATTAGTCAGGAAAGCAATTACCAACACGATTATATCCATTACTGATTTCAGAAGTTCAGTGTGTAAGTATTCATCAACCAATCAATATTTACTTAAGACACCTAAAACATAACCCCAACCAAGTACATTCTGGGGCTCTTCAGGTAGCCTGATGATTACAGTGCTCCCTATGTGCCAGTCATCTGTCACGTTTTACATCACAAGCCAGAAAAAGTCATTTCTCTCCCATCCAGCCCTGACAAGTTTGAGGAACACCAGCAGACAAAGCTTTGCCACAGCACAGCTAGGTCTGCAGAGGTTCAGGAACTGAGCAGTCCAGAAGCTCTCAGGGACAACACCACAAGTTACCTGTCTCATGCTTCTTTCTGAAGTATATTCACCCATTGTGGTACAGACCCAAAACCACCAGGGCTCTGAATCAGTTTGGATCACATGGGGAACACTCCATGTTAGAGCCCAGACAAAGAAAGATGGTTACTCCTACCACCTAGCACAGAAAGGAAGAAATCATTTCCCCTGTAAACTACCCTTGCTCACCTTGAGCAGACTTTAGTCCATCTTCACCTATGATGCCTACAACAATGGGAGTCAGTAGTTACTGTAAGATCCCCCCCCACCCCAGATAACAGATTAAAAGGTAGCCCTTCACTTCGAGCACAAACAGGTCCTCAGGAGCCACAGAGGAAGTCGCCTGCTACTGAGAGCTCTAAGTGAAACTGCCTCATTTCCTCTGCCCTCATGCACAAGAGGAAGTTAATACTCCCATATATTATAATGAAAAAAAATACGTTTAGCCTATAAATCCAAATCCCCATTTCCATCCTCATTTAGCCCAAGACCAAACATGGGACCGCAGGCAGCTTGTCCCAGTGCAGGGATTCCTGGGGAAGATGCCAGCACTTTATCTTTCATCTGATGACCAAGCTGATGAGAACATCACTTTGTTAGAACACAAAGCAGAAAGTAGGCACAGCTTAATTGATTGATCAGTTCTGTTTCAATTCAGTTAGAGCATTTGGTGAATGCTCCCCATCCCCGACTCCTTTCCCCTTGTCATTGCTGCTGCGGAGCACTCATGGTGCAGTTGCATCCTGGCTGCTGAGGGATGCAGACCACATCATTGCTGCAGCAGTGCTGCATTGCTGCCGAAGGACTCGCCTGGTCTCCGTGACAGAAGCTTACAGCGTGGCACTAAGTCATGTTTCATTCCCGTGACTGCTTGGGAGCAGCAGCAGAGAGGTAATTGCATTAGCCAGTAATGCCATTTACTTAAGCCTCACAGCAAGTCAGCTGTGTTAAGACACTTTCCTGCCCCACTCGAGCAGCACACCTGTGAGCCATTCACTGGACATGATTTCTATAGCTTAAAAGCCACAGTTAAAAAAGGAAAGTAGACAAGCAATAGGAGCTTTTAGGAGGCAGTATTACTCTAATACTCTTTCACCTTGGAGTGTCTCAGCTTTAATTTGATTATAAGCTCTTCAGGAGCCAAGCTATCCAGGCAGGACACCGGAGCAGTCAGGTCTTTGGGACATCACTTGCCCACACTACAACAGGGTTCCTGTGAGCAGCACTAGATGAGCCCTCCAGCCTCCAAACATAGCTTTGAAATATTTGATATTAATCAATCTAAACTTCTTCTTAAAACAGAATTTGGGGATTTCCATCTATCAGGGATATTTGAGGCTTTAAGTCAGCATGTTGAACCACACACCAACTCCAAGCACAAGTGCAGCTCCAGAACTCACGAAGTAGTGAAGTCACTGACCTGCCCCTGTAGCCATAACAAAACCCCTCTTTCTTACTCTTTCCCAACCAGTTTGGGAACTGCTGTTATGGTTTTTACCTTAGCACAGTCTGGTTTTCCAGAAGCCACAAGACAGTTTAATTTTATTTTCTAATAAGAACCCCAGCTGCTGTACAGCTGTTCTTTATTGCTTCACAGCAGCAGTTAACAGCCTTATTCAAAATCATGTGAGCTTGATAGTCCAGAACTTCAGAGCTTTCCTGAAGCTTAACACCCCCAGCCCAGAGGGGGACAAGGCTACATCAGGCTCTGCAGCAGCACAACCAAGCAGGGCTCCTGGCTTGGGAAGCAACACAAGAGCTGATGGAGGATACAACATCTGCAGAAATTACTCAGTCTTTTATAGTCATATCTATAGATCAGTAGCAGTAACTGTCTCTGCAGAAGTTAATGAATTGGGCAAATTTCAGGTATGTTTCTAGATTACAGCATCATTAACTTGTTCTGCTAAAGCATATCTTACCTCCACAAAGCAGCACCAACCCCCTGCTAGACCAGGTTCACCTCTCTGTATCTTGAAACTGGCTTGTGAATGCAACACCAAAAAGCAAAGTCCCACTACATCAACGTCCCATTTGACATTATTTTCCCTACTCCTAATTAAAGAATCACTTTCAATTGCTATACCAAAACACAGCCTTTACCTACAGTGTACAGGTAAGAACCTCTCAGCTGATAAGCTCCTCCCTTCAGCTTACTGTATCCTCCTCCAAAACACCCCCTTTGAACACCAACCAGAAGAGCTCTTTCCTACAGAGCTTTTATTTGCTTGTAGAACATCCGGCTCCTTAATACCCCCTCCCTTGCTAACAACCTTTTATTTCTTTATTGGCATCACATGTCTCAGCTGTCACACTGGACCTACTTCCCTTAAAGGAGCATGCAGCTGAGCACATCTGAAAAGGCACTGACAGAAGCACACTTTTTCTGACAAAAGTACATTCTGATCCAAACCATCATCCTGATAAAATCTTCCTTGCCCCAAATTATAAGATGTTAGTGCTCCTTAATGAAACAGCTGAGATATTTTTAACATGGTCAGAAAACCTATTTTATCTTGCCCTCCAGCTCAGAAATAGCTGCACCATTTTTTTTCAGATGCTTCCAAAAAATGACTGTATAAAGCAGACCCCCCACATACAATTTCAGCTTCAATATTTAAAGTTTGGCATCATGTAACTAGTTGGAGATGGGGTCTCTCAACAGAAGATGTTAAACAACTGTCACTATTCCTAACTTCCAGCTCTATTTATAATAATAACAGGCTCAAGTGACAAGGGCCTCAGCTGTTCGTCTCATTCAGTGTGCCAGAAACATGCAGCAGGGAGATTTGTACTTCAATCATTTCTGCTAAAGTACGTAGCAAACCCCCCTTTCTCTCCCAGGGCAGAAAGCAGACTGTAAAAGGGGACTCCAGTTTGCCTCTTCGCACAGTCTGCTATACCAGACTCCCATTAGCTTCTGTGAGCTAAGCAAGCTTTGTCATCAGGTCATCAATGGGTTAAACACACAGCTATGGGATATAGCACTGATTCCCCTAAGCTTCTTGCTAAATGTACTGTGTAGTAACAGCACACAGAGTGGTAAGGGAGATCTCTGGAGCTGGGTTATTTTGTCCAGCTGGCTCTTTCAGGCGAGTTATTTACCCCCTCACCAAGTTTAATTTGTTAAATTTCATCACTCGAGTTATGCTTGTGATCCACCCTCTGCTGGGTTTCAGAAATAGGGCCACTACTAGAGGCATTCAGGCTCTACACAGCCCAAAGCTGCATCAGTAACATGGTAGGAAGCATAAAGCAATATGCAACGTGAAGCAGGGCAGACCACCGTCTCCCTCATCCCTCATTTGGACCCACATCTTGCAGACAAACCTAGGTGCTAACGCTGTCACTCTGACACCTTCGCAATGCTATGAAGGGGTTTTATGGGATCGGACATGCATGTGGAAGGATGGATGAACCTCCAGAACAGGATGGTAAAGAAGGTTATGGCATCAAGAAGTTATAATGTAAATACAATTCAGTTATATCACAAATACAACGCAAGGTTTGTCTTATATGTAAAGCAATTGCTAGATTATTGGCCTGAGCAGCAAGATGCTCAAGTTCTGTCCCCAGTTCTGCCAATGTGACTGTTTCCTCACCTGTAAATTAGTTGTGGTAAAGTGTGTCTACTTGTGTAAAATAATTTGAGACCTTTGAGTGAAAAAGATAATAGGAATAGTATTTAGTTTTACTGCATAGTATAATGCCCTTTATTACTGGACATAGGTAGAACTATTTAACTGTGTAAGTTTGCTTTCCAACTTCTTGATATTGCCATACAAGTCATAGTTTGCAAAAACACAGCATTTTTCTGAAATCTAAGGTGGCATCTGTGAAATCTGGCTGACCAGAACCAAATGAGTTTTTTAATATTCATATTAGTTTTATGAGTTTCTTGATGGGAAGCTGGTGGAATCCATGATCAGAACCCTGGTGCAGCAGTGAGCCCAACGCTGGGAGAGTCTGTAAGTCTGACTGCAGCCTGCTGAGACCTCAGAAACAGCAGCTGTGAAGATTTCTATATATTTACGTGCTTAGTGGAGCCAGCTAGGGAAGTGATACCTATGACATTGTTCACCCAAGTGAGTTTGAAGACAACAGCTGAGCTCCAATGAAAGCTTTGCATTGTACCAGGACATTTTATAAGAGCACGCTGCTGTGTGCATTCCCATCGGTTGGAGCATTTGCAGAATTTTGCTCCTCTTCTGCCAGCCTCTCTTCACTCTGCCTGCCCAAAACCTGTTGTGTCCAAAAGCACTGCCAAGCTGAACTGAAATGTACCCCAGGAGGTTCACAACATACTTCCTTTGTTTAGAAAACATGGGGCTGGAGCTGTGGGTGCACGTGTGGTTAGAAGGTAGCATACTGCAGTCACAATCATTTCAGGACACAAAGCAATGCAAGGTCTGTAGGTAAATCCAGGTACATGTAGGTATGTATACACATATAACTAGACCGGCCAGCACAACTGGAGAAAATAGAGAAGTTTTACTTCGTTTCCTGAAGCTCCTGGCCTCAGTAAGGCTTTGGTCTCATGGTGCATTAGGAACCTCTGCAGCCCAAACGGGGAGAGCCTGCAGCCCCAGACCCTCTCTGCCCCACAATTTGCTCCCTCCCGACCGATGAAACCCGGCGAGAGCCGACGCCAACCGCAAACTCTCTGTGCGGCGGGAGGAGCGCAAGGCAGGAGGGG
The DNA here is from genome assembly GCA_013399115.1 of Anseranas semipalmata. Lineage (NCBI taxonomy): Eukaryota > Metazoa > Chordata > Aves > Anseriformes > Anseranatidae > Anseranas > Anseranas semipalmata. The sequence continues at coordinate 58,414 of VXAA01002927.1, forward strand.
CGGGGCGGGGCGCTGTGCCG
>VXAA01002927.1:58844-81247 GCA_013399115.1 Anseranas semipalmata
GTCGCGGTGTCCGCGGCCGCCTGTCCGGCTGCAGCCCGGCCCCGGCTGCTCGGGCGGGCCCTGGGGACCCGAGCCGCTGGGCCCGAGCTCGCCCATCCGCAGGGAGAGCGCCGCGGCGGCTGGCGGCTCTCGGCCCGCGCCTACCGCGAGTGTCCGCGTTAAGCCCCCGACCTTTCCAGGAGCTGATGGGGAGGGCGTTTCCGCTGTCCTGCCTGCAGGTGCAGGACAGCAGTGTGTTATTCCTGGTTCTCAGGGAACCTCAGCGACTCTTTCCTTCGTGCGTTACATGCGCACGGCCTTGCAGGAGCCCCAGGCCACGCTGCGTTTGGCTGTGCATCTGTTAATTGCTTTTTTAAGTGGGATGCAGCACTAACAAAAAAAAGATCTCTTCTCCTTTTCCATGCGGCAAGGGAACTTGGAAGAGCTGAAACGAGCTCCTGTCCAACTGGAGCTGCAGGGGGACGCCCTGCCTCACAGCCACTGCCGGGTTAAGCTCTCCCGGTGTTTTGTGCAGATGGGTCCAGGCGTCTCTTCCCCGAAACCTGATTGAGTAACGTGGTTCTGTTTGGTTGGGAAATTTGTTACAAGTACTACTTTTTAATGTGAATACTGGTGATTATTTGATACAAGAGCAGTAAACAAACAGCCCTGGGTTTACTGGGCTGCTTCTGGGCAGTGTATTTTGCAATTGGGAGTGTTGTGAAACTGGTTTTGAGTTAGCTTGGAAATGCATGTGACTGTGTAGCTGAATTTGCCAGCAAACTACTTGGCTAATTCACTCATTTCCTTGGTTATGTAGAAAAGAATGACCCACCAAACCCTTTCACTTCGTGGTAGGCACCTGCTCCTCAGCTGTGGTCTCTGTGCAGCGTCTCAGTAACTGCAGCCCCCCAATGCACAGCACACAGCATGTCCAACCTCTCTAGGTTCCTGGAACAAAGGTTGTTTAAGCAACAAGGTAAATATTACCTTATTGCACTGAGAAACTTTGTCGTCTGCATTATAATCCCATAGTGGGGGAAAGAAAACCAAACTTCTGCTTAAAATGATAATTATTTCTAGCGCAAGTAAAAGCTTAGGAGCCATGCTTCTGCTTCTATGCAATTGCCAGCACTATTTCCTGGATTTGTTAGGTGGGTACATGGAGGTTAAATAAAGCAAGGAGGGAGGGAGGGGAGAGCTAAGTGTTAGATTGACAAGCTACAACATGGAGCTTTCTGGAGAAGCGTAGTGGGTCCTGGACTCTCATGAGAGTGATGTGCCCGGTGGGGAGCACCCAGGCCATCTCACCCAACTGCAGGGCAAGGTGAGCTGCAGTCATGCTCAGCTGTTACATCATCATCCCTATCCCCACGCAGGAAACAGGGAAGGAAAAGGCAGGGAGCATCAGTGCAAACTGACCTTCAAGAGCAGCAGCATACAAGTGCCATCCTGCTGCCCTGGGGGTGCTCGTTAAAACCACCCCCTTCTCACTGCGTCAAGGCTGTAGGCTTGGGGAGCCCTGTCTTTTGGGGATGGGGTCGAGGCTGCTGCCTGGGAGCTGCACCAGGGTCTCTGGGGCAGACTTCCAGCATGGAGCTGAGCTGGGGTGCAAAGCAGAGGAGTCAGGAGTTGCCACAGGTGCCTGCATTTTGCCTGCTCACAAACAGCAGCCAAAATTTTTAGCACAGGCAGCATGGATGGGCTGAGAGCTGGGATGTTGCTGGCATAGGCAGAGTTTGTTTTTTATCTGCTGTAATTTGGTCTTTGTTCTCATTTATAGAAAGGCAACAACCTGCCTTATCTTGCTTGCAAAATCTTGCTCACCTGACCATTGATCGGCGAGTCTGCAGTACGCTCAGTCACAGGAGAAGAGAGATCTGCGCTCAGGAGGACTGTCAAGAAGACAAGTTTCCAGCTACTTTTGCCACTGCAGCCTTTGTCAAGCTCCTGTGTTACTCAGGTGAGTCTGCTGGGGAGAGAAACGTGAGATTTATTAAAGCCAGTTTAAGCTGTAGATAGGGAGAGGTATTCAGAATATCCTTGTTTTGTTTTAGTTATCCTCATCCTTTAGCTGATTTAGATCCTGTGTTGATTTAGTGATGGAGTAGTGACATTTCTGGGAGCTTTCCAGTGGGAGAACCAGTCAGAGCTAGGACAGCATCTGTAGTTCATCCTTCTTCCATTCAAGGGGAGCAAGGACCAGGCCTTTTTTTCCAGGCTAGGAAAAACCAATCTCAAGTAGGACTGCGCAGGTAGAAGCAAAGAGCTTCTGTTCCTAAGGCATATGTACAGCTGTAACTGTGGAGGCATGGACCCAGTGAAGTGTTTTCTAGCTGGCTATGAATGTATTAATCTGAGGAGACACTTTTCTGTCTCCTCCCTCCCCACAGAGGGATAAGGTGATTGTGTTCATTCTCTTACCCAAGATCCATTTCTCAGTTGTACTCTGATGAAGCTGTCATTCTAAAATGGTGTCATCGTGCCAGTGCAAAGCCTAGTGAGACTGCAATTGCACCAGGATAGAGAAGCTATATACTTTCCCTCATGCTATCAAAAAATGGCTGCTAAAACATTTTTACTAGCTGCACCCAGGCTATATGGGAATAGTTTCCTACACAGGTAAAGTTAAATGGTCTAAATCTATTGAGCAGAACCAAGTGTTTTTAAAGATGTTAATATTGCGTGTTGTGATGGCTACGCTCCAACTAAACACAACTTCAGAAAATGAAGAGTGAGATAGCTAATGTGAGGGCTTCCGAAGTAGTACTTGTGATGAGGACAGTGCATTGGTTTATTCACTTGTTCTGGATTATCTTTCATGATCTAAGGTCTTTGCCCTGTTTCTAGATATAAGACCTAGGTGTGTTATTTCTCTTAAAAACAGCTTTATTTCGGATTAGAGAAACAAGACTAAACAAGAACAAGTAAAGGGTCTTTTTGGCCAGGGAGACCATCTGTTACTGGCTGCAGCAGCGAGTGGGTGCCCACACGCTCTCTTCACTGATGGAAAGCTGCAGTCGGCAGTACACAAACCCTGCATTGTCTCCTGGCCACGTACACAACCATCATGAGACAGCATCTAGACTGGCTCATGTCTAGACTCAATTTTAAGGACTAAACTTCTTCCCTTGTGTTGTTTTATCAGACCATTTGTCTCCCAGCAGCTTGTTAGAACCTAATTCAGCTGTGTTCATGAGAGTGGTGCTGCACACAAGTCATTAAAGCACAGTGTATTAAAGAAGAGCCTGTGAACTGAAACTGCCAGTGGTCGTGCTTGTCTCTGAGCTGCTATGACAATATTGACATGAAGCAGTGCCAAGACAGCATAATACCACTTGAGCAAAGTCCCAAACAGGAGGTTACTGAAAGCAGCAGCCTGAATTTGCCTGCACGTGTTTGTTTATAGCCAGCTCTGAAATTTGCATTAAAATGGATTTCAGTTTCACAATCCAAAGACATTGACATCCCCTCGTTAACTCAGCCTTGGGAGCAAATCTTGTGCTACTGAAAGACCTTAGGCACAAGCTGTCTTCCACTTCTTGGTTTGCATGAGGAGGCTGCAGTCTTTACAAGAGCTCCAGTTCCTACCATGATTCAAATCATGGAGGGGAGGAGGATCATGGCTGGATGAAGGATCCAGGCAGAAGTCCTGGCTTTTGAGCCATGAGAGAGCAGGCACCTTACACTGTGTTTTGCAGTGTTATAACATGGATTGACAGATTTTCTTTCTTAATCCTGTCCTCTGTAGTGTTCCTGGGTCTGCCTCCTCTCTCCCAGGATGCTGAGAAGAGTCTTGTGTACCATGTTGTTCATGGGAACCTTGCCATTGCTGGCTGAGATGTCCCAGGGCCACATCTCTGTGGTCTTGCTGGGAGCCACAGGTGATTTGGCCAAGAAGTATTTGTGGCAGGGTCTATTCCAGCTCTACATAGACCAAGTGAGCAGTGGCCACAGCTTCACTTTCCACGGGGCTGCGCTGACAGCGCTGGAACCAGGGCAGAAGCTGATGTTTGATGTGCTGAAGAAGCTGGCCTGTCCCCCGGATGAACCTCCAAACAGGTGTGCTGTGCTTAAGGACCAATTCCTGAAGCTGAGCCAATACCACCAGCTGAAGACTGCTGAAAACTACACTGTGCTGAACAGGGAGATTGAGATGCTGCTTCACCAGGAGGGGCTGAAGGAAGCTGGAAGAATCTTCTACTTCTCAGTGCCACCATTTGCCTACACGGAGATTGCCCGCCACATCAACAGTAGCTGCAGACCACCTCCAGGCGCCTGGCTGCGTGTAGTGCTGGAGAAACCTTTTGGCCATGACCTGGAGTCAGCCCAGCAGCTGGCTGCAGAGCTGATGAGCTTCTTCAGGGAAGAGGAGATGTACCGGGTGGACCACTACCTTGGCAAACAAGTAAGCATCTTGCAATGCTTAGACCCTTGCCAGGTGGAGGGACTTGGTGGCTGGGAGAGTGGTGGATGCATCTGATGAGGGTGTTGTTCCTCTTTCGAATTCAGGCAGAGCCACTGGGTGTGCTCCCAAGCCTCCATTTGCTTACGGAGCCTTGTGCCGTTGTTTGTGTCCTGTACTGTGCTGCTGTCTGTCCTCTTGCAGAGCAGAGGAGATGTGCAGATGAGCCTTCTCCCACTGGTGACAAGGGTCCCCTCTCTAGAGGGAAGCCAGGGTGTAGGGGTGAATGGTATGCGTGCAGGAGGGAGAGGTGCAGATTCATCTGGTCTTCTTGCCAAGGTCAGGGCTTTGATTTCGCTGAGTAAGCAACGCCCTTTCACAGTTCTCCCATCTCATTACACGCAGGCCTCTCTGCTAGCAGTGGCTTCTAGAAGCAGTTTTTAATTTGATACGATACAGAGCTGATGAGATGTTAGTTTTGCGGGATGCTTGGGAGGTTTCCTCCTGCCCCACACTGCAGGCAGGGCATGGGGGCCTGGCTGCTGCAGGGATGGCTCAGGATATGCAGCAGCTGCATTGACCCAGAGGGAACGTATTCAAGGACATGCCATCCTTGTCTCAGAGGAATGTAATACCACATTTTGAAAGCAGCCTGTTCCAGCCATGGCACTGTGGCCAGGTTTTACTCAGAAAGGTGCATGTCCAGCTGTAAGGAGAGCATCTCTGCTAAGAGAGGGGATTTCTTCTTTGCTTCTTTTCCCTCCCCAAAAGTAGATGGCTTTAGTGGTATAAGCATCTGATCTGATCTATTTCAGCACTTTGGAGCTGTGCATTAATCCCAGGATGGTCTGACTCAGCCCTTTGTCTTTTGAGGGATATAAACTGACTGCCTTGTAGTTTGCATTCCAGCCTTTTTCACATGAAACCTCAAAATGCTTCAGCAAGACCTTTAACGTACAGTCAGTGGAGACCCCACTGTATCACCACAGGCTCTTGCTGATTCTTCTCTTCTCTCACCTACTCTGCTCTCTGCTGTGTGACATGTCTGCTGGCACTCCATAGTGTGGCCGCTCACTGGCCACATCCCAGTGCTGGATGGGGAAGGGAGGAGGAGATACTGTAGAAATACAGTGAGTTTTTGTTGGATCTTTGAACTTTCCCTTCACAGGCTGTAGCACATATCCTGCCTTTTCGAGACCAGAACCAGCAGTTTCTGGATCCAATTTGGAACCGACATCATGTGGAAAGAGTGGAGATTGTCTTGAAGGAGACTGTGGATGCTAAAGGTTGGTGAAGCAAGTGTGTGGAGCTGGGGTGAATGGGTGAGAGGGAGAACTGGCAGGCTGACTGATGATGTGAAAGTGGCCCTTGAGGCAGTGCTGGTGCAGAAGCAAAAAAGCGCAGCTGGATGATATGCTGCTCCCTGGAAATGGAGAGGGACTGCCTTATACTTTCTGTGCTGGGACTGAATCACCTTCTAGGTAGTGTTGCTGCTTCCAGGAAAAGGTTCCCATTGGAATTCAACTGGGAGTGGGGGTAGAAGCCCCAGCTTTTTCTGCTATAGACCTTTGGAGTCATTTCACTGAGCTTTCTGAGGTTCAGAGATCCCAGATCTTGGTGAGAAGCACTACATTTGGAGTTGACGCAATCTAAGGCCACCTCAGTTCAGTGCTGTGATAATCTGGCCATTTTATTGGCAACCCTTTTTTATTCCCGTCCTGTTAGCTACCAAGCTTGCACTGAGTATACATTTGCAGTATTCTTTGGAAGATGCTCTTGCATCTTTTGCTTGGACATTACTCAAACTGGCTAGTCAGTATCTGTCCAGGTACCCAGGTGAATCTGTGTTTGCCTGTTTCATTCCCTTCTAAGTACTAAGACCCTTGTAGAGAGAAAAATCCAAGCCCAGAGTTGCTAGCATGGGTCTGTTGCTGAAGGACACGGCTGCAATCTCTCCCTGCAATGCTGCAGCATCCGCTCTGCAGTGCTCAGCATAAAGCACTTGGGCTGGACTGCCACCCGCAGCAGTTCTCGGGATGTCAGGCGCCCTCAGTTCTGCAACATCAGGGCTGCTTCTCCACTCCCTCAACCTCCTCTTCTCCCTCCATCCCTCCCTCCCTCCCTCTCCCCACTCCCACCCCCAGTCACCACAAACTCAATTAATGCAACTTTACCAAGCTTTGTGTAATCCTTGGTTTGGCAGCCCAGACCTTAGCTGGGTCTGGTTTTGGGAGAGGGAAGCACTGCAGAGAGGTCTGGGGAGAACAGTGCTGTCTGTGCACAGTCTCAGCTACTCCGTGTGCCCTCCCCTCTCTGAACAACTTTGTCATTTTTCATTTGACGTCTTCTTTCCCCTGTGCGGCTTCAGCTGCAGCCTGGCTCCCAGCAAGTCTGCAGCATTGATTACACTAATGAATGTGCCTTTGGATTAGAGCAAAGGAGATAAATGTATCAATCAATAGGGGAAGCCTACGGCCATGATGTAGTCTGCAGTGTGCAGCCCGCTGCTGATGGACTGCAGAAAGGCATCTGTTTGAGTCACTTTCTTTATAAGTGCATGGTCTCCTGCCCCTTCTCCCACCGCACACACACGCTCCCCCCGCATGAGAAGTCAGGCAGGGAGAGGCATAGGGCTTTGTGCACAAAATGTTGTCTCTCAAGGGCATGGCCCAGCCAGAGCCTCCTGAGGACAGAAAACCAGGGGAAAAGAAGCAGAGAAGAGCAGCGCTCACTGCCAGGGCTAAATATTCATTTTAGTAGCAGAGGCATTTCAGAAGCCCCTCTGAAGGGAGAAGAGAAGCTTGATAGGTTCACAGTAACTGTTGGGCCAGGAGAAGAGGAGAGCAGCACAAACCAATTTGGTGTTCTCCTTGGCACACGCATTACACAGGCAGAGGGCATGGCTGCAAGAACAGCACATCGGTTTATCAGTATCTTACTTCCTCTGTCCTCAGGCCGCACCAGCTTCTACGAGCAGTATGGAGTCATCCGGGACGTGCTGCAGAACCACCTCACTGAGGCCCTGATGTTCCTGACCATGGAGCTCCCAGCCAACGTGAGCAGGGCCGAAGAAGTCTTGCAGTGCAAGCTGCAGGCCCTCCAGTCCTTGCGGGGCCTGGAGAAACACAGTGCCGTGTTGGGTCAGTATCAGGCATATGCCAGCCATGTACAGGAGGAACTGCAGAAGGGACAGGACTATGTCAGCACAACACCAACCTTTGCAGGTGAGATTTTTGGTCTGGGTCCTGGAAAGGGGGAGTAGTCTACAGCCAAGGAGAGCAGGAGATGGGAGTCCTCACTCCATGGTGCTGGACCTCCCTGCTGACACAGGGATGTCTCCAGGCACGCATCAGCATGGTAGCTGGGAGCTGTAACAAAATAATACTGTTGTCATGTCTGTTAACTAATGATCCTATAGGTGGCAAGCATTGCGTGAGAGTTAAGTCCCATTATTCTTGCTAAGGCCTGTGCACTATTTTCAGGAGTGGCCTGCAAACTCCTTTGCTTTTTCATAAAGTTGAGTTGCTCTTTGTATCTGGAGGATAAAGCATGGGGAGTTCTCTGTGACTGATAGACCACAAGGCTATCTCTGGCTATGCTGTGTTTTCTGAACATCAAAGGTTCTGTCTGAATGATATTCCTGCTCGGAAACTGGTTTCTTGCGAGACGAAAGGAGGTTAAGCAAGTAGGATACCTGGGAGCAAGCACGGCAGGGTAGCTGAAGAGCAGTTAGTCCTGTGCTGTCATGAAAGAGCGAAATGTGGAGCAAGAGACACGGTGGATGCCAAGATTTCTACAGAAGGAGAGTGATGGCTAGATGACAGTTCCCCTCAGATCTGCTTGCTGTTCAGGCTCCAGGTTGAATTTGGTAGCTGAGATCACTTTGTCTTTTCAGGTGTGCTTGTTCACAATGACAACCTGCGTTGGGAAGGGGTCCCTTTCCTCCTCGCTTCTGGGAAAGCTCTGGATGAACGGGTAGGTTATGTCCGTGTTCTCTTCAAGAACCGGGCCTACTGCACACAGAGCGAGGCTCTGAGGGATGCAGGGCACAGCCAGTGTAAAGCCAAGCAGATCATCTTCTACATTGGACATGGCGCACTCAACAGCCCTGCAGTGCTTGTGAGCAGGAACCTTTTCAGGCCTGTCATGCCAAAAAGCAGTTGGAGAGAAGTTGTAGGTCAGCCAGACCTGCGCATTTTTGGACAACCACTGTCTGATTACTATGTGTACAGCCCTGTGAAAGAGAGAGATGCATATTCTGTCCTCATCTCCAACATATACCACGGCAGGAAGGACTTCTTCATCACCACTGAGAACTTGCTGGCCTCCTGGGCGTTCTGGACACCGCTGCTGAACAGCATTTCCCACCAGCCCCCGCGCCTCTACCCTGGCGGGGTGGAGAACCAGCACCTCTTAGACTTTGAGATGGTGAGTGGGGAACTGGCGTTCACAGCGGCAGAGCCAGTGGAGCTGTTGAACCCCGACAGGTCGATGCCAAGTGATTACAAGACGATCCAGTCCCAATTTCGGCAAAGACCCCTGGTCTCAGCATGGTCTGAGGTCCTCATTTCCCAGCTGGCTTCTGATGTCGAGAAGGCAGCAAACAGGGCTGTGGCACACTCTGGGCAGTTCCACCTGGCCCTCTCCGGCGGCTCAAGCCCGGTGGCCCTATTCCAGCGGCTGGCAAGACACCATTACGCCTTCCCGTGGAGGCACACCCACATCTGGCTGGTGGATGAGCGCTGTGTCCCACTCACTGACCCAGAGTCCAACTTCTTCAGCTTGCACAACCACCTCCTGCAGAACGTCAGGGTGCCCTACTTCAACGTCCACCCCATGCCTGTGCACCTGAACCGGCGGCTCTGTGTGGAAGAGGACGGAGGCGCGGAGCTGTATGCCAAGGAGATCACGGCCCTGGTGGCCAATGCCAGCTTTGACCTGGTGCTGCTGGGGCTGGGCTCTGACGGGCACACCGCCTCGCTCTTCCCCAACTCTGAAAATGGCCTGGAAGGGGCTCAGGCTGTGGTGCTGACCGAAAGCCCTGTCAAACCTCACCAGAGGATGAGCCTCAGCCTAGCGCTCATCAACAAGGCCAGGCAGGTGTTCATCCTGGTTGTGGGGAAGGGCAAGCACGACATCACCACCCAGATCAGCAGGGTGGGCCATGAGCCAAGGAAGTGGCCTATCTCAGGTGTCAGCCCCAGCTCTGGCCAGCTGGTGTGGTATGTGGATTATGAAGCTCTGCTTGGCTGATGTCGTCAGCGTCCCTCCTCCCTTGTCTGCCCGGCCCTTACAGCCTGGATTTTCCTACACAATGTCCATGTTTTCCTGTTGCCAGCAGCACCTTCATCTCTGACAGACTCCTCTTAAGCTTCTGGGAAATTGGTGGCCTGTGGTGCCTCTGACATTTGAGCTCGGCTCAGTGTGCAGAGCTAAGCAGGAGCCGGGAGCCCAGTGCAGCATTGCTGGCTCTGCCCGGGACTCTGACTGTGACTTTGGACACGTTACCTCACCGCAAGTGCCTCAGTTTCCCCTCTCAGGCCTTTATGGTTATTAACATTGAACTACCTCGCGGGCACAACGGGAGAGTTGTTAAATTAAGTACCTGCCAAGTCTTTTCGTTTTTATTCTCAGGTTTGAGGACAGTAATGACATGTCCATCCTCTGCCCAGCTCAGTCTGGCTGGGACACTCGTGGCCTCAGCAAAATGAGTCTCGTGTGCACGTGGGTCTGTAGTCTTGTCCATGCAGCCCGCCGTGGTGTCAGCCAGCCACTGACCACGACTGGGCTCTCCTGGAGCTTTCGTGGCGTGTGGTCCCTAAATGCTGACACCGATTTGTGAGCTCACTGTAGTCCTGGGTCTTCACCAATTGCCGAGCAGCGGGGGCTGAATCTGTACGCAGTAATTTGCTGCTTTCCTTAAGTGGATGGCTGGTACCATGGGGGATGGAGAAGGAAACCACACTGCTTTTTAGGCTGTTAGAATAATGGGGTGGTGAGGAACATGGCAGTTCACAAAGCTGTTATTTGCCTGCAGCGCAATAATTATTGAGGGTAAAGCTTGGTGTTCAGGGTAGTTGTTTGTGTTTAGCCAGCAAAGGAATGGTGTTTTCCTTCACTGTCCTCTGTCTTTGTCTCATTCTCTGAAACAATTTTTCTCTGTCCTCAGAATTGAAGCTTGCAGTGCCGTTCAGTGGCTTATAAACTTTCTGTGGGAGGCAGCTTTAAAAACTAGCCGTGTATCCCTCATTACAGTATACAGGTAGTTACAGGGTTTGGGGATGGTGGTGTTGGGGTTTCAACTCAAGGACACAGACTTACAAGGGGAGGGAATTTTCTCCGTACATCTATTTTGGGCACACAGAACTAACATGCTGCATCTCTGTGTAGACAGGACAAGGTTAAGTGATTCTAGCAATGTAGCTATGGGAAGGAGGGTTGGAGACATCCAGTCCTACCTAGAGACCGTGCTCTTCCCATCCTAATTTTTACTTTCCCAGAATGCTGCCACAAACAAAGGCTGTCTCTGTGCTTTCATGATATCCCCAAATGCTCCATGACCTTCTCTAATGGGTAATTTACCGCAGCATGCCGGAGTGCAGCTTGTAGAAAGGAAATCAAGATGGGAGAACCTGGGCTGATGATCCATGTGGAGGCTTGGAGACAAACCTGCTCACCCAGAATGGCCCTAGGAGGGGGCAGCTCCACTGTAGGAAGCTGGAGCATGGATTTGGTCCCAGCTCCCGGCAGTGAGGATGCTGCACAGGAGCAGAGGCCACTTCCAAAGGGATCTTTGCCTTCCTCCTGTGAATGCTGGCCCTGTTCCCACACAGAAGGAGCTGCTAGATGGAGATGGGGAGCTGCTGGATGGGTCAGGGGGTTTCCATCAGGGACCGCGGAGCTGACACGAGATGGCGCCCTGACCCCAAGGAGCAGCGGCAAGCTGTGTGGTCTGGGGTGGTGCCAGGCCTGGCCGCCTTTCCCAGCCCTGTCACTTCCCAAGGGAAAGTAGGGTCCTCGGGACTTGGACCTGGGGGTCTGGGACCCTTCATGGACCTGCAAGTCTGCAGGATGGGGAAGGAAGGAGACTTTGCTTTAGACAGCTGGGCCATAGGCATAGGCCTCAAATCCCCTGCACAGGGATCTGCTGAATCCTAGTGATGAGGATGCAAATCGAGGTGCAAATAGCTGCTGTGGTCTGGCAGCATGCGAAGCAAGGGGAACAGGTCTATCCAGCCTGTGCTCCCAGGTTCTCAAGTCCTTGCCTTTCAGCCTAATGCTTGTCTTGATGCAGAAATCAGGACTCTTATCCTCTACTAATTGCGCAGATAGAAGTGCACTGAGCAAGCTCCAGAGAGCCTGTTACTTGTCGGCAGTTCCTAGGCAAACAGGGCCAGGGAGAACATGAGCTGGCAGAAGCTATGGGCAGCAGGAAAAGGCCAAGTTCCCAGGGACTGGCTGTGATTTCTGGCAGCCCCCAGTCCCCAGGCTTGCAGATGGTCCAGCAGAACTGCATTTTGCGTACTGTATCTGACTAAGCTGAGATGAGTTGCACTGATGCACACCACTTTGCTCTTGCATGGGAAAGGATGCGACTTGTGGTGGGGTAGCTGTTAGAAAAGCTGAAATGCAGAAGAGACACAAGTGCCTTAACTGGTCTGGTCTGACAGCTGGGATGGCTGATTATCCATTTTTGTGTGTGTGCTCATGAATAAGCTCACTGCTGCCTGTTTCACAGTTGCAGGCAGGCTTAACTACCAGCACAAATGCCAAAGGGTGACGATAAATCGCAGGGGAAGAGGGTAACATGGAAAAGCAGGAGGAAGGCAAGCACTGCAGGCGCCGTGGTGCAGGACTTGCTGGTTAAGTGGAGGCTGGAATAAGAGCGTACGCCTGAGGAGTTAACTGAAATAACTCTTCTGGAATAACTCTTTTTGTAGACGAGTGCTAGCAGACACTGGCTCCAAAATATACCACAGTGGCTGAAACAGCTGTGCAGAGGAAGATGTTTTAGGTCTGGTATGTCCATAAATTTAAACATCGTTTTTCTTCTTTAAACAAAAGTAGCCATGTTAACTTGAATCTAGTTCTTGTGTATTTGGGGTGAGGGAACAAGTTTTAATGAAAAATGGACCTACATGAGAATAAGTATATTGTTACAAATGACAGTTTATTCCTACCTTACAAATAACTGTGGCATTGGTATTTTCTTGTTTCTGCACACTCTTTTTAATATTTGGCTGTCACCTTTTGAAATAAACACTGTTTTTTTTTAAGGGGTTTATTTGCACTTTTAAATAAGGTTTGTTTTTTTCCCTAGAGAGCGGCTGTTCTTTACAGCAGAAAATAGGGTTCATTTGGGAAGTCTCTAATGGGTCACCCCCAAATTCATCCTGGATTTTATGAAAATCCAGTAAAAACATACACGCATGTTTTCTTCAGTGAACATAGCTGACTGGGTTGTTTGTTTTTTTAGCACTGTATACATATTTTTTTCACAGACATTCCTTTTAAACTCTTTAATACTTAGCATTTGCCAAATGAAAAATAAATATTTTGTAATGTATAAAATTTGTGACTGGCACAGGAGAGACTGCGGATGGGAAGAAATTATTAACAAATCTGATGGAGAAGAATGGTAGAAATCCACTGGGCTGTAGGCCAGGGAAGCACTGCTATTTTGATTTTGTAAAAGCTATTCATAGGAGGTGTGCACCTTCTTGAGAGATTGTGTATTAACCTTTCTTTGCAGAAGCAAGTCCATGGAGTAATTATAGTCTGTTTCCCATAAGTGATTATTGATAACAATTTTATTTTTTTGAAATGGCAAATAATTTCTTCATTGCATTCCTATAATTCAGTGGTATGATATTTACTGTTTTACAGAAAACTAACACTGGAATTCATTTTTTCTCACTTTAACTTTTCTAAATGAAGCTGTAAAATCTTATTTTCCCGTGAATAAGTTTTGTGATTTTTCTCATGTTGTGTAAAGAATAGAGAATTATATTTATAAAAATATTTTTTAACAATACTGTCTTTTGATTTCTTTCAAAGATTGGTGGTTATTCTGTTGGTTTGGTTTGTTCCCTCCCCCTTCCTCTGGGTGAGGGAAGCTTTAAAGCTCTAGTTGTACAAAATGACGATCTTGAATTTTCTGTAGTTAAAAACCAGGAGTCTTAGTGACCAATATGAATGAATATTTGAGTCTGTTTTGTGTGTGTATCACCTGAACAAGGCCAGGGCTTTTCAGAACAGGAACCGCCAAAGCCCTTTCAAGGTGAGAAGATGGAATCACCCAGCACAGCGCAGGGTGCTGGAATGTGCAACCCTGATGGCACCTTACGAAAGTCTCCACTGCTCCACGTTTGCTCCCAGAGTTGCATTTCCATAGCTTCTATCACCATAGTACAGAGTTGCTTAATAACTTAGACTTTGTAGAGCCATAGCTTTAACTAATTGACTCGAGAACTGCCCGCTGCGATGATGCTGTTGAACTCCAGCACGAGCTGTGCTGCGACGCTGGCATCACGCGTGGGGGCCCCGTCTCCTGGTCACTGACACCCAAGTGTTCCGTGCGGCTCCTTCCACCTCTCCAGGGAAAGGAAAGCTCACCTGGTGGCTCCCCTACACAAAACCCACGGGTGCAGTGTGCCCTGGGCAGGGGAAGCTGGCAATTCTGCCCTACTGCCCTGGGGCAGTAGGTGAGGCCTCATTCCCTTTTCCTTACAAGAGGAGGATCCGAGGATTTAAATCAGATGTTTTCTTGCTGATGCACAAAGACTCCTTCCTCCAACTGCAGTTGAAACATGCTGCTGTTGCAGACTCCTCTGGGTTTTCAGTGGATTCCCTGGGCTGCTAACGTAGTAGAGGATTTCTGTAGCACCAAGTGATGTGGGTATTTTCAGTGTCCAAATCCTCTCCAGTGCTCTCACAGATGTCTGGGTGCATTGCTACGGCACATGTATGGTACTCTCAGATGCTGTTAGTGATGCTGAGTTACTAAGCAGCCCATGCATTTGGAAATGATGTGCAGGTGAGGAGGTTCAACAGTCATGTCATAGGGCTGGGACAATGTTTTCCCACCCAGGTCAGAAATGTTTTAATTCTGGTTTAGAAAGAGTTTTGTTCTAGTTCAGAGATCATTGCACGTCACTGAAGAGAGATGCTCCGAGCAGTTACAGCATCACGGAACCCTCCCCAGACACAGTGAGCAGAGGCAGGGGTGGTAAAAGCAGCAAAAATTTCAGTGTCTTAATGCTTTTCACAACACATTTTTGGTGCTGTGCCTGACTTCTCCTTTGGCCACAGTTAAGGGCAACCCTTAGTAGGATTTGTGCCTCCAGACTCACATCCTGCCTTAGCAGGGATTTGGTTTATTGCCTTCCTTCCACCAAAGAGATGACTTTAAAAGGGGCAATTAGGGAGATGGTGGGGAGTGAAAAGCAGTACATTTCAGGAGGCCGAGCGATCCTGAGACAAGCTGCCTTGTGAAATGTCTGTGGGTAATGTGAATCGATGCAGCTCGCTCCAGCTGCTCCCCTGCAGAGGGCTGGCACGCCGTCCTGTGGCAATGCAGCACTGGGCTCTCCTGCGAGCATCACTGCAGACTGCACCCGGCTGTGCCCTCACTCTGCTCCCTGCGGCGGGACACGCTGGCTCTGTTTGACAGATTGCTCTACCGAGAGGAATTTCCCGCAGAAACTATGTCCTGGTGGCGCTCTCAGCAGACATCGCCTCATTTTTTCCTTAAACAGGGCTCCCTTTTTGTAGGCATCTCCTTATCCACAAAACAATCTGGGTCTTGTGTGAATGGTGTTTGGCTCTGAACGGTGTTGCTGAAATTAGACCTGTGCACACAGACAAACTGTCAAGCAGGTTCTTTTCTGTAGATCCCAGCTTATTTTTAACAGGGTTTGGGCACTTTTTTCGTACGCTGCTTTTCTTACATTGGGTGTATTTTATGAGCTGACACAGTACTGTGTGCTTGAAGATTTGGGGGAAACTCCCCCCTGCTGCCCACAGAAAGGAAGAGAAGAGGATTGCGAGATGGGGTGGGAATGGGAGTTCAAATTTGTGTCCCTGGCTGAGCTGAGGGGGACTGGAGCTGCAGCTGGCACCGCTCAGCTTACTTCCCCCGAAGGAGGGAAACCTGGGGTGAAATGCTAGGGAAAAGGGCAGCAGGCATGCAGGGAGAGGGAGGAAATAAGACGATGAGACCCAGTGCTCTCAGTCTGCCTGGGGTGTGCGTATCCCACCTGAGACGGTGCCTCTGGGATGAACCTGATGTTAAACAGCTTGATCTGGGAAAAGCAAAAAGCAAAAGGAAGGGAAAAACCATGGGTGACTGGGATTCTTGCTCCTGCATGGCTCCTGCATGGTCCTGCTGGTCCATGGCTGGCAGCGGGGAGCCGTGGGCAGCACTCTGCCCTGACTCACTGCGGGTGAGTCACCTCGCTTGCCCGAGTTCCCCTTCCCTCTCGCTGTGCAGCAATAGTAAATCGGCTGCCCCACGGGGATACGAGATGTTTGGAAGAGGCTGGAGGAAAGCTGCTGGAGGAATAGAGAGCTTTAGCTGACAGGGTCCCTGTTGTGTGTGTCGAGTCGTGTTCATCAAATAATATCAGCCAGAGTACTTGCCAGGGAGCAGCAGTAGTCAGAATCTTTTCAGCACAAAGCCAGGGCCTGTCCTCATCGCTATTATCTGCTGCAAGCAGATGCTGCCTGGCATCGCCCTTCCCAACAGCAGTATGACCAAACCGTCTGACAAACAAACCACCCACGTGCTGCAGCATTTTGACTTGCAGAGTGACATTTTTGTGGGTGCTTTTCCTGGGCTCCTCTCTGGAAGCACTTGGGTGTCTGGAAGAAAAAGAAGGGTGCTTCGGAGGCGAGCGCGCCAGCAGCAGAGGGTGCTGCTCGCCCAGGCTGCGGAGCTGCAGGCAGCGTGGCTCCAGCCCTGCACGGGAGCTGCTGCAGGGCGCGGGCACTGGGAGCGGAGCGCTGAGCTGGGGCGCAGCCGGCTCTGGCAGCCTGCTCACCCCCGAGCTGCAGCACAGCTCCTGCTCCTCTGTAATCCTGGGTGCTTCCAGTTTCCTCTCATGGCTCCCTTCCTTTTCCCCATCAAATTGGCCAGGAACGAATTTTTCTGCTTCCTCACTCCCACTGGCTGCTTGTGCACAGGCTCTGGCCATGTGCTCAGCCTCCCACATGCAGGCTTGTGCCACGCAGTGCAATAAGCAAAAGGAGCGTTACGCTGCGTCCTTTTTACTGCTAGCAGTTGTGCCAGCCCATATAGTGACTGCGGTTTTAGGGGAGTGCTCGTGACACGTGCTCTCATTAAGAGGTAGGGCCATGTCTGTAGTACAGGTACCTCAGAGGTAGCTGGGCAGCCAGCTGGTGTTGTAAGGGTTACTCCAAATAAAACTGGAGATTTGGAGAACTGGAATGTTTGCAGAGCATCTTCTGCATCCAAGCCCTCCAGAGTTGTATATATCCCATTCTTTAAGGCAGGCACTTCACACCCAGCGCCCTGTGCTGGAGCGGAAAGGCAGAGGAGCAGTGACAGGAGACTTCACAGCAGGCCCCTGCTCACCGGGTGAACATGAAACATTCTTTAGGCTTTCTGCAAAATACCTGGATTCTACTTTGTTTTAGAGAAAGGGTTTCAGTTCATTCAACAGCTTCATTTATTTGTGTTGCAGTGGGCAAAGTGTTGTGTTGACTGTGCTGAGACATGAACTCAGAAGAAGAGATTAATGAAAAGGAAGATGACTTTTTTTTTCTTTTTTCTGCAAAAGGGCCCCTTGGGGATGCCTCTTCTTCCTCCTCCATCCCACTCTTTTACTCCCTTTTCCACCACACCGAGCCATCTTCCAGCTGAGGAGGGCCTGTTGATTGTCCTCTAAGCAGGCTTGGCAGGATTTCTACCTCATGGGGTTGCTGTTTTAACAGTCTCTTTCTCTGTTCTGCAGCACACTGGGTTACTTTGGCTTTGTTGCTGTACATTACAGACACTCATTGTTCCCTATCTGTCGCATTGTCTCCCTTAATTCCCACAGGCAGAGCCTGCATGCAGCACGTACGTGTTTCCGGGCAGTGTTTAGTCTCTCTCTCTCTGTCTCTCCAGGGCACAGAAAGCTGCATGTTTGCTGCCTGCCTGTCTCTGTACTCACCCCCAAAATGCAAAGCGATTGGATCCCCTTTTTTGATACCTGCCAGCCTGCTGCTGCAAGGTCAGTATCAGCCAGGCATAAAGCACGCCTACAAAGCCTGCACCAGCCCGACAGTCTGTGC
This sequence comes from Anseranas semipalmata, assembly GCA_013399115.1. Lineage (NCBI taxonomy): Eukaryota > Metazoa > Chordata > Aves > Anseriformes > Anseranatidae > Anseranas > Anseranas semipalmata. The sequence continues at coordinate 76,525 of VXAA01002927.1, forward strand.
TCTTAAGAAGGGTTTTGATGCTGAACTTCAGACCTTCAAAGGGTTCCATTTATCAGAAGGCGGGTGCTCACCCCCTTCCATGGCTAATCTACGATACTGAATGCTGAGCACCAAAAAGGAGTCATGCCAAGTCGTGTCTTTCCCCCGCCCCCCTTTTAATAATCTTAGCATAAACTCACAGGGATGAGAGCTAGAAAAGTCTCTTCTAATCCGGACTTCATCCCCAGTTAGTTTTCCAAACAGGCTTAGAGGGATTCCATTTGCAGGCCATAAACACCGGCATTTGTCAGCCACCCCCCTCCACCACTGTTTGCACTGTTGTTTGAAATGTAGACGGAATTCAAAGCAAGCAAGCGAAGAGTAGCAATTCCTGCTTCTTAAGGAAGCAGGAGAGTCAAATATTAAGGAAATAAAGGGAGACAAGATTCTGTAGGAGCTGTGATCTCATCTGGCCAGGAGCCACCACAAAGCTGAAAAGTTCTGCTTCAGCACTTGTCACATCTGGTTTCCTCTGACCTCCCTGCTGCCATTATCCCCCTCCACCCCACTTACCCTTCTCTCTTTAAAGGACAGGGATCTCTTGTAGGGCAGGAAACCTTCGTGCAGCTGGAATGAGAGCACCAGCAAATGTAAGACTGAGACAGCCCTCAGACAAAGAAGATCAAGCTGGCAATGGCAAGGTGCTCAGGGAGAGGTAATGCCCTGTCAGGGTCATCTGCCATGGATCTCAAAATACTGCATCTGATCTTCTTCTCGCTAGTAGCGAGGGGACAGGCAGCATCCTCACTTGCTGAGGATAAAGCCACAGTGTGGGCTGTCAAATCTGACTCCTTTCACTAACAATATGTGTTTCAAACAAGAAGATTTCTTGGAAAGCCATCATCTCCTTTGTGTTTGTCCAGCGGGATTTACGTGATGCTGGTGCTAACAGGCTGTACTTCTACAGTGATTCAGTGGAGTGGACACAGCAGCTTTGGGTAAACTAAAACCGACTTCTATTTACTGGATGGGTCAATAAAGGATCTGTGCAACCATACGGCACTTGTAAACCTGCTGTTTTCCCAAGCTTCAGATGTGGTTGCCTCAGTATGAACGAGAGATGAACTTAAGCAGTGTTAGCAGTGGAACAAAATACTCTGTTGCCATGGGTATGTTCTCGTGCGCTTGTGTCCATAATTGGAAGTCACATAAAGAAAAGAGGATAAGATAATCTTGAGCAAAGCAGCACTCACCACGTTGGAAGTGACGAGACGATTACTTCTCATGGGACAGGAGCTTCAGTCTCACCTGGAGGGGCAACTCAGTTTCTCTCCCTTTAGTGTAACATTCCTCTTGGGAAAGGGGCAGAACTCAGTGCGATATTCCCTTTTGAGGCTCACTTTGGTGTCTGGAGCAGGCTGCCTGCTCAGGCCCGGACGGGTTAATGGGTATTACAAAACCAGCCTGAGATCCAGGAGACCTGTCTTCCATTCCCTAGGCTGGCACAGGTCCCCTGCATGTGACCTTGGACAAGCCATCTCTCAGTTCGAAAACAGTAATACTCCTCTACTCGCGAGGGATGTAATGTGCTCTTGGCGAGATAAGTGAGTGCATACTGCACCGCATTTTGTTTCTGAAGATATTTAAAGAAGTTTCACAGAGAGTGCAGAGCCATACTCCAATCTCACAGTTGGAAAAAGCAATTGTCAGAGGGCACTGAAAGCCAACGGGCCAAGCAGAACCGGCCCAGCCCTGCCATGCCTGTCCCTGTGGGGATGATAACGGTCTATGTTTTAATAGGCAGCTTTAATAATCTAGCCCTGAGACGCCTTAGAAGACCTTGCTTTTCATGCAACACGGAGATACTTTTGTCCTTTGAAAGACACTAGGACACCCAGAATCATTAGTTGTGTTTTGACATTTCAAACACAAAACTCACTGTCTGTGAGGAAGAGGTGGAGTGAAATCACATTGTGCCTTTTCCAGCTCATCTGATCCTGATCTTTTCCTGCAGAAGAAATGTATGACAGCTCATAGATCCTTCCTTTGTCCTGAGTATCCTTGTATGGGTTTAGCTGAACACAATTGTCCCCACCTCAGCTGCTACGAGAAGCTGGCCCAAATTTTAGCTCCTGAAGGCTTCTTTCTCTCCACCCTGAACACAGAAAGGTCAGGGGAGCCAACAGCCAGGCTGAAGGAATCATATCACACCTAATGCTTTTCTCCTTGCTCTCTGCTTTTCCTGCTGCCTTGGCAGAAGCCTAGCCTTTCTTACCTTGCTTTCACCATTCAGGCCTCAAGAAATTGATAGGTGCAGTGCTGGGAGGCAGCTAGCACCGCTGCGGTGGAGTTAGTGGAGCAGCTGAATTCAGGGGCCGACTAAAACCTGCTGAGTTTCCTGTACAGTTCTCAGACCTCATTAACATCTTTCTTGGACTCAGTGATGACATGTCTCTGCTGCTGCAGAAGGTGCTCATGCTGTGCCGACCATTTAATACACCCTGGGGAGCTGTGGCGAGGCGGGCCAAGGAGAACCTGCTTTCAGAGTCTGCACGAGTGAGATCTTGGGCTCCCCTCGGGACCCTGGCCCCGGCCATTGCTCGGTTATCCTCTGGGGCACAGCACATGGGCAGGGAAAGGTCTTGGGGCAAGAGGAAATTCCCCCATCCACATGTCTAGGCATCAAGAGTTACTGTCAGCCGACTAATTAACAACGGCCTTCCTAGATTACGAATCCGTGTTAGCCTTTGCCCCACTTCCACCAGTCAGGTTCTCACATTACAGCAGCCTTCCACCTTGGCAGTAATGAAACAAAGCCTTCAAAGTAGGTGTACTTTAGTAGGTGTAGTAGATTGATTTACTGTAGAGGAGAATCTGGCCCACAGAGCTCCGATTCTAAGGAGTTTTGGAGTTTCCCGAGACAACACTCCAGGTTGTGTTGCTCTCCAGCTCATGCCTAGGTGATACATTCCTCTAACATCTTTGGCACAGCCCAAAGAGATAGGAGGGACTCTTCTAAACAGTGGGGAGAACTGGGAAAACTCTCCACAGACAAGGATGGGTGCACACAGAAAGCTGCAGGTGTGCCCACAGAAGCAACCGGAGCCAGTTTGCAGCGTCAAAATCCTTCCTCTGCTCACTCTGAGCAACATCTGCAGGGTCTCCAGGTTTGGCTGACTGTCCAAGAACGGGACAGTAACCTGCAGGAAAAGCCTAAGGGGGAGATTTGCACAATACACTTGGGGGCTATCACTCAGTAACTTCTGCTGAAATTATCGGGGAAAATTGACTTAAACGGCAGCAGGACTAGGTCAAAGCAAAATAGTTTTGAAAAAGCTACTCAAACACATATCTATTTAACAGGAAACTTCTCCCATTTCTATCTTGCAGGGTGTGAAAGAACCTATTTGTGCTGTATCTACCAGCTCCCTGGTGTTTCTGGTCAGCTAGAGTAATAAATGTAATGTGATGTGAATGTGTTATTTAATGAACCACAATAGCTGGCACAGAGCAACAATTCCCCAAGGACTTCAAAATATGCTTAACAAATTAGTGCCGCAGCCCTGCAATGACACAAATGCACATATGAACTACTTCATGTGCATGCATTGCCCCGTGGAGCACAATGGGATTATTTCCATGCATTGGCCAAAGCACGGGATTTTTTTGGCTGTGTGGCCAGAAAGGGGTGAGGAGGTGTTCAGCAGGCTGCCGCAGCTTGGCCTTTGCATTACAAGGTCCTAGGGAAGATGCAGCCTCCTCATTTCTTCTGGCAGTTCGGTGGGTTCAGCACCATTCCCTACCCCGCTACAGGTCACTGAGTGCCCTGCTGTGGCCACCCCGCTGAAGTGACATAGCAGAGGGGAGCAGGCGGTCCCTGGGGCCAGACGATTTCATCTCAACCCATCTGCAGCTACACGATTTCTTCCTTGTAAGCACTGGTGTTGTTATGTTGCAAATTGTGCATTAATGCATGGCCCATGAAATGTGGCAGAAAGCCTGCAGCCTCCCCGGAGGTTCAGCACATCTACATACCCAGGAATTGCCTTCCTCACTGCTCACCTCCCTCACCCCCTTAGCGGAGCATGGCAAGGAGAAAAACAGCTCAGTATCCTAATTAAAAGGTAGGTAAGAAGGACACACTCGCACATTGAACCTTGTTTGAAGGAAGGCCCAGTGCTGCAAAGGAGCTTCAGCAGAGATGAAAGCAAAGCCCTCTGGAAGCAGGGACATACAAATGAGGACACGCCAACGAACCCCGCTCCCTTTTCAGGTGTGCCCCAATTAGTGATAGGAGCTGGGCAAGGCCTGGTGCTAACGTCCAGTCCCCCAGACAGCGACCTCGGCTGCTTGCAGGGGCATTCGCTCGGTCCTGCTCGCCTAAGTTACGACAACTACCAGCTTATAACTGCAAGGTGTATTGCTACAGACCCTTTTTGTCTGGGAAGACTGAATCATCTCGAAGGGACATCACTGGGTCAAATTTGTCCTAAAAGTTGCTTTTTGCAAAAAGACCCAAGCGAACAGAGTTGTACTTCCCTGCTTTATTTCTGCAAACAAATCGATTTAAAAAAAGCAAACACGCGTTCCCTGGAGCCTTTGCAACGCAAATATTGCAGCACCGCGGCAACCCATAAAGACACCGAGGAGGAAATTCGTTACAGCGCGGCTAGACCGAGCGGTGCCCCTGCTGCCCACCCGGGCCCGATCCCATCCGGAATCGCCGCCGGCGGCCGTCAGCGAC
>VXAA01002927.1:81442-173365 GCA_013399115.1 Anseranas semipalmata
TCTTCCCATCGCTCGGAGCGGTGCTCTGCTCCCCCGGGCCGTGCAAGCTGCGTGAAACCGGTGCCAGCTTCCAGAAAATAAGAAATAAATAGCAAGCGCTGGGCTGAGGCCGGGCTTTGTGAGCCGCNCGGCGTAGCCGCGTGTGGGTTTGCGAAGCAAACGCTGATAGCGGCGGTTCAGAGCTCGCAAACGAAGTTCAGCTCGTGAAGGAAGTCGGGTTGTTTGTTCAGCGTCTGCGGTTACGGTGCTGCTTTTGGTGGGCTCTGGAGCGCACCTTGCTGGGCCTGATGAACGTCTCAGCTTTTTTACGACGTAAATCAGTGCTAATATGATGGCAGCCCATATAATCCTATGTCTGAAGTACCTAGGGCTGCTCTACAGAGAGATTAATCTCGCTGTAGCCTGCTGCAGAAGTATGCCGTTGGGTCTCCCTGTTACATGACAGCCGTGGGCAGTTGGTGTGGCTGATGGGTGGCAGTGGCCATGCCTCGTCAGAAATCCATGACCTGAGCTGCTGCTCAAGATGAGGAAGCTTACCAAATCTTTCTAAAGATGGAGAAAGATCAGCTTTTCTTGTCCTGATACTGACGCAAGATGAATTTATGATCCTTCTGTCCTAGAAGCAATCTTCTTCAATAAGACATCTGGCTATAGGGTGGATGGGGTCAAAGTACCTATCTCAGCCTAGGGAGAAGGATATTTCTGTGGTGAGTTGATAAGGAAGCTACTGGGGGTGTGATGGAGCTGTGCTGCTGTTTACAAAGTGAATGGCAATGCTGAGAGGCACTTCACTGGCTTGTGGAGGAGCCCTCCCTGACCAACCGGCTGCTGGTACGCCCGTCTCCTCCCTGCTCCGTCAGTGTGCCTGGCCTCCAGCCCTGCCGTGGCTCTCAGGAGTTGTGATGATGGATGCGTAAAGCTGTAATTTATTCTTCTCCCCCTTAGTTCTGCTGAAGACGAGGGATGAACTTCAGCAGTGTATTCCTCTGGGGGGCATTGTGTTGTTGCAGTACACCAGCAGCAGGCTTTTGCAGCCTCTCTCCTGCTGTAGGGTTACTGAATTGCACTGTAATGTGTCTGAAGTTTGTTTGTAAACTTACGTTAGAGATGTGGTTTTGTGTTCCAGGAACTGGCTAGCTGAGATGTGCTGTGTCTGTGTGGAATCAGATCACTGCAGCTGGGTCCTGGATGTGGAAAATGTGCTCTGCTTGCTCCTTCCTTGCCTCTCCCTGGCTCCCTACGTTTTCTTTCCTCAAAAAAGTGAAAGCAGTCTGCAAGGGCTGCTTGTCTCCTCAAATCCCTCTTAAGAAGGCTAATTAAATTCATGGAGTCACCTGAATTAAAAATCTATAGATAGTGAGCCAGTCATGACACTGGATGCCAAGCTTTGTGAGTGGGTGCAGACTGCTGACAATTAATATTCCTAGTTAGTGTTTCTGAAGAACAAAAGATGTGGAAGAGAGTATGTCCTGTGGCTGAGGTCTGTCTCTGGCAGATTTCATGGCTGGTGCCACCGAATACACTGGAATTGGCACCTGGTAGCCGTTTCAGACTGATACACCAATGTGAGTTGTGCTTACGGTTTTGGGCTGAAGTGTGCATGTACTGACTCAGGCTGGAGTCAGGGCTTGTGTTGGCAAGGGGAGTGAGGATTAACTGGTGCTGGCAGGGAGCATCAATGAGATGACCTCAGCTGGGCTGTGCAGCGATGCTCCATTGGCACAGCTTATCTTGCTGCGGGGAGGGAGGCTTCTGCTTGTATTAACTAGTAAAGCGATGGTAGCATCACAGCAGCAGAGAAACAGCTTACTAGATCTGCATGGATTATACTAACAAGGTCTGTTTTGGTATGAGGTGCCTTAACCTTGACCTTACCAAAGGCTGGTATATGTGGCTGGTTGTGAAACTTGCTGCCCTGCTCCTCTGTATTTGTAGGCATGTGACAGAGCTAGCAAATTAAGCTGCTAGTACAAGATACAAGTTAGACATCAGTTGCTTCCAGGCAAAGCTGTGTAATGCCTGCAGAATAAAAGTGAGTAAGTGTCTGAGAACCAAGGTTACCAAACTGCGGTCAGTGACTGCTTCGCTGGTGGTCACCATAGAATGGGTTGATGTCAAGGTGTTGACTCACTTCCAGTTACTACACAGCTCTGAGCAACAAAGATCTTCCCTTGAGTTACTCCTCCATGTGAGTAATTGCTACAGCTGCCACTGTTTCAATAAATAATTGCTGGGGGGCAGAGGGGGATGAGCGCAGTTGTCCTTGGCAGAGATGGGATATGTGCTAGAGGAGATGGCCAAACACTTGGTAGAGTGCAAGCCTGAGGAAAACCTAGCTTAAAAGTACTAGTTTCCAAGCACATGGATGGGACTTGAGGAAACCACAGTTATAGGGCTTTCTTGTGGACTCCTAAGGCAGTGTTACCTTTTTAAAAAGAAAAAATGGGGAAGGGGTTGTTCATAGACTCACTGTCAATTCTGTACCATAGGTAATGCTTTGGGAGCTCCTGGGCTAAAGTAAATTGGCCTGCTGGGTTGCTCAGGAAATTCTCTTCTGCCTGATCATACTTTCGGGTTAAATAGGGTCATCAGCAGTCTCGTGGGGCAGCTGAGTATGACAGGAGACTGAAGGAAATTCACTCTTGTGCGTGGAAGGATGTCCTTGTGAGGGAATTGGTGAGCTGTAGAACTTAAGTATAATGTATAAATGCTCAAAACAGAACAGGAAGTTTTGGGGCCTGCTTTTTTAAAAAGTGAAGTGAAGCCCTGTCAAGTCCAGATGAGAGGTGCAGCAATGAGATTTAGAGCTTCAATCTGTCATAGTGCTGAGCTGGGCCAGAAAGGAACACCTGTTTCTGGCATATGGGGAAGGGGTGGCCTTTAGCAATTTAGCTTGCTGATTTGTTTGAGGCACTCCCAAGCTGGGAGCTATTGACTTTGCTTAGTAAATGCACAAACCTGTCTAGTGCTGTGGACTGTTTGTTGTGGTTCTGGGCAATAAGTGTTGTAACATTTGGGAGGCAACAGAGCTGCTTGGCATTGCTGCAGCATCCAAGAAAAAGCTTTAAAAACAATCATAAATATTGAGACATCTGAAATTACCTCTGACTCAAGCTGTTCAGGTTATTTACAGCTGTGCATGTCTGACTAGGCACACCTTTTTCTTGGATTAAAGACCCTATCAAAGGGGATATGGATCAACTCTAAATCAAGCAGAGTCTCTGCTCCAGTTCAGTCACCCATTGAACTTAGTCCTTGTCCATACAGATTCTCAAACATGATGTCCTACTGGCTTGTGTATCTCTTCCTTGCAGAAGAAAAACTGTCTCGTAGCATGTCCAGCGACAGGGGAGACACCGGCTGCTTTGCACAGGCAGCAGCTGAGCAGTTTCGTAGCTCTTCTGACTTCCACTTTGGCAACTGCCAGGCTTTGCTCAAAGAAGTGTACCAGAAGTGCCAGCTCATATGGGCTTGTGCTGCCTGCTCAGTGTGCTATTGATTGTTTGAGCTCTTGATATACAAGTGCTGTGTTTTGGGTGGGATTGAGGAATGGGAGTAGTTTTCTTTAACTCAGCTTTTTTTTTTTTTAATCCAGCTATGGGTTCTTGCTTACTTCTCTGGATACAGTATAACTCCTCCCCTCTTGCTGGTCTGGGATATGGGTGTCAGCCATCCACATTCACTGTCTGACCTAGGCAAGACTATGTTTAAGTGGATGAAGTACCTCAGTTGCGCAGGGACGCATTGTTGGTGATGTGGCTGAGCTAGTTCAGAGTTGATCTAACATCTTACGGAAGTCTGACTAATGTTTCCTTTCTGCAGTCACCTGTGTTACTGCTAGGAAAAATCCACTGTCCTCTGGAGTCTGCACTTGCCTGCAAGTCTGTGCCCATATGGAGTGTGGGTTCTGGAAACGGGGTCAGTCATTCACTGAAAACTCTTCTAGCCCAGCAGCGGAGCAAGGGGAAACTCATGGATGCTTGTAGTGATGTGTGATAGAGATGTAGCCTTGTTATACATGTGGCTTTGCACCTGGGAGAAGTATAAACCAAGTTGTCTGAAGGATATACACATGCTACTGGAAAGCAGGATGTCTCATTTGGTGCATACACTGGGAGAACTCGTGATGTTCTTGTATGTCTGCTTCTGCTTTTGCTTGCCTCACAGCTGAGAGGTCAAGAACAATGTTATCTGCTTTGGCCCTTCCACCAAAGGACAGACTGAAGCACTTAGCTTCTGCTATGTCTCTGCATAAACAAGCTTTACATAAATGTCATGAGGAAAATCTTGAAGAGCAAGCGAATGGGTGTCTGTCAGTCTTGCTGTTTCACTGACGTTCTGTCCAAGCTGTCTTTCCTGATGAACTTGCAATGCTGTAGTAAACACTCCAATACGTGTGTTGCTAGTGTTGGTTAGGTGTGTGCTTGGCAATTCTTTCCTGGCCTTGTTACAGGAATCGATATTCCTGGTGGCAGTGAAATCTTGCTCCTGTTCAGTGACTGGAATAACTGACCAAGTGCCAACAAATCCTTGTATGCATTCGTAGGCAAGGCTTGATTTCCCTCCCTTGCAGTCAGCCCAGCTGGATGCTGCTTTTCCTCCTTGGAAGATGAAGGTTTCTTCATGTCAACCAAAGTATCTATTGCAGATGTATCCTATTATTAGGGGTTTAAAAGCCAGCAACTTTCTGAATAGTGGCTTCTTAGCTAGTCACTAAACAATCTGTCCCCATCACCCTAAAACAGGACTACAGTGTGATCTTGAAACAAACCTGCCTGCGAGCTCTGGAAGCAGGCTGAGCTAGTATGGCTTTGATCCCGAAAAGGCTTGGGAGTTACTGGTCCTCCAGAGCTGCCCATCTGGAAATAGCGTGTGACTAAGGAATGTTTTTCTACAGAGATTGTGGTTTAAATCTTAATTCTGGGTGTTAATTGCGTATGGGAGCTACTTTCTTCTGGAGCTGTGGGGTGACACGTGCTGCCTCAACTCTTTCCAGCATTTCAGGGATGGAAATGCAAGCAGACATTCCCTGATAAGATGAATGTGGTGTCAGCTGGATGCTATCTTGAGGTCCACCCCCAGCATACAAAGTGGGTAAGGGTACTGACAGAGCATCAGCTGAGCTGTGAATAATGTCCTGCTCTTGAGCTGAGACTGAGTAAAACTGTCCTAGCCCAAAGGACTGCCTGAGCACTGCAGGCTGCCTTTGCAGATGCCCCTTTTTTTTGGAAAGAGTACAGAGAGAAAAGCAGTTTCTTAACATGTTAACCATGTTTGTGCTGTGGGCATGGACCACTGGGATGAGCAGATGCAGTTGCTGGCTGGTGAGATGGGTGCTTGGTGCTGCCTTGTGAATGCTGGGGAAAGTTTTTACTCATGTGTTGCCATGCCTGGGGTCAGGCTTAAGGTCCAGAGCCTTCCAGACCAGCTGGTGCTTGTAGGAGTCTGACAGTATTATGTGTGCCCCAGGGAGTGTGGTTTAGAGGGATGAGTGCAGGGCTGCAAGCCAGGGACAGCTGTGGGCTAATCCTTTCTATACATCTGGCTTGATGTGTGGCCTTGCTTCAGTCACTGAATTCTTTGCTTCAGGGTTTTAAGAAAGGGAAGAAAAAAGTAACATCTTTCTTATATGATTACCTTTGGCAGGGATGGATGCTAATACCAGGTTTTATTTAATGGTCTCTACCCTGTGGCTCAGCCAAGCAGTTGGAATAGGAAAGACTTATGATGCAGGGATTTCTGACAGTGCGGCAGGGAAGGTGGGAAATGTCTTCCCTGTCCACAGGGTAGAAGTGCCACAGCTGGGAGCAGGGTGCTTAGCATGCTGTAGGCTTTCTGTTATTTCACTTGCGGTAGAGGCCTTACCTCCCTTCTGGATTTCTGTGCTGTGTTTAAGCAGGGTTGAACTTCAGCTTTAAGGAAGACTTTTGGATCTTCTGATTTTACTAGAAACAGTCACCTGCCCTTGCCTTACCCATTCTTAGCCCTGGAGAGTCTTATTCACTAATACTTTCTTGTCTACTTTTAGCTCTGCTAGAAAATGTGAAGACAGACTTCAAACTGAAGCAGAGCTGCTACTGTATAACAGTAAAGCTCTTAACCTGCAAAACCTCCCCTGGGAGCTTTTTCTTTTTACAGAAAGAAAAATACACAAACATCTGCCTGATTTCAAAGCGGGAACAACAACTTTTGACTTGAGAGCTTTGGGGCAGAAGGTGGTAATGTCTGAATATGGAGTTACCAAACATGGGCTTTTTCTTTTAGCCTGGGAGGGGAATTTGATGAAGCTTGTAAGTTGGAGCAGCTGTGTAGATGTTAGTTTCAAACTGCTTTCTTTGGATTGCTGGTATGTTATCATGTCAGAAATCTGTCCTGAGGAGATCCCGGATGGGGCCTTGACACCATAAATGTACAAAGGCACTCGGTTGCACAAAAACTACAGAAACAACTTGGTTCTAAAGAACGTGAGCCACTGATGGTAAACAGCCAAGAAAAGCATGCAAGGGCTAAGGCCAAGCTGTTCTCTACATGATAAGCCTACATTGGTCTCAGATGTTTAGAAATCCTTAGTTTAAACTTTTGGCAACTTCACTGTGGATAACTTCTGGTTTGAATGGCGTTTTGGAAGTTAAACTCTACATTAAGCAGAGATGTGAAAAATGCCTGGATTCCAACTATGGTGTCTTGTGGCTTGAAGGAAGTCCTGGGGTTTGCCAAAGTGCAGTTCTTACTAGACACCCCAATTTCTTGTCATGTGGTGCTTCAGGATCCCTGGGTCTATAGTGATGTAGCCTGGTGAGCTGTGCTGCAGGGAAGCATGCAAAGCACTGCTTCTTAGCGAAGATAATAATGACCCTTGAAATGCTTCCAAACAGTCTTGATCTGCACTATGGAGGAATTGGGACACCAGGTATGTGGTATGGAGGGGCTGGTGCTGTGTTGTCAGCAGTTCTGCATGGAACAATCTCTTTGATAGACAATTTTCCATAGCTATTTAAAGGCTAAACATGTCATCGTATTGAGTCTGGATGATGAGGGAGGGATTGCTTTGTCCCATTTCAATCCCAGCGCACTGGTTCATCTGGGACTCGAAGTTTCAGGAGGTGCCTACATGAATAAACACCTACAACTTTGTGGACCAGCTGGTAAAGGGTAAGCTGAACTGGGAGAATTAGCACTGATGCCCTAGTTCCTAGGAGCTGTTGAGCAGCTACAGAAGAAACCTGTTGACATCCTTTGCTGAAAAGAGATTTGGGGCCTGTATGGATCCAGCAAGTACCTGGCTTGTCAATGTATGGCTCACTTGTATGGGCAGGGAGTATAGCTGCTTGGACTGTCTATTCTGGGGTTACATGATGGGCATGAGCTGCTGCAGGCTGATGTGTGCTGCTGTTACCTGACAGTTTGCTGTCACAGCTCTGTGGTCATGACTTGAGGGCTTGGCTTCTTTGCCTGCTGTCCCACACAGTCTTACTACTAATGGTCTGGGGTTTTCCATATGGCATGTTGTGCACTTCCAGCTGGAACAAAATGGAGCTGGGGAGTGGGAGTGAATTAACCGAAGGAACGTTTCTTTTGTGAGCCAATGCATTGCTTTCCTCCCTACTACAGAGCAGCTTGTTTGGAGTGCTGTGTCCCTCTTGCAACAAGGATCAGACAGACATTTATAAGTGGTTTCAGCCTCAGACTTGGCTCTGGTGTTGATTCAGGCACATGCATCTCTTAGATGTTGCTAGCATAGCTTAGTTTGCAGCCTAAGAGGAAAAGGGCAGAAAGGCTGCACACATGGCACTGATTCCAGCAGGATATTGCTGTAAGGTTAGGTATGTGGCACACTGTCTTGCCAATGTTCAGCTGCTGCTTGCATTTGTAGAAGTTAAAAAGGGGCAGTTAACTGAAGTGAAGTGGCTGTGAGTTTTGGTAATGTTGAAAATCCAGGGGAGTAGAGGCAGACCAACAAAGTAATACACTACTGGTTGTCCAAGCTGTGGCTTTGGCTTGCTGTATGTTGGCATTTGGGAGGGGGGGAAAAAAAGGGGCAAAGTGTGTATCTTTAGTAATATGAGCTTGCTTCAGTGGCTGAGGTTCATCCTGGAATTTGGAGATACTGTGTTCTTCTTGATATGTGCCTCATTTTATCAGCTTCAAGATATATTCAAGGACCAACAAGCTGCTAAATAGCTTAACTTTCTGAACTCTGTTTGCAAGAAGCAGGCATTGAAGGAACTGAGCTCTCCTGGAAGGTTCATTCTATGCACTTCGACAGCTGAATCTTTCCTGTCTTACTGAGGTACTGGGGTTCCTCATGTGCTTCTGATCCGCTGGTGTAGATGCGTGCCAAGTGACTGAAAGATGTTGCCTTCCAGTGAGTGTTGTGGAGGGGCAGGTTGTATGTGCCCACACAGGCCTGAATCTGCACTTCTGGCATGAATCACATGAAAACTGCAGGCTTGATATGAGTAATCAGACTATTGCCCAGCATGCAGACCCTGAACTGGATTTGCAAGAGGCACAGCTTTGTGAGTCATCACGTTAAGTGGGAGGGGACACCTGATTAGAGCCTGGAAGGGGCTTGAACCCACATCTACAGGCAGACTGCTATTGTGCAACTACCCTCGTGCTTGCTCCATAGCCACAGTAGTGCCCTGTTTTACCAGGGGAGACTTGCCAAGTATGCACTCCAGGATGGCAGATAGGTCCAGTTGTTTACAAGGAATTCCAGTGAATCTGCTGCTTTAGTGAGTTTGTTAGCAGCAAAATTCTCTTCTGAGACTAGGTGTACTTGTGTACTCATTTGGTGGTATTTTCTCTAAGGACTTTCTGCTGCTCACATTTTCTTCAGAAAGGGATTTAGCTGTGACTCATGAGGCACCTTCAGTCTTTGCCCTTTACTGTAGGGATGCAGTTGTAAGTGTCCACTGATGTTTTCTTCCCAGCCAGATGGCTCTGGGTAGAACAGCTCAGTTTGCTGCTGGGGGCACTGTCATGGCAGCACATTACCAGTGTGGGTAAACAGAATCTCCATTGACTGTACATTGCAGGTGGGACATGTGCGATGTCCTCTGACTAAACTTAGTAGGCAAAGCAGGTTTGGGCTCTATGCCAGAGGGGCAGCATGGCTTCTGGTATGCATCTGGGAACACACAAGAGCAAGGGATATGGCTTATGCTCAGCTGGACTGTGTTTTATGGGATAAGGGCAACAACACTTTTCTCCTGTGAAACTGGAGAAGGATGGCTGTTAATGGTTACGCTACTGCTGGGAAGAAACAGAATCGAATGGCTCTTAGTTTTAAGTGGGAAGAGGTTTCTTGATGCAGGTAAGACCTTAGTGGGCACTGGGGAGCAGGATGTGCTGTAGACCATGTATTAAGACATGGCAAATCCCCCCCCTGTTATTTGAGGTAGGAGAATTGCTTTCAATCTAATAGTTAAGGTGAACAGGAAGGATAGGGTAGTACACTAATACAAGTTTGGAGCTATGTTCTTTACCAGTGTTAGGCTCTCTTCAAACCTTCACAAATGAAAATGTCAGCCAATCCCTGGTCTATACTGTTCTTGAAAGAACACTTGGCCTCATGGGGATCTCCATTCCAAGGTGTGAAACAGTACAGCAGGAGGCCCACCAGTGACTTTACTGCTGAGATAGCTTCTGTGCTAATCAAGTGTTCCATATACTGTTAATCTTGATTAGCATGTCTCAGCCACCCACAAAGCAAGTTGGTCATGGAAATCCTGACCCAGGGTTGTGCTGCTGAATGGGTATCAAATGGAAGTCCTCCTTGTCCCCAGGTGGAACAAGCAAATGGCCCAGCAGGTGGCAGGCCGGCAGCAGTGAAAGAGGTGTCTTTGCTGGTTGCTGAATGTAACCCTTTTTGCCTGCAAGTGTGATACAGCAGCTGGGCAGTCTAATTAATACATGCCTAGATACATTTAGTCAGGGTGAAGATTTCTGTAGCTAGCTTTTTCAAGTCCTAGGATGGTATCACCGAAGCATTGGGATTATCTGCAGGGGATGTGAAAGGTGAATTCAGCTTATGCTCTCACTGAGTATAGGAAGGAGTTGTTAGTGTAAGAATTCTTCATAGAAATAAAGCTGCAAGGTAAGTTTTGTCTGTTGTGAGGTTTTAAGGCAAAATACTGCTGGGTGTGGTGGCTTTATTGGATATTCTAAGCATTGGATATCCTAGACAGCATACATTTATTCCATGTTTGGGAGGCTGTGGTGCGCTGAACGGTGGGTGGCAGTGGCCACCTTATTACTTTTAAATTGGTGCTTGTATGCAGCAGATCTTGGCAAAGCTGTATGAACCATCAGGCTCATCAAAAGGAGTAAGGACTTTAGTGGCAGCTGAAAAACAGGTTAACATACTTTGGCAGAGGCTGACCAGCCTTAGAAAAGACAAGCTTAGATATTGAAGGGATCTAGCAGCTAACCTAATTGTCTCCAAAATTCTTGCTTGCTAAACTCTGAAAATGCAAGGCAGCTTTTCTTTCCTGCGTCTTCCTAGGTATACTGCATCTTAAGAACAGATCTCTTGACTGTTTCTGCAAGGTTTCTTCCTCTCTATATATACTTCTTCAGTTCTTTTAATGTGCTTCAAATTTGGTTTCCTAATTGGAAACTTTCCATTGATGTCATGGGAGCTTTCTGTGGCCCACATCAAATAGTTTGGTTCACCAGGAATTAAGTGACTGTACAAATGTTTATATTAAACACTTATTTAGAAGGCATGTTGATTTATGAGGACCTATGATGATTATGGTATGCTGGGAGGATAGGTTGACTGTACAGGCTTTTGTGTTGCCTTTGAACTGTAAAAGTACTGGCAGCTGTTTAATGCCCAGATAAGACAACTCAGCTTGCTTACATCTAATGAACTTGCCCCATCGCTGACTCTTGAGCTGTTTCTTATCTCTCACACTGGAGAGATTTTTGAATGGGTAACCTTAATGGCAAGGACTCAGACAGCCATGTCTGGAATAGTCAGAGCAGAAAGCCAGCTTAATTACAGGTGCTGGAACTTATGTTTTTGAGGGGAAATCCACAGTTTAGTCTGAGAAGCCCTAGGCAGGGAAAAGAGATGGTGAACATGTGTGATCTTCAAACTCTGCTTACTCAGGCTTCTGTGGTGGTGTCAGGGCACTTGAAAGGTGGAAACAGAAGGGATAAATACTACCTTAGCATCCCCCCCGAACAGACTTCAGACATTGAAGTGGCCATCCCTTTTCTCTGGAGATTGCACAAGTCTTTCCTTTAGGTTAGGAAGAAGCACAAAGGTGCTTGGTGTGTTACGGAACCTTCTTTATGAACATCATGTGCTAGTAGCTACCTTCTTTGCAGTAGACTGTCCTAGCAGGCAGCTAAACAAATCCTATAACCTTTGCATCAGTCAGCTTTGCAAGGCTTGCTGAACCTCATTGCCATATGTGTACTCCTGTGAAATAAGTGAGCAAGACCAGTCTGTGCTTCTGAGATGGGGAACAAGGGGAAGTCTCCCGTAAAGCCCAAACTGTGTTGACTTCACTTTGCAGAGGGCAAAATACCTCTAAACTTCATGTTTGAACATAAATTACAGGAAGAGCAAGGCTCTATGTATGGTTTTAGTATCTGAAATTAAGCTTATTGGTGGGCATAATCTTCTCAGGGAAAGAATGCTTAGATGCTTTACTCTTTCCAGAAGTTACAATATTGGACTGCTGTCAGACTAAGCTGCCTAGAAAGCCAAAAGCATCCATACACAAACCTAAACTGAGATCTCTGGGATGTTGCTCAGCCTTGAAAACAGGGTAGCTGCTTGATACCTGAAGGAATTACATTCCCTTTACATATTTTCTTACACTATCTTTTGTGAAATGGGTGTTGTAGAAGTTGTCATGGCTACTAATTGCAGCCTTTATGTGATCCAGCATCATGTTTGTTGATGCAACTGTTGATGATCCTGAGCTAGGAGGCTTTTTGGAAGTGGATGCTTTGGGAGAACTATTCCTGTGGCTGGGGCTAAAGATGTACTTCTCCATACAGGACTTAATCTTGTGACTGTGGATGACTAAGCTAAAATGGCCTGGAGTAAAAATTTCATGTTTTCAGATACTATCTGAAAGGATGACATTTAAAGCTGTTTATAATCAAAAAGCCTGTCCAAATCTGTCTCTTCAGACCATGTATCCTCTCTCTTCAGTAATATATCCTCTGTATGGTTCAGAGCATGACTATCTAACCAGTTGTTCCACTTGCATGTGGTGAAGCAACTGCTGCAAACTGTTAGTTCATACCTGCTTTCTCCTACGGAGAGGTACTACCACTGTGTAAGCTAGCAGTGTTGAACCTAGTCACACAGATTGGCTTCAGTGCTCTAATTTAAATGATCAAGGTGCAGCTCGTTGGTCCAGAGGTGATGAGGAAGCTACTTAAAACATGGCATGATTTACAGAGCTTGTGCTAGTAGAACTGTTTAGGAATATGTTTCTGAATGTGGCCCAGTAAGACTTAAGGGACAAATTCCACTGCCAGCCCCTTGAACCAGCCACTCTGGACACTAACCAGAAGAGAAGCAACTGTGTGGTGTTGTAGGTACATGCCATTAGTTGTGCTTTTTGACAAAAAAGTGTTCTTTACTACCACAACTGTTATTTCCAGGAAAAGTTGCTCTTGGATATCTGGCCACCCTACAGTGCAGATGTCCTCTGAAGGCAGTGTGTGTACTCCTGCAGCCCCAGCTCATATGATGTGCTCTAGTCCATTTCACTCTGGTTCTCTGGTTTCAAATCTGATTTGTCTAGTTGCAGTTAGATAGGGACAAAACTTTAGGCAGCTGGGCTAGAACTGCTTTCGAAAGTTGCTGTGTTACGTGAGGCCTTTTGCAACTCAGGGTGATGTAAGAACCCAGCTGAAGCTTTTGGTAACCTTGCTTATCTCAAACAATCATAGCAATTTACAAGGACCCTTTCAGGTAATGGTGAAAGCAAAACATTGCATCATGTTGAGACTGTGCCCAGCTGGAGCCTTCATTCAGATGTGCAGTGTCTCTATTCCTAATTATGGTGTATCCCAGGTCAATTATATTTAAACACAGTGTCCAACCATGTCATTAAATTTTTTTGGCTAATGACAAGGCAGAAATCTAGTGAGGCATCATCCCAGAATGCTCTGCTTTGGGGAGTTGCTGTGTATGTTCCAGTAAAGCTGGCAGCATGAGCTGTCTCTTGTGTAATCTGTCTGCCAGGAATATCCTCTTAGTTCAGCACTTTGAGAGCTGCTGTGGGATGGCTTGTGTGTATGGTTGTCTTCCTGAGCGTGCTGATGGAGTGGCTTGCTAAATGTTGACAAGTCTCAGCACTAGTTTGTATATTTATTTAGATATCTCTTTGAATTTTTGCTCACGTAACCATTGTTTGAGTTGCAGAGCTTCTGGCAGCTGCTTCAGGAACGGGGTGAACACATCATTCTGGAGACTGGCAATGAGTTGGGTCAGGCTGAGTGCACTGCGTTGGCTTCTCTTTGCCTGATAGCTTCAACAGTTTAAAGGTTAGGAGGAAGTAGGTTTCCATGTTAGCTGTAAGCTAATCGGTGAAAGGATAAAGATCCATCCTTCCCTTGCAGAAATCCAGAGCTGAAGTAAAGCAATAAATGTGTGCACATGGTAGTTGATGTAGGTAGCCAAAGCATACACATAGCATTTATATTCTGCAACTCATGTTGAGTCTGTTTCATAGATAGTTTTCATGTGAGCTGTTTGTACCTTGTATTTTTGTCCTAGCTGTCTGGTCTCCTATGGATGCTTGCATCAATCTTTAGTAAGTGAAGCTTTCGCTACTAAAAAGCAGGAGGAAAAGGCAGCAAACAGTCATTTCCCACCTGAAACCTCAGGATGGCAGGTCAGGGTGGCCCTCAGTAAGGCTAAGGAGTCTGTATAAGATACGTCGGGGAACTGAGGAGAAGACAGAAGAGCAAAGGTGCTTACATATTGCTCTCCCTGTTTAGATGGTGTGAACAGAACATAGTGCTCTCTGCCTGGTTTCTTTTCAGTGGAAGCCCATTGTACAGCACAGCATGGCTGCTCTTCCTCATGTTTTTCCATGCTGTAAAGGTTGCCATCCCCTTCCCTACTGTGTGAAGTGCCAGTAAATCCAATTAAAGCTTATGGAGATGCAGAGCACAGTTGACGTACCCTTGGTGCACTTCTGTGACAAACTTCAGTGCCTCTGTGTTGCTGTTACAGGACTGGACTTGGGCACAATGTCTAAAAATTTGTATTATATAACAAACTCATGATGATCCTGACTTGACTCTCTGCAAAGAACAGACCGTTCTAGGCAGACAAGAAATGCCAATGCTTTTTTCCTTTCTTTACTGGCTGGCTTGCAAACCATTTATGCCAAAACATTCTGGAGGCATTCTGCCATGGTGTGACTCTGCTTCCTTTCTGCTGAGGGAGATCCCTAGGAAACTGCTTTCCCTCTGGAGGCTTGGAGGGGAAGAGGGAATTGAAAGCTGTGATGGGGGATGTTGTGGACTTGAGCAAGCCAAGGTACTTGATTACACTGGGTAGCAAACTTGGGTTTGTCTGGACTCTTTGCCTCAACTGGCTGTTGCAGCAGTTGGAGAAGAAAAATTGCATCTTCCGGCTACGTTGTTGGATTTGGGAAGGGTTTTTCCATAGCTTTTATTATGTTTTAAGGCTTGTTGTTGTTCCCAGATCAAACTTGAATAGAAAACATAAGGCTGCTGCCAGCTTTCTGTCACAGACACCTTTTATCTTGCATTCATCTCTTCCAAGCAGATGCTGCTTTCATTTCTTCTACTTTCTTGCTACAAGACTGAAATTAACGGCCCTTTGATGCAGGGGGAAAAACTGTATTTCAAAGTAAAGTACCTCGTTAACTTTGATAATAAAACTGTTTTTATTTTGAAGGTAATTCTGCATTCCTTCTTTGAAACAAATCTGAGGGTTGGAAGCTCCTGAACCCTGTTTGCTCAGTTAGCATGCAGATCCCTCCTTGCCTGGGAACATCAGTGGCTGTTGTGTTTGGGCGGGAGGTACAGATGAAGCCGAGCTCCTTGTGATGAGGCTGTGAATGGGGAAGAGGCAGACACTGATGTGCTGCAGTGTTCCTGCAGTTTGTTTTCCTCCCGGCTGATTACAAGCTGCAGTGCATGGCTGATGCTATCACAGGAGTGCCAGCCACGTAGCTCAAGGTGGAGCACAGCAGGGGGAAGGAGCTGAGGAGAACACAAGTCTTCAGACACTTCATTGTGGTAGTGAAGCAATCCATAGCTTCTAGCCAGACAGCCTTCTTCCCAGTCCACCCTGCCCTCCCTAGCCTTCCTGCCTTCAAAGACTTGCACTGAGCATGAGGTTTGTATGAACATCCAGCTTCTGGCTTTCATCTTTTCCACTTAAAAAGATGAGCTCTGTTCCTGTAAGGTGGAGTACTTCCTAAAGGGTGATGTGGCTAAGCTGTGTGCATTGGGAGTATTGTTTCCAAGGGGCACACTGACCCTTGTAGGGAGGGCCGCTGGTGGATAAGTCTGAGCCACAGCATTGCTCATGGAGCAGGTGACTCTGGGAAATGGAGAACTCCTAAATTTAAGCCTGGCTGGCTTGGCTAGCAGTCAGGACATAAGAGAAGATGTTGCTATCATCATTTACCACGTTGGAAGAGCTATCTGATACAGCAGAGGCACACCTAATATACAGGTTATGGTTTCAAGATCTCATTTGAGAGATACCTCCTAGAAAATGGTAGAAGCCAGACATTTTTGGAGATGAATTGCAAAAGGCATTTTTTGAAAACGATTATGCTTTTGATGTCTGCCTGGTCCAAAAAAAAGCTTTTTTGTAGACAGGCAGGTGCTGGAAGTATTGAGGAATCTGACAGGCTTTCAGGTTAGGAAGCCTAAACTTGATTTAAAGAATCTGTGATAATTGTGTGGTGAACTCTTCCTTTGGATGCATGTGCAGGGGTGTTGACTTCTGAAAACATCCTTTTGCTAAGTGAACTGAACTGTTTTCTAAACAGTCTATGAAAAAAATCACTTCCTCAGTGACTCAACTGTCTCCTCTTGCAAGGTTTTTGTCTTCAGCAGTGACACCCTCAGTCTCCATAGTCCTCAGGACAGGAAAGACCTGAATTTACAGCTTGAGTAAGCTGTGAAAGATCTATTGGGTCTTTATACATCGGGATGTACATTCATTCCTTTTTTTCAACACTTAACAAGCCCAGGATGAAGAGATCTGGGTAAATACTGTAGAGGGCTGAGGTTTCTTCCATGTGGCAAGGTAAGACAAAAAGACCTGTGAACTCTAAGTCTGTGCTGAAGTTGCTTAGTGATTCACCGTCAATTGAAAAGGCTGTACTACATTTCCTTGTGTATGATTTATTTGACCTGAGGATTAACACTAAGTTCAGCCTGAAACTGGCTGATTAAACTGGAACGATTTGAACAGGGAAGAGGATTTATAACCGTAAGTGTAAGGAAAAGTTTTCTCATCATGAAGAGAGTCAAGCATTGCAACAGGTTGCCCAGAGGCTGGGCAGTCTCTGTATTTGAAGGTTTACCACAGTAAGCTGGATAAAGCTCGGAGTAACCTAGTCTGACCCTGCTTTGAGGAATAGATTGGACGAGAGACCTCCTGAGGTCCTGAAATAAGCTTGTGGAGGCATCTTGCTGTGATACTGTTAGAAGAAAGTTAACTTTTGGAAGTGGGTAGGCTGTTATATTAGTTGATAGACAAGGCTTATATGTACAGCCAGGCTGTAACCTGGGGTTTTTGGTTGCTTATTTCCCAGGAGGAAGCTGGTCTAAGAACCTCTTATCATAAATTTGTCCTATAAATCGTGCTGAAATGCAGATGAATTGCTTTTTTCAAATCTCAGCATCACCACTACCACTTCTAAGCTTTGATTAAAAATGTCTATAAAAAGCTTCTTGGCTCTTAATGTCACAAGTGAGCTACAAAACTTGATGCTGATTTCACTTCAACTGCTCCCATCCTGCAGTGTTGCAGTATACCTAGTAGTGGCAAGTCTTCTGCTTTGACAGTAGTATTGTTCCCTTTAGAGCAGGCTGTCCTTGAAGGATACCAGTGTTTCCAGGCTCTCAAAACAGCCATGTAAGCTTGCTTTTTCTTCTCCCTCTGAGTCCATCCATAGTATCAGGAGGATTTCTGTAGTCATCATATAGGGGTTTGCTTTGTCATTGCAAGTGTTGGTACTTGGTACAGTGCTGTGTCTCTGACTCCTTGCCAAGCTTGTTGCAGTGCTGTGGACTGGACAATGCAGCTAGCTTTTTGCCAGCTGTTATGTCACCACTGGGACATTGGAAGATTGTGGTAGAGATGAAACTGAGATCCTTTCTCAGAGAGCAGTGTGGGACTAAGTCTTTAAAAAAGCAGACAGTATCCTGACAAAGCAGCTTTCCTCTGCTTTCTGGATCTACAGGTAGGAGCAGCATCCTGAACTGAGTCTTAACTGGGGGAACCACAAACAAGGCAAGCATCTACCTTTCTGCTCAGTATTGTAGCTTGTTACTTGGTTTGACTATGATCTCGTGACTATCATGGTAGGTCAGAGGAGCACAATTAACTTCAACCTTGACCTGCTGGTGAATGAAAGTATGGAAGAAAAGCTACTGCAGGCTGCTGGTGACAATGTACTGCTGGCTGCAGTTTGAGCTGGTTGAAGGAAGGAGCCTGGGGAGAAGTTGTGCTCACTGTGCTGCATCCTTCTCTGCCTTTTTACTTAAAGCTCTGTGCCGATGGGGTTATGCTATAGCAATGGTCACTTGTAGAAAGATGCAGGCAGTAGCTGTGCAGAGGTTCTTCACTGTGTTGAGTTATTTTCAGAGTTATAGAACTCATTTCATTCTTGCATCTTCATTGTCGTACTATCTGGGTGGAAGAAACTTCTGAATTCCTCAGTCAGAAAACATGTTAGACTGAATGCAGACTGGAAAAGGGAGGACAAAAAGGATGAACTTGGAAGTGGGTGGTTGAATGTGAGGAAAAGGATGCCAGCTGTGTTGGTGAGAATGATAATGCAAAGAAACTGTAAAACTGGAAGAGAAGGAAAGGCTAACTTGCTTTAATGTCAGGGATAAAGCAGGTTTTTGTGAGGAGAAGCAGCAGAATGCTGTCCTGCTGGGTATCAAGTGTGATGAGCCTTGGAGTTTTGTCCTTAGTGGGCAGTTTAGGGCATCTTCTGTGCTCCTGTTTGCCTTCACCTCTTGCCCTAATTCTCTCCCTGTGATGCAGTAAGTGTGCAACACCTTCATTGCCTCTCCTACTCGCTCAGAGCACTTTCTCCTGTGTTACCTGGTAGGCTGGTAGCAATATCTCTGCCCATCCAGGTGGAAGAAATGCAAATCTGAAGTGTTGTGCTGAAGCTCCCCAGGCTGTGTTACAAAGGAGCAGGGTTGGAATATAACTTCAGTTCCTTACTGTAAGGTGCTGATTTTTGCTACTGAATGTGCTGCTGTCCTCTTAATTTTGCAGAGGACAGTATTCTGCTTGTGGTACCATGGGAATCTAATGCTTTGCTCGGAGGGAGCAGAGATCCACTCTTGTAATGGACCAGGAGTTTTGTTTCTAGTGCATGGCCCAGATTTCAACTTTCTGTAGTGCTGATGAGCAGTACTAGACATTTGCACAACTTCCCCTCTGGCATAGATGTATTTGATGTAGATATGTGTACTGAAGCTTCAGACAAAACTATTTGAGGGCAATAGGCTGAGTAATCTAGTGCTTGGCAGCTGCTCTGCTGCGGGGATTTTTGCTCTACTGTTAGCAGTGCTTGTGACATCTTTAAATGAAAAGAGGAAGGAGGAGGCTGTAGCTGGGCAGCGTTAATATTAAAATAGCTCAAATTGCAAATAGTTTTTCTGAGGAAAAAGGAATCCTGCTGGACTCTGCATGGCTGCAGACAGGATAGACTGTATTGCTTTTAGGAGCGGGGACTGAAATCCTAACAACCTGCTGTGTACCTTACATTTTCAAGCCATCTACTTGAGAAAATGCTGCTTTTGAGGACTGGGATACCCAAGTCTGTGATGCTAATACAGTAAGAGCTCAGTTCCTGTTCATGCAGGTATTGTACATGGTGAGTACTAGGCAACTTCATTCAACTCTTGATGGGCTCTCTACATGTAGGGAGGTGGTGTGCTTTGCCTTGTTCTGCCCACTGAAAGCAGCTCAGCATCTATCCTGGAAAAATCAGACCTCTAGACCAGCACTTCCTGCAGTTGGGAGACCATGGTTTTACTCTTCAGCCTGACTGACAAGCCCAAGCAAGATAGGAACCATGTTGCTTCCCCTCTGTTCCTTCAAACACAGCATATTTGAGAGAAGCTTTCTAAAAATCTGCTTCTAGGCAAAGGGTAGCTAAAATGGAAGGCTGACTTCCCCTGAGCTGGAAGAAGATAGCACAAGACGCAGCTGTACAAGTATCTTTGTTCTTCCCAGCTGTCACCTAGGAAGGAGACAGATGGGGAGTTTTGGTAGGTGACTGCTGAGAACTTTAACATGGATTTTTTAACACAGCTGCTGCTGCTAGCATTAAACCACAGTGATTCATTGTTAACTCCTTCAAAGGGGAAGGAGTGCTTTGTTACCAAAACCTTTGTCCTGATGGCTTGTTTTGTCCAATGTTGCAGTCTTAGCTGAAAAGAGCTTCCAATACAGGAATAGAAACTCTGGACAGAGGTAGAAACATCAAGCTTCATTCTTGCTACTCTGCTTTCTTCCACTTCTACTGATAAGACAATACTAATGAATGAAGATACTTAAATGGATGTGAGGGCTGGACAGTGGGCTGTGTAGAGTGCAAATTAGTAAATGAGGAAATAACTGAAAGAATGGAGTTCTTGTTTAAGGGGATGGCTCATTATGGATTATGTAGGCTTCTTTAATGCAAATAGCTCTGGACATAAGCACTGCCATTTAAAATTTATGGTGGCCTAATTGTGGAGGAAATGCCTCTCTAAATGCAGCCTGTCTTGGGATGTTGCAGCTTCACTGCCGGAGGGAGAAATGTGAGGCAGACGTGGCAACTTGACCAGGTGCTGACTTTATACTTCCAATGCCAGTGCTAAACAATTTATTACTCCATCTATTGAATGGCTTCTGGAGGGTAGTGCCAGCCAAAATAATTGCTGCTTGCTTCTGCCCCTCTTGTGAGCTGGGACAAACGTCAGCAGTGCAGGGCAGTGAACCAGCTTGGGGAGCAGTACCATCCAGGATTGATTTCCCAGTTCAGTCTTCAGCATACTTGCATTGATGCTCGTGCTGGTACGGCAGGGCAAGGAATGGGGCAGGAAGGGCTGGAGGAGAGAAACAGTGACTAATGCAGCACTGCTGCATTGTGGTTTTCAACACACTGCAATGAGCTGTGACTGGATGATAATCCTCCGGTCCGTCCAGCAGCTACAGTGAAGGTATATATTCCTGCTTCCACCTCCTTCCCAGTTCAGATGAGTTTTCAGAGCTGACCAACCTAGTCAGTTTGAAATCCTTTTGAAAGGGAAGCTAAAGCATACCAGTGTTGTAACTCCGCTCTGCCGGGGCTGGTACCTCTTCAGTCCTTTGTCCTTCCTGTTCATTTCCCTGACTGTCCTTTGTCTGTAACTTTGTAGTTTAGGCTTTAAGGCATGGTCCAAATGTAGAGTTTCTAAATGCTTGTTCTTTTGACTTTCCATGAAGATGGACTGAGAAGAACCCTGGAAGACACTGGGACTTCTTTCTGAGTAGCTATCTAACCTACAGGTCCTGAAGAGCTCATCTGAGATGCTTCCCTGCTGGTTGCATTAGCCATTGGAGTGTCCACTTGTCTTGGAGTTTAGATCTTAGCAGAACTAAAAAGTCATCCCCTTGCCCTGAAAGAGCCCTTATCTAAGGGCATTGCTATATGGTATCTGAGCAGAAGCCTCAATATAATCCTTGGTTACAGAAGACTTGTTAAAAACTGGGGTGTTTAATTTGAAGAATGTGTGGCAGTAGAAAAGGAGCATGGAGGTGGCTGCTAAAGAACAGGGAAGTTGTAAGACAGGTACTGTTAGTGTGCTTGGTAGATCAGTCCCACAAACTAGTCTTTCAAGTGCAGCTTGTTTATAAAACTGGGGGCTTGTGTTTGCAGTGTGCCAAGAGGAGAGTTCAACCTTACTGGGATGGGAGGCATCCTCTGGAAACACCACTTGTTTGCATGTGAAGTCCCAATAACATAAGGAAAAAACAACTGAGGTGGTCAGACAGGTTCAAATGTGCAAGAAAGGTGATCCTCTGGGCAAGGTGAAAAAGTCACATGTGGCCTGTCTTCCTGCTGGCTATGACTTATTTCCTGTAGTAATTTGTCTGCAAGCAGATCAGAGCTGTGTCTTGAACGTGTGAAAAAATCAGAATGGTGAAAAGCCTGTGCCTCTTGCAGGTGACTCTGCTGTTGGAATCTAGCCTAGTTTTTCCTCCTTGGAATAAGCTCTCCCAGGACTCCAGGGCACTAGTGCCTTTTTCTTAAGGCAGAGACTATGCTGAATTGACCTGGAAGCAGCTTTCAATACCAAACAGCCTTAATTTCAATATAAGCAAACCCTGTCCCCAGAAAATGGGTTCTTGACACAAGCAATGAGGAAAAGAATCACTTGTCTGATGGTTCTAGCCTGGAAGTGGTACTAGGAGCTTAAGAAAACATAAGTGACTTTGCAGAATGTGACCAGTGAGATAACCAGGTATGCAGGAGGTGTCTTGCCTGGTCTGGAAGGCATTTGATCCAGTGCTTCTGTGTTCTCTAAATGGGTATCTGCGTGCTGAAGCATGTGGAGGACTTGCTGTGCTGGTGGAGCATGTTGTAGCTGGAGCACTACAGCTTCTCATAAGCTGCTCAAACAAGTGGCTCAGTGCATCAGCTGGAAACAGCTTGCACTGCAGAATGGCTATACTGATGACTAATGTCTGCAAAGCACTTTGAGCAGGAATAGGGCTGTACACAAAAGCATAGTAATTACAATAACTTAGTAGCTTTTCATCTGCATAGCTGCATTGCTCTGTAGCCTTGCTGCAATGTTTCCCTATGCTTCCCTCAGAGGAAGAAGGGAGTTGTGTGAGTCTTCCTACTCCTATGAAACCACGTACAGGTCCTGTCTCAGCTCAGACACAACTGCCAAGCCACAGCTTTTTTTATTTCCTCCAAAAGAGTCTATCTGGACTGCAGAGCAATGGCTCAAAGCTGAACTCACTGCATCTGATCTTCATCAGCCACTATATGTCCCCCCTGTAGCCTGTCCATAACCTCTGCTTTAAAAACAAGGAATGTCTGCAATCCATTCATATGTATTGCTAACTTGAGAGCCACAGAGATTAGTTAGGGTGCTAGCTGAGCTGACTGCCATCTGGGCATGTGACAATCTGTCCTGTGGCACCAAGCATGATTCAGATGCTGAGTTCTACCTGGAACTGGAATTCATCAA
Organism: Anseranas semipalmata; assembly: GCA_013399115.1. Taxonomy (NCBI): domain Eukaryota; kingdom Metazoa; phylum Chordata; class Aves; order Anseriformes; family Anseranatidae; genus Anseranas; species Anseranas semipalmata. The sequence continues at coordinate 103,898 of VXAA01002927.1, forward strand.
ATCGCTTCTCTAGGCTTGTAACAGTTGCCAGTAAATAACTTGCTAGAAACTATAGTTTAGTTGCTTCTGGAAAATAGCAGATCACCAGTTGGCTACAAACTACTATTCTAGACCAGCAGGATGTTCGGGAGGAGCGAGGGGGAGAGGTGTACGGAAGGTCACTGCTGCAGCTGCAGATGTGGGACATGGGAAGGGACTCTGGCTACACTTCTCAGTCCTTGGCTAAGTTGCAGAGCTGTCAGTTGTGTGGGATGGTAAACTTGGGACTCCATCCTGCCTTATGAGGAAGGAGCTTTAGTTGCTAGCTTTCTGGCCTGTTCAGTCAGCCCCCACTCACTGAGTACATCACCATGGCTTCTCTCAGGCCCCATGGTCAACTTAACTACACTTCTTGTGCCAGACAATGCTGCTTACCCTGCTGTGCAGGCACTCATATGCCTGTGTGGCAGTGTTCTCTAGTGTTAGGGATATGTTTGGAGTCAAGTTTTCTGTTATACAACTAGCATGCTGGGAAACCACAGCAAATTGCTTAACTCCTTTTAACATCTGTCTGTTACAACACCAATAAATGAGCTATTTCTAGCCAGAGTCTCGCTGTCCTGAGTTTAGCACAGTGTTTGCTCTGTAACAGCCCTGGTCCATGAATAAGAGTGGAAAGGAAATGGACTCATCATAGGACAAGGAGGTGAGGAAAAACAATGCTGTCAGTAATGCAGAGGTCTGAAGCCAGCTATAGAACTTGTTTTAACGGATGCTGCCTTCTAATCCTGCTAGAATACTGAGGACAAAGCATCCTTGAAGTAGCTTCAGAAAAGATATGAAAGAATTGCATGAGTATTGGTCGAAGTAGACTGACCATAGGAAGATGGGCTAACAGCTGTCTCATGCCAAAAATATAATGGCTTGCAGGGATTGAGAGCCTCTTAAAGCTGATCCCAGCCTCTCTATGGATACAGATTACCAGTGCTCAGGCTGCCTTCCTGTGCTTGAGAGGGCGGCAGGGAAACAGGTCCTGATGAGATGCTTTGCTATCACTTGTCCTTTAAGGAAGGAAAGTCTCCAGGCCAGTATCTGTTAAGAAACAATGCTGTCGGCAATACATGGGGGGGTATGCTCAGGCATGTGGGATAGATGAGAGGTCATGGATTGTGCTGGTGGACAAAGTCATTATGTCAGTATGGCATGCTGATCTTAGTGCTGTGCCTGTGAGTACATGTTAGTCATAAGTGGGAGAGGCTGTGGAAGAACACATGTTCTGTTGTGGTTCTGAAGGCTCATTAAGGCAGTCTGTCACTAAGTACAGGGTTTGAGTGAAAAGGAGAACTCAACAACTGCAAATCTTGTCTGTTTTAAGACTTGATGCCCACCAAAGATGGTATTGCCAGAGCAGTCAAATGAGAAGCTGTGAAGAAGCTTCTCAGAGAAGCTATTTTAAAGAACCTTGAAGAAACACCGTGCTTGGTCTTTAACTTGCAGTTGGCATTTAAGAATTATCTGGGAGCTACCTTAAACAGAGCTGTAAAGAATATGACCTTTCTGAAATATCCACTAAACCTCCTCTGTAAGGAAAATCAGCTTGAGTTTGCTTTTTGCATTTGAAGAAGTCTTAGTTTTTCTGCAACCAGAATTGTCATTTGTAACTAGTATTCAATAGCAGAGAAGATCTCTGGCAGGAACTGCAGAACTCCTTCTGCATGAGTTCCTTCCATCGTTACAAATACTTTGCAGAGTAACCTCTTATTTTGCTGCCTAGTCTTTTCTGCTTGATTATGCAGCACTGCAGTTAGCAGGAGCTGGCTAGGTAGGTGGACAGAGGAAACTTATTTATGTTGGTTTCTAGTAGGTGCCTTAGTTGAGGATGGGTGGTTGTTCCAGGTTTTAGCTTACTCAGATGTGCTGACTTCTGAATAACTTCAGTGTTCTGCTGGAGAACCAGCCGTTCCATCCAGGGTGTAAGAGGGCATGCTGTCTTCATCGCATGACTTCAACATTGCAAAAATAGCTAGAAATCTTCCGCAGAAACTGCCTAAATCATCCAAAGGAGAGGATCATTGCACTACTACGTTCATCCTCAATGGTTACAAATCCTAGCAATGCTGTACAATGACAGGCTTGTGGCTTCCTCAGAAGCCTTTTCTGGTATGTCTCGGGGTGGGCATGCTTATGTTAGCTGCCTAATGTACAGGAGGGCAAAGTTCTTGGTATCTAAGACCATGAAATGTGCTGCTTAGTAGATGAATGTGGCTTGTTAGCTTTGTAGCCTAGGTAGGTCACTGCCAAATACTAAATGTCTTGTTTTTCCCATCCCTGGCATACTTGTGCGCAGTTACTTGTGAGGGGCCTCATTCTGCTTGAGGATTTTCCTTTTCGCTGTTTGCTGGGACACGTGCCATCTTAAATTTTCTTGCCCTACCTCTTATGATCTCAGTGACTGCAGTTTCACTTTCTGCAGAGGCCACACAGCCTTGCCAACAGCTAAACCTGCTGAGCCACACTGCTTCTGCTCTTCAGTAGGTGGGGCTGGGGAAGTTGCCCCTGTGGCAATGTGGCAGCCTTCTACAGGTAGAGTAAGATAGCAAGGAGGCTTGCCAGTGCTGCCAAAACCAATGCTATGCAGTAAGCATTGCCTGCCCAGCCCTGATCTAAGAACAATTGCAACATTCTGAAACTAGCTCTAGTCGCAGTGTTAGTGCAATTGTTCCCATCATCTGCTTTGTAGCTGCTTGTCCTCTGCTAATGCAGCACTGGAGAACTTCAACAGCATAGGTAAGCTTACTCCCCCTGCAAGGTTTTAATCAATACCTAATGGGGTGGGAAGGGTGTTAAAGCTAGAGTGCTTGTGAAGTGGTTGTGTCAGGGCTGGATGTGGGGATGTCAGAGCCTTCCTGTGATCACCTGCAGTAGGCAGAAATACACAGTGCAAGCGAGGTGGTATGGGTTTCATGCTTAAACAGGGAGTCCTGGTTCTTTGGGACTAAGGCTTGAATGCTGTTTATATTTGAAGGTTTGCAAGTTCTTCTATTCCCCACCCAGTTAGGATGTTTTGTAGTGTTGATGATCATTCTTGGCTCTTTGCTTTGTTTTACAGGAGGCCTATGTGATCAAGGGGTCTGTTCTCAAAACCAAGGAGAAGCAGCTCTGGTGTTGAAGCAGCTTCTAGAATTCATGTCAAAGAAAGGGGATAGCTCTGTGTGAAGGGTCTCTGGGGGGGGTTGTGCACAACTAGCAGGTTAGATACCTGAAGAAGTTGCAAGGTGATTCCAGGCAAGCTGCTGTCAGCAAACTAGCAGTAGTGTAGCTCCTATCAGGTTTTAGTTTTTGTCTACTAGCTTGTGGGATTAACATTCAGCCCAAGAAAATGTTTACTTAAGTTTACTTAATGTTTTTCCTAGTAAAATCGTGGAAACCTGAGCAAAACTACATGTATTTTGTTCTGTGGTCTCATTTACTAGAGCTGTGTCCTTTAGTTCAGCTTTCCAAAGGAGTCAGGAAGTAAATGACTGTGCAGAATGTTTTCTATCCCTATGCTGAGGTTTTCCAGACTGGAAATCTGTAGGGTAGGGCTTTGATTCACTGTCTATAGAGCATGCTATGTGTTTAAAGGTCTGGACTCTTATTGGTAGAGCTATTCTTTATAAATATGGGGGGAAAATCTAAGCCATGGTAAATTTACTAGAAGAAATAGACTTCATGTAAAACTGGATCAGAGATCAAGGAATTGCAGTGCTTTCATGTAATGTTGTAATTGATGTTCCAGACAGGTGTTCTGTGGGTGTTGAGCTGCAGAGCAAGGGAAGACCTGTGAGGGCCTAAGTGGTTTTTGCACTGAAGTTACCAAAACTTCTTGTAACTGACTGAAGTGCTTCTGGTCCTTCCTTCTGGTAAAGTTTGTAACTGAAGGAGAATGACTTGCCAGTACTTGACCTAATGAAAACATCTGTTTTCAGTGGCTGAGTGCCTCACAGGTGCTTAAACAACTGCATGCGTTTTCCAGTAACTGTTTTGCTTTTCATTGTTTTGGATGGGCTACTCCAAGAATTCTGTGCCCCTTGCATTCTGAGTTGGGAGCCATCCATGCTATACAGAGGCTTTGGCAGCACCCTGGCAGCTCAGGAGTTGTCTCAGGGGATGTTAATGGAGCCAGCAGTGACAATGACTTTATGAATGGCTACTACAAATACTTGTGTGGAGGTGTATGACTGGGATTTTGAGGGCTCTCACTGCTGTGCAAATTGCTTCCAAATGAAGCTGAAAATCCGCACAGCAGCATGTTAAAATCCCTGTGTCACTTTGAGATGTAGCTACCCAAGATAACCTCCCATGATGTGAAAAAACTTGCATGGGAACAGCTTTTTGGCTTCAGATGAAACAATGAGGGCATCTTGGGTGAGTATTCTTTGGCTTACGTACGCTATTGATAGCTTGGATTGCATTTGTTGTGTGTTCAGATGAGGTGAATGGGCTTGAATGCTGGCATAGGAATGAGGTGAATTGCCTTGGAATGACAAGCAGCGGGGTTTTGAATTTGGATGACTTTTTAAATCTAGCTGTGTGAAGTGAGGGGCACTGTTTAGCCTAATGTATGCAAGGTGTTCCCCCAGGTTCTGGGTGACACAAGGGAAGTGACTGAAATCCAAGTTCAGTTATTTGATTCACACCAGGAAACAAAATATCCTGTTATGGATAGTCAAGACTGCTGTCTGCATGGCATCAGCCTGATTGGGTTTTTGGTTGCATTCTACCAGGTTGACTGCCAGCTGAAGGGGCCATGGGCACAGAGGATGGTTCTGCTCCGTTGTACACAGCATTTTGGTGAACTAAATCATAGTGACTGCCTCAGTTTGGAGAGGTCTGTGATAGGCAGATATTTTGCCTGATTCATGTTGATGGCTAAATAGAAGTCGGAAACCAGCTCTGCTCTGACTGCTCTACACATTCTTTTCTTTGTAAAGCCTTGTAAAAAGCTGTGTTCTCCCCCATTTAGCAGCTGGAACTTTGACACCTTCCACTGAAATGTCTTTGCTATCTCCTACCTTGATCTATTTCCAGCAGGCAGTAGTTTTGAAGCCTAGCATGTCTTCCTAGTATGGCAAATAGTCTCCTTGCACTAAGCAGCTAAACTGAGGGGAGATCTAACTCACTGAAAATAGCAGAGTGTTTTGCTCTGAGACGCTCTTTTTGTTCTGAAAATTTTTTTTGTCTACAGTTCCAAAGCTTTTGAGTCAAGAAGGTTAACAATTAAATCTGAAAATAGCATGGGAGCAAAGCAGAACATCATGGGGATGGGTTTATGTTCATAAGCAGAGCAGAATTCCAGCAAGCATGAGCTCCTGATGTGATGGGTAAAAGCACTTTCAGTGCTTACACTTGTACTTAAGCCTCTAACTGCTCAAAGGTTTTGGAGTAGCTGGTTCCCTAGCATACCTTTCATTTATGGCTGGCTGCATCTCATATCAAGTTATCCAGAGCATCAATCCATTAGTTTAGGAGGGTAAGTTTCTCCCTCTGTCCTGCTGAGGGCAAAGGGCCTGCATCGTCTTGTGCATGGCGAAGCTTTTTTAAAAGGGGCATAATTGTGCCTCCTGACTGTGGGGCATGGTACCACTGCAGTTCCAGACCAGGCTAGTGCCAGGAACAGTGGAGCCAGCTCTGAGCCGAAATCACTGCCTTGCCCTAATAAGGAGCCATGTTGCACTTGAATTTTGGCATATGGTGCTCAGTATCTGACCTGCTCTCAGTCTAACTGACCCCTTTGTTGCAATCTTTTCCTCTTTATTTCTCTATATTCTGGCCACAGTCCTTCATTTTGTGGTGTTAGTCTGCCTGGGGAAAGAGTCATAACTAAGGCAAGTGATGAATGGTGCTTGTGTTCAGGAAAAGCTGCTTTCTTTTTGGAGCAGGCAGTGAGACAGTATCCTACGAAATGTTTGAGAAGTCCCTGTCTTTAACTGTGGTGATACCCTTTCTGGTAAAGAAAGGGAGAGGGGAAAAAAAGCCCTGAGAGAAATATGATAAAAGCTGATGTTGGCAGGAGGCAAAAAAAAAAAAATTATAATGAACAAGGCATTAGTTTGCTAATGGAGAGTACAGAACTGTATTCTCTTCTCTTGAGCATTGCGCTTCAAAACAATCGGCACCAATACTCCTGCAGTCTGGCAGGCTGCTTTGTTTTGGTTGTTGCTTCCTATGCAGTGTTCTCACATGTACTGTACAGCTCTCAGGAAATCTGCCTCTCTTCCTTCTGCCAATGTTTTGTTCCTTTATCCTAATCAATGTTCCAACAGCTGAACTTGCCTGTAGACTTCCAAGTGTGCTGTAGCCAGCACCTTGTTGACAGCCTCTGTCCATGTGCCATAGGCCTAGGGAATGCCAGGTAGTTCATCTGGTGCTTGTTGCAGCACAACACAATTCAGTCTCAGCAGCCTGATGGTTTTTCTCCCAGCTGGAGCAAATGACTTGCACTGAAACTTTTTTAAATCCTAGTTTCTAGGCAGCATTAATGTGCATCTGCCTGGAAAGGGAAGACTCCTGCTAGAGTGACTTCAGAAATCTCAACATAAGAGTTGGTGTTAGCTCTGAGGTATAAAACTGAGGATTTCAGTACGCAGGTAGGAGAGCTTGAAGATGGGAGAGTGGGGATCATTGGGAGAAACTGCTGTTAAACCCTTGAATAATTCCATGTGATACGTGTGCAGAGTTAAAAGTATTATCAAACAACTCCCTAGGTGAGTTTGTATGTCTTGTGATGTTGTGACAATGCTCGAACTCTTACACTACAGCTCAGCTTGTGTCTACATCAGCTTGCTCTTGGGATCCCTTGGTTTGATACTGCAGGCTCACAGCCCATGGAAGGCTGCCCCTGGAGGCTGGGAGGCCTGTGTCATGGAAGCATTGGTCCCAAGTACCTGTGCTGGGTGGTGGTGGCACCCTGAGCAGCGGGGCAGAACAACTAGCTAGCACGTGTGTTGTGCTGGGGTGTGCTGGCATCCAGTGACGGTGCCATTGCTCAATTTGTTTTGCAGTTTCTTGCTTATTCTCAGCTGTTGACTGGCTGGCTTCAATAACAGAAGATTTGTTTTGATGTTGTGGATGGTGTGTACTTCACATATACAATTTTCAGTCATCAGCTTGTAATGTGATTGAATTGTATTTAAGTGGTAGTTGTTTAATGAGCCATCTTCTGTCCCTCAGTGCCATATGTCTGAGGTCCCTAAATAGTTTGAAATAGATACACTGCTGCTTACTACTGTGGATTGGGATGTCACTTTTAAAGAACATCAAGGATTATTCCTTTCCACACTTAAATAAAATGGGGCAAGAAAAGGAGTCTTCTTTCTTTTTAAGAACTACTGGATTTCAGCTGCCTGTTTCCATGGCATACCCTGGAGCAGGAATAAGAAGCTCTAGGGAAGCTGGTGAATTGATCCCTAACCCAGGACCTTCCTTGTCACCTCCTAGCTAAAGACTTGCTGCTTATGTCCAGTAACCTTATTTTTAAACCAGACCTGATTCATGCTCATTTTCTATGCCAGATGAGGTCCTGGTTGTGAGTAAGTGTTGTGACTGTAGCTGGCAGGAGCTCCGAGTGATTGCCTCACTTCAGGAAATGTTAAAATAACACTTTTTTTTCTTAGAAAGCCAGTTCACTCCCCTCCCACTTCTAATTCTCCTAATAGCTGCCCCCAGTTTGGCAGCTGACTTACAGAGGGTTGTTTGTGTTGCTGAGTGAGAGCAGAGCCACTTCGGTGGATGCAGTGCTGGAGAAGAGGTACGCAAAGTAAGCTAGTCTCTTCAGGCAAGCTGGCTTAAACTATGTAGAGGGTTCTCTGAAATTTGGAAGGAAAACTGCTAAACTGTGAGAAGAATCTTGCTCCTCCCCCTGGACTCTGCAACTGAAGCTGGGAATTTTTTCCTCTTGGAGAAGAGGAGCTGCCCCAGCTGAAGCTGCTTACTTGAGACGAGCCATATGGGAGGTGTAACTGCTCCTGACTACAGTAATCCAGTGGAGCCAATAGTGCCAACAGCTGCTGAAATGGGTGTTGCCTGAGGCTGGACCCCGCAGGTTTATCTGCTTGTTTGGACTTGCAGTCAGGCCTTCAAGGTACTTTCCAAAGCTGGAGTGGGGTTGAGGAGAACTATGTCCTCAAACATCTATCGATGGCTGCTAGCTGCTTTGCCAGCTGATCCAGGGAAGGTTTGTAACTCTCCAGGTGGAGATTTAATTTTATTGCCTGACTCTTACCTTGTTTGATCACTGCTGTGGGGAGATGGTTTGTGTTCAGTGCTGTTTTTATTTCTCTTTTGGAACTGCTTAAGTTTTGAGGGAAGAAGAAAACTATTTATGGCTGGATAATGCCACAAGGCAATCCCTGTGTGTGCGTGTTTGTGTGGTATGTGGCCTTTACTCTAGGGGATGATTGCATTGTAGGGGTTCCCCAAGAACTCTCATTTATAACTGTCAGACAAAAAAAAGGCTGGAATTTGGTCTTCCTCATCTAATGTCCATCAGATCTGGGAGCCCTGTGGAAGAAGTACTGGAGTACCAGCTGGGACAACACCAAGTGTTCATCTAGGATGTTACATGAATAAGCTATTTTGAACCCTGGAAAAACACTGCAGTTACCAGGCTGGTTTGCAGTGTCTGTTCTACTTGCCAGCCTAACTGTGATCCTCTTCTTGAACTGGAACACAAATGTATCCATCCTGAAATGCAGCCTGCTTTCCTTTCCCTGTAATGGAAGCTGTACTTGTGAACATTTTGCATCCCTCTAGAGCAGCAGAGGGAGAAGTTAATTCAGTAGTGCCGCTCTTTTCTGCTAGGGGTGGTGCAGATTAAAGCTTTGCAGAGCAGTTCTCTGTATAAACCAATCCTTTACTACTGGTCAGCTGTAGCAGATAACTACAGGGCCCAAAGACACTGTATTCCTAAATTTGGTGTGTATTTTAAAAACTCACTGAAGCTGTTTGGGCTCTTTCTGAGTATTAAATGCCTTGTGTGTTTTGGCTCCTTTGTGGATAGCTGTACTGATGGCCTTGGCTGGAGAAGAACTTCTCCAAGGTGGGTGGAAGGAGCTGGAATAGCAAACACCAGTGATCAGCCTGGGCCTTTGCTGGGATGTCTTGCTCAGCCTGGCCTTGTGGCATGAAGTAGAGCTGGTAGACCAGGCAACGGTAGGCCTGTCTGAATCCACCCCTTTAGGCAAAAGGAGGAATTCAAGTGCCTCTCTGAAGAGGACACATTAGAGACTTAGTACTTGTCTGTTTGATCTATATGCTATCTCTGCTATGCAGGGTACACTGCATAGGTGGCATGCATTACCCTCGATGGTGGAAAGGAAGGATGAATTGTCAAGATAAACAGATTGAAACTGCTCTGTAAATGTTGCATACAAGGCTGTATGTGGTAATGTTTAACTTGTCTCTTGTTTTTCTTTCCATCCATTAGGCAATACTGACTAGTGTACCTCTTGACAAGGTCTCTGAGCAACGTTTCCTGTAGAGCTGAATGACAGCAGAAGCAGACGGGTAAATTGATGAGCTTGCCTTGGGAGCCCATAAATAGGCGAAATCAGAACGCACGATGGGTCAGAAGGTCACAGGTGGGATAAAGACTGTGGATATGAGGGACCCAGTATACAGGCCATTGAAACAGGAGCTCCAGGGACTTGACTACAGCAAACCCACACGTCTGGACCTGCTACTGGACATGCCTCCGGTATCATACGAAGTCCAGTTATTGCATTCATGGAACAATGATGATCGCTCACTGAATGTATTTGTGAAGGAGGATGACAAACTCATATTTCACCGGCATCCGGTGGCTCAGAGCACAGATGCTATCAGAGGCAAAGTAGGATATACACGAGGATTGCACGTGTGGCAGATCACGTGGGCGATGCGGCAGCGAGGCACCCATGCTGTGGTAGGGGTGGCAACTGCAGATGCCCCTTTGCATTCCGTAGGGTACACCACACTTGTAGGAAATAACCATGAATCGTGGGGATGGGACCTTGGGCGCAACAGACTGTACCACGATGGCAAGAACCAGCCAAGTAAAACCTACCCTGCCTTCCTAGAACCAGATGAAACTTTCATTGTGCCGGATTCCTTCCTGGTGGTTCTGGACATGGATGATGGGACGCTGAGCTTCATTGTGGATGGGCAATACATGGGTGTTGCCTTTCGGGGACTGAAAGGGAAAAAGCTATATCCAGTGGTCAGCGCAGTGTGGGGACACTGTGAAATACGGATGCGCTACTTGAACGGACTTGACCGTGAGTATAACTTTGCGTTTTTTTTTTTTCTAGCAGCACAAATCTGTGTGCTGCCTATGTGCAGGCTTAGTACACCATCCTGGAGGGTTTTCACTTTACTGAAGAGGTGAGGATTTTGAGAGATCTTCAAATCCTTAATGGCAATTGAAATAGATCTTGTCTGGTTGGGTAATGTGCTGTCACTAAGGCACTGCAGGGAGCAAGTGAGGTTTGGGAAGGTATAGAGGGAGAAGGTGATCCCAGTTTATCTGGAGTGATGACAAGCCTTTCTATATTGCTACCAAGGTCTCAGCAGGAATGTCCTTTTTTGACTGTTGTGTTCTTTGCAATGTTATCCTGGTGCCTTTTTACAGGGAAAAGTCTGAGGGATAATTTCCTTCCTGCAATGCCTGATGAAGGGACTTCTTAAAATCCCCCACAGGAAGGAGTGGGAAGAGCTGTCCCTGTCTGAGGGAAATGGGAATGTCCCATCTTTGAAGAAAGTAGCTTACTTTGTTTCTTTCAGGGCAGGCTGTGCTGATTTCTAGTGTGGGGCTGCATATTGTAGCCAGCCCAACTTGCATGCCAGGTCTTTTACTAATAGGGACATCAATCCCTAGCTAAGCTTAGTAATAAGTTTGGCTGTCCAAATGTGCTAAAGTCTTATCTCTCAGAGTCAGAGGTTCCCATTGGGCCAGACTGTGACTCAGTCCTCTGGGTAGGGTGGAGGAGAGAGGTGAAGGAAGTGGATTAAAATCTGGATTTATGTTGTTACTGAAATAAATTTGGCAGTATTGATATGAAAAGGGTAGTGTTTCCCCTGCATTCCAGAACAGTGTCTGCCCAAAGGCTGTAGCATACTAGGCTTTTATTTTTACTTAGAACATGTTTGTTCTAATGCTGGGCCAGCAATGTCAAACCCCTGGCACTGGGGACATGAGGTACAGCAAAGTGGCACTGGGCACCTGGAAGCAGACCTGATGCATGTTAGTGTGGGTAGAAAGCAAGGCACACTGCTCAGACCAAAGAGAGAGGGCCAGATAGCATCTCATGCTGCTTAAAAACCTCTGTTAAACTCCTGTTTCTTTTTCACTGGGATTATGGGCACCCACTGACACTCAAGAGGAAGTTACTTTAAGTTAGAGAAGTCCTGCTTGACTTTGTGGAAGTAGAAGTAAACACCTGCATACAGCAGGGACTTCCCAGTGTATTGGTAAAGCTTGGACCAAGCTGGACCCAGGTGAAAGTCTGCACAGTTCAGTGTTCTGTGGGTTTGGTTTGTCACACCTGCAGAATTACTGTGCTTCCTTTTACTCAAAAATGGAGTTACTGGGTTCTTCAGCTTTTGAGTCTCAAATCTGGTTTAAAAACAAGGTTGATTGGACACTGGTCTTAGGTAGCCAGCTCACTCTGTCATGGAGTCTTAAATGACTAAATTCTTTGCAAAGCAACCAACTTATCTACTGAGACTGTTCCATCATAACCTATTTCTATCATGAGCCACAATATAATTGATCTTTTTCAAGGGAAGACTTGCTCAGAAAAAATAAGCTTGGTACTGTCTCAGCTGGTGCTATTACTCAGCTGATAGTGCCACTATTTTCTCTTTGCAGCTGGCAAGCATTTCAGTGGATGTTGAGGTACCATCTTAGTGCTCAGCATAGGTGTATTCCTTTCATAAATTACTCTTCTTTTTTCCCTACAGCCAGTCTTCTTCCCATCAGCTTTTTAGCAGATGAGCTCAGAGCAGGAAAGGCTGAATAACCCTGGAGAATAGGAATCTTTTGAACTGAGAGCTCTTGGCAAAGCACTTTCTCACCGACAGAGGAACCTGGCTTATCCTGCCACAACAGCTTACAGAATGGCAACAGCTCTAGCAACCAGGTTTTTGGAAGGGTCAAAGCCAAAACTTGCAGCTCCCTTCAGAGCCAGCAAGTCTGTGGAGCTGTCTGCACAGAACTGCACTTAGCAGGGAAACAGCCACCTCCTGTATTGGATTTGGTTGTAGTGTGCTCCCAGCATAGGAGTGAATCACAGGCATAGAGCCAGGAATGACAGGACGCAATTTTGGCACAGATAGAAAGGTGTCTGGCTCTAAGCACTCCTGAGCATTCAATAGCAGCACTGTGTCCAGTGATTGTAGTGCTTGTGAATGGAAGGAGGTCAGATGTGTGTGCTTTCTCTTCTGGTCTATCTTTGGTAAGACTGGGTTATCGGTGTAAACTAGATGAGGGCAAAATTCTTCTCTGTGGGAAGAAAATCCTCTCTGCTTTTCGGGCCATTAAATCAGAATGTATCTGTTATGTTAATGCTATAGGCTTTGGAAGTCTGGGCCCCTTGTCCTCTAGGGCCCCAGTCCTGTGGCTAGACAATACCTTGGTCCAAGCTAACTCCATATGGAGTAAGAGGAGTAGGGACAGACTTGGAATACAGCATATTTGTACCCCAGAGAGGGTACAAATTTTTGTTTAAGCTACATTGGGAAGTGCCAAAGGAGTGTTGCCAGTAATAGGTTTCTCCAGTCATATTGCAGCCAGAGCTGAGACGTGCAGCCCTGCTGTACAGAGACCTGTCCCTGCAGAAGAGGCAGCATGGATCTTGAAGTAGGTCATGAGCAGGCAAGACCGGCAGTGCCTTGGGCTGAGTGTAGCTGTGCTCTGCACGAAGCAGCCCTGGGGCTGCTTTCTGACACAGAACATGAGTGACAAATGGTAGGGCTTGGGAAGGAACAGCGCTGCCCTGACAGATCTGTTAGACAGGTGGAGAGCAATCAATCCCTGCTGAAGAGGTGTACTTACAGGTATGATGCCTCAGTGATAATGTTTGAAGCAGTTCTCCAAAGCTCTCTGTGCTAGAAAAACATTCCACTGCAGCTTCCCCTGCAGCAGGTAATAGCTTGTGATGCTTAGCAGGGATTAACAGGGGGGAAATGAGGTGTTAGTTCAGCTTGGGCTGCTAACTTGAGGAGGAGACAGACCAATTAGAGTGCAATGCCTGACTTTGTTACCAAGTCTCTCTTCAGCTAGCAAACTCTCCTTCTCAGACTTTTTGCCAAAAACTAGATAACTGCTTTCTGTGCTTTTTCATTAGAAATGTTTATGTAGAACGGTATGGCTGTGTACTTTTTCCAAAGCAGAATCAGGAGAGGCCTGAGCAGAGATGACTGACACATTCTGTCTGAGCTTTCCAATGTTAGCTGTTATCTTTGAACTTGGAAGGAAGGGATTTGTGTCCACCTTATTGATGGAAAGGCTTCTGGTAAGAAATACAGTAACATGATCATGCTTAGAAAAATTAAGCTTTCCCAGTCTCTCAGCTGTTTAAAACAGCTGTATGAACAATCAGATTAATTTGGCTTGTAGTAGTGGAAGCTAGAGCTGTTGGCATCAGTCAGAGTTCCTGAAAACTGCAGCTTTTCAGCCAAACTTCTCTATTTTTGTGGATGTTTTTAGGTGTCTGTTCAGCCTGAGATGTCTCTAAAGAAAGCTTTCTAATGGTGCATGCTGAGCACTCAGGCTAATGGAAGGATGTCCAGTTACCCACTTAGTTTGGGATGCCTTTGCTTTAGCTGCCTCTTGGGGAAGGAGGAACCCCTTGGGCTTGTGCAGTGGCTGTGTGCAGGTGAGCTTGGACAGACTCAGCAACAGAAGCTGTGAGAAACTCATCGGTACGTTCCTTCTGTGCAGCTGTGATGTGTTCAGTCTGGCTTTGACCCCAGTCCCCTTTAAGCTGTGAATGACTGTTCAGCATGAAAGGTCCCTGTATGCTTTGCCTGAAAAACTAGTATTATCTTGTTCAGTGTGTTTATAAGTACAGGATGCAAAAATAGTAGCCAAAGGCTTGTGTTTTTCTCAGGTTTATGATGTAGGAAGAAATCCTCTGATGGGAAATGTCACAATACAAGTAGTGACATGAAGCTTTGACAGATGGCTTTGCTTTTTTGTGGGAAGTATGTAGTATAAATGAAAGGGGTGACAGCTGTTATCCTACTAGACAAGAAACAAATTTGAGTACTTTCTGGGTACCCATACCATATGATGCTATCAAACTGTCTGCTGCAGTCTTTTACTTCAATAAATCTCTTACAAAGGTTTTTGGATGCTGTAGTGAGAGGCACAAGCTAGAAGATATGTTCTGACTTGAATGAATGGTATTGCAGAGAAGAAGCTTCCTTTTGGGGATTTCAGTATCTTTTCCTTCATATACAACTTCTTAAGTAACTTCTACAGAAATGTCATGCTCTGCCTGTGTAATTTAGCTGAAGCTGCTGATGTGTGAATGCTGAATGGCTTGGGTTTTGTGAGCAAGCCAGGCATCCACTCTTCTTGCTCAATCTTTTCTGGGGGATTTCTAGAACTAACAATGAATGTGTAGCTTGTGAGTTGGGATGTTAATGTCTTGGGTTGCTCTTTTTCCAGCTGAACCACTGCCTCTGATGGACTTGTGTCGGCGAGCTGTGAGGCTTGCTCTGGGCAAGGAGAGACTGAATGAGATCCCTACGCTGCCACTGCCAGCCTCCCTCAAGAGTTATCTGCTCTACCAATGACCTTCATGTTCCAGGACTGAGAGTTGGAACCAATGCAAAATATCTGGAGCTGACCCACTGGGAGATGGGTTCACCACCCTCATGTCATCGCTACTGTTGGAACTCCTTGGCCAAAGTACTCCTGTCACAGCTAAAGTCTCTACGTGCCCTTACTGGCAAGCTCTCAAGTAGTCCTTGTTTCACAACTGAGTGTTTTTGTTCTTTGGAAGTCACTTCCCCAGTGTACTAAAAAAAAAAAAAAAAACATTTATAGAAGCTCTGTGCTTCCCTGTTTCTCCTGATAAAAGGCTGTACTGCATCCTTTAGGTTGTAGAGCCTGGGAGTGAGCCTTCCTTCTGTAGCAGCTTAAGGGAAGAACATAGCTTGGGGAAGGGAAGGCACTAGGAGTGGACATCTTAAGACCAGGTGCTAAGAACGGAAAGGCATGGGGTGGCCAGCAGAGTTGGGGAGAGTCTGGAATACCAAGAGGAATTAATTGCTGAGTTTTTGAAAACCAAAAAAAAAACCCAAACCCTGAAACACCGAAACCAAAAACCCTTCCACCAGGACACTTAATTTGGAGGTGGTTATGTTGCTGACATGTCTCTCTGCTAGGACTTCTTACCATGTTCTAATGTTATTTCATAGACAGTAAACCTTGCTTTCTTGTTTATCACAATCACTTTCTCAGTTCTCCTGCTCCATTCTGTCCTGCCTCCTCTTAGTGGGTGTGACTCAGGTGGTTGAGCAGTCACCCCGTGTCTTCATCTGCCTTCTTCCTCTTGACTGTAGGTTTTAGTCTGGGACCAGGGGATTCCTTGCTGATGTGGGGACAGGGAAGGGGCAAACTTCTCCTGCAGTACAGTCCTTGGTGAGACAGGCTGGATGAGCTCAGACTTGTTACACAGCTGTAGGTCCTGCTGTCTCAGGTCTGCTTTCTGTATAGCCTGTTCCATGTTAAGGCTTTAGAGAAACATAGTCATTCTCTAAGGGCTCTTCCAGGGAATTCTCTTCTTGAATAAGCTGCTCAGTCACCCAAACCAGGCTTTGTTCTGCCACAGACCATCAGCATAACCTCCATTTAGCTATGCAGCTGAATAGTTGTGTTTGTTGCTTGGGGGTGGGAAGTTGTCCCAGAGAAGGTGGTAGCAGTGTGGCTGCAGAAGTGCCATAAGCAAACCAGAAATCCAGAAGGTGGTTGCTGTAGAATGTAACTTGTGAGACTTTAACAGAGCCCAATGGGGTGATGTTCAAGCACAGCAAGAAAACAAACCTCTCCAGAGCTGGGGGGTTGGCAGGGGAGAACTGCAATAAACAGGACAAGCAATTCAGGCAAAATCAGCACATCCCAAATAGATTCTTGCCTCAGTAGCCAAGTAAAGAGGGGATGACACTCCTTTACTAGCAGGAGCTGCTCTCTTGACCTCTCCACAGGTTACTATGCTGCCTTTCTGGGGTTATTTTGCACATTTCTTTGTCTTGAAAAAAATGTTTGTGTGGTTGGTTTTTTTGCTCTTGAGTTATTCCTTCAGTTCTGTGTAGGTACAAATGAGTTTAGTTGTTGAAAATGTTAATATATATATTTGTGGTGTATGTATAAGAACATGTTTTAAACAGCTGCTGTAGGGTACCTTTTTAAAAATAAACTACTTACATAGTATATTTTTTAAAGCACAGAATTGGTGCCAAGACTGGGTGGGGTGTGATGTGCCCCTTTCTTTTTTAATCTAATATTGTATGATTTTTTTAACATAGAGGTTTGTACTAGTTTCTGTTACAGGGTGGGACACAAATTGCACAATAAAATAGTGTGTATGGAGCCCTACTTGGTTGCCTTCAACTTGAACCAGTGTCTTCCGTAACTCCAGGGAAGCCTGTGTTCTCCCCACTTCTAATGCTATTCGTGCTCCCTTGTTTCTCTCTTCTCACTTCCCCAGTACATTTTGTACAGTTTTGAACTCTCACTTCCTATTTTATGGCTGTAGATAATATTTGGTAACCTAATAAACTTTATTAAATATTGCTTGATGCTGGGTTTTATTTGCATGAACTCCAAGAACTCGGCCCAAACAGGTAAAGCAAGGGCTGTTGGGACCTTGCTAAGAAGAATAACAATTTAAAGCTGGCATCTAAAAGCTGTGTACAGGTGGAGGGCAAGCTGCAGCTATTGGTACAGGGTGGTAGGGTGTGGGAACCTGAGATTTTATACATCCACCACTCGTGCCTAAAGATGGCTACTCTAGGTGGAGCTGAATGAAATCAGTGATATGTCAAATGAGGAAGCCAAGGCTGCCTTGGTTTACAACTGACTCATTTTACTATATTCTTTTTTCTTCAAATAGGTTCAAGTAGATTCAATAGGTCAGGACTCTGGTTATTTTGCCAAACTTGATACTTTGTGGAAGCTTGCAAGCATCACTCCTGGATTACAGCAGACAATCCTCTTTCCTTTTTCTTCTGGAAAAGAGGCTCATCTGAAAACAAGGCAGTACCCTACCACTTTATGTTGGCAGCTGATTTTCTTTCCTTCTTAGAGAGGTGGTGGACAGAAGAAAGCAAAATAAAATGGTAAGGGTTAAAGGAACCCCCTAGCCAGTAGCACAGTGCACTAACTACAGAAAGTGTTGTAGCAGCTCAAGTGGAGTGGTGGGAGTCATTTCTATATCACATGTACTTGGACAAATATCTGATTTCAATGTGTTCTGGGCAACTTTAGGTTGCTAACTTGATTTAGCTTGAGTTGCTTGGTACTAGTTTTCTATCACTCCATACCTACTGCTGTGTTTTGTGAGAGAAGCTTGCACAAGAGGCTTCGTTCCTGGCCCGTGAGGAGGTGTGGGTTATATTGTTTGTGGAGTACAAATTTTCTTGCTTGCTGGTAGTGCCTTTAGTCTCCTGTGCTTCCAACCTGTGCAATACAGAGGCGCTCTCAAATTGTATCGGCAGGTAGGTTGAGATTCCCCAAATTGACCAGAGGTGAGTTGACTCTTGGCAGTTATGACTGAGGCTTTACTTCTGCCTCCTGTTCACGTGCTTTTCTGTCTTCCCTGCAGCTACCCACTTGCATGTGAAAAGCAAATGATTTCATCAGTTCACATAAACACTACAAAATGTGAGGCTCAACTAAAGCTCAGAGGTATGCTTATGAACTGCCTTATAAGGGTACTGGGTGAGGAGAGCTTTTTTTTTAACAAAAAAAAAAAGGGCAAGTGGTTTCTTGTCTGTCTCCAATCAGGGCAAGGATTTTGAGTTTTGGAAGCCTTCATCTGGTGTGCTTTCCCACATGTAGAAGACAACTGTTTGTAGATCCTGAGCTAAACACTCGGCATGTTTAGTAATCATCCCTGCTTTGTGCTGCTGCAGGTACTGGGGACCTGAGCAAAAGGGGTGCTTGCCTGCTGCAGGGGAAGGCAGCCTCTGCTTTGCTGGGAGTGTGGCTGGAGGGGCGCTGGGAGCACGGCGGGCTGGGGAGGGCCCGTAAGGTGGGGCGGGTGCAGAAGACTGAGAAATTAGTTCATGCTCGGCTCCAGACACCCAAACAGGCTCGTGTTCCAGCTGCATGGAATATTTGAAATAAATGACCTGCTCGGGGCTGGGAGTGCGCGGTGTTTATGTACGGCGCCATGGCGACGGGGGAGGAAGTCATGGGATGGGGATTGGATGCGGTGGAATCAACAAATGATATCACAGATTAGCGAGGCCTAATGAATCAGTGGCTGCTTCCCCTGCTAGTGCCTGCGTGCAGGCGCGGGCATGTGGCAGGCAGACCTGCTCCTTTCGCTGAGGAGCGCTAAGAATTACGAGTCCCGCTTGTACCACGGCCTCCTCGCAAACCCATGCTCTTACACTGGCCGGCATCTCTCCTCTTCGTGCCACTGCAGGCTGGGCTTGTTTTACAGGAGGCTTCTGGCCTTGGTGGTCTGACTGCGGGTGCCTCGCTGGTGACACAGAAGTGCTGTGACAACCCTGCAGAGAAGCTGGCAGCCTGATGCTCTAGACAAGCAAGGGCGTAGTGTTTGTTTTTTCCTGGGAGCTGAGGCTTTGGTAAAAATACTTTGAGCCTAAAAGAAAGTGTGAAGAAGGGAAGTTTTCACTGGATGCCTTTAGTAGCTGATTGGGAAGTATGTCATTACTTAGCGGTCTTGCCAAAATTCTTTTCAAAAGGAAAGCCTGTCTTGGGTGCAGGTTACACTCCCGTCCAGCACATCTGTGCCAGCAAGCATTCCTGCTGGGGATCTTGTAAAGCCATGACAATGCCAACAAGACAGAAGAACCTGGGGAGGGCAGTTGCCGATTCTCTCCTTTGTCTGCAGCACCGACACATTGCTAATGAAATGATTTCTCTGAGCGCAGACAACCTCCCGAACTGGGCCCAGCCGTCAGTCTATACCTGTCCCGTTCTTACCCCGTACCATTCAAGGCAATCTTCCCATTCCCTGTGCCTGAGATGTGCGGACTGGAAGGATTTGCATTATACTTTCAAGAACCTATTTTGGCAGTTGCGCTTTCTTGCCTGAATAAGTTAAGACAATCATGAAAAACGTTTGCTAACATGTCCCCCCTTCTCTCCCATATGCTTCCTATGCAGAGCTAATGCTGTTGATCTTATGCCAAAGACTAAGTTGCATTTGACTGGAGAGGGAAATACGTAGTGATTTATTTAATAAAGTTTATTAAAATTAAAAACCTAACCCAAAGCACAGCCTTTCTTGGCATACAATACAGTGCTGAAGGGAGCAAAATTCATTCAGTGCTTGCACAAAGCACATTGGAGCATTGATCCTGTCCTTGCACATGTTTTGATTTGAGACTATTGCAGGCTTGTCTGCCCTTCAGACAGAGAACTATTTGAAGCAGCTGCCAGATGTTTTGTCTGACTTGTGTTTTACAACTTGCTTACTGCTTAGCAATGCTCTTCCCATCGGGCGTCCAAGCTGCCCTTGTGCATTCTGTTCCTGTGGCATCTCCGTGCCGGTTTCCTGCCCTTCGCCCCGGTCACATACGCACGTAGCACAGGGGAGATGCAAGTCTGCGTGTTTTATTCAAAGGCTCGGCATTGCACGTCTGCTGCCCAATCTGCTGGCCTCATCTGGGACCTTTTCTGGGACTAGCACAGACCAGCCGCATTCCTCTGCTCACATGTTGCCGCAGCGTATAAAAGTTAAGGTGGTTTGCAGTCTCTTAAAAAAGCAGCGATGGCCTGCACAAAGAGCCCCATTTGAATTTAGGCATTGCTAAATAACCTAACGCTAACCAGCCACGCTTCATGGCTTGGGAAGCCTTTTTGGCTAGCTGTAACTTAGCTGAGCTCTAAACGCTTTTTTCTGCTATGAGTAAGATGGACAACAAATTCCCAAACACAGTGAAGCAGGGCAAAGATCTCTGTGTTTTTTCAGAACTGTGACAAATGCGAGTCAAGTGAAAGATACACCGGCCCAACAGCGATGCCTCCCGACTTCCCTCGTGTGCAGCTGACTCCAGCAGCATCCCAGCCAGTTCCGCTATCTGTGTGAAGTCACAGCTGGGAGCAGGCCGGTGTGCCCGCAGGTTTAGGAGCACGCATCCCTGGCTTTCTGTACTCCTGCACCACTCGCATGTTCCTCCAAAACCTCGCAGACACAAGTACAGTATCTTAAGGCACAGTCCTTGCTAAATGGGTTTAACCTGCAGTTTTTCATTTTGCTCAGACTTGCATCTTTTAGGAGTCAGGGGGCCTCTCAGGCACCTAGCACCGTGTTTTCCTCTAACATCGTGTATGATTGCTCTGCAGTCTTCCCTTACAGCCCAGGGAAGCCCTGTGGTGCACTGGTACTTTGGGGACACAGGCCAAGAAATAGATGCTACTTCTGGATTACCTTTTGGGTAGCACCTTTTGTCCCGAGGGGTTCCAAAATGCCTGTCCTTACAAGCATCTGTCCTTACCCCCTCTCGTAACCTCTTGCAAAGCCATTAACCGTTATTTAGAAGGGCCTAGCAGAGTTTTACTGTCTGAAGCCTGCATAAGAAAACACGCTCTCCAACTTACTGCTTCACAGGGCACACAGGCAGTCAAGAAACACCTGCCTAAACTGGCACCTGGCCAGGGCACAGGTGTTGCTTTTTTTTTTTTTTTCCCTTTTCTTTTATGAAAAAATACTGCAGGTATCCCACAACAGGCTCTGAAAAACTTTGTTCACTAACTTTTCCCAGAGCAGGCACCTTTGGGAGCGCGGGACTTCCTTGCAGGCCAGACAAGTGATTCATTGACCTGAGAGGTAAAGTGCCACCTACTGAATCAATAACTTAATTTCCTGCCACATGCTGGATGTTTCCTTTGGAACAGGACCACCTAATATTGATAGGGTCTGTACCTACTTAATTTGAGGTCCAGCACAGGGAGACTTGAGGAGTAACAGCTGTTACTCCTAAATACAATCTGTATTTTTCAAACTGTCTAGACACCTGGGTGGGTTGCACACATTACCAGCAAAGCTAGTTAATCATGTCAAACTTTTTCTTTCTATAGAGGCCCTTTTTTGTTTTGTTTTGTTTAATGAGCTATATTGAAACCCAGGGGAAGACAGTGACTCCAGCGGACAAGTGGGGAAATCTGATCGCTACCACTGAGAGTTTGACATTCTTCATTCTCACCTGGTGTAAACAGTGCACACATTTCAGAATTTCAGAAATTATTAGCTGTCATGTTTGATAACGATACTCTGACACAGTGAGCCCCTAAAACAGGAAGACGTATTGATGCATGACGTGGGCTCTGTGACATGCTGTTAAATGAAAAGATGACTGAAATGGTGCAGCACAATAGGAAATTACAGTAATGAAAATGAGATTTATAGAATGCTAAAAATGAAGTTTTTAATTGATTTAGTAAAGAAAAGCTAGAAGAATAAGCACTCTGAGTCCTTATGAGGCATCCATCTTAGATAAATATAGGTTTTCAATTGTTCTTAATCGTTCTCATAGATGCCAAGTATCTATTCCAAAGTGAAGTGCTGTGTGATAAGATCCTCATTATTAGAAAGGCAAGAAGGTGACTCTTCATACACAATCTGACACTTTTATTTGTGTTAAAAGTAGTCAGAAAAATGCAAATAAACCTAGAATTCAAATGGGGGACACATTTCTGGATAGGAACCCACACTGAGAAGATGCGTCCTGGAGTTAGGACACTTGATGAGATGGGCACACAGATCCACAGGCAAGCGATGCCTTGGAGGATGCCTGACATTTACAGCAAGAGACCTTTGAAACATATACTTTAGGTCTGCATTTTCTTGTTTTTATGCCTGTGTTTGCTAACTATGTTTCAAACTTCGTAATCAGGACTGTAACCCTGACCTTAACTAGAATAAACTTGTTTTGCTCTTTAAGGTTGTCTGGCACTAGCACCAATCTCAATTACATTTCAGTAAGCACGAGACATGTATGTTTCTCTACCCAGAGTAAATGTAAATGAAGTAATATTGTGGTCACACAGCTAGGACACCTGCAACCTAAACAAGCATGAGAATCCCTGGGCAAGCTATGGGGCATTTCCCAGAAAGTTTAACTTGAGTCTAGGAGAATCAGGCACCAGCATTAAACACTGTCTCCCCAGATGGGTGTTAAACTCTCCTTTCTAGAGTGCTGAAAGAGCAGGTCCAACTTCAGAAAAGAAACAAGATGCAAAGAGAGTCTTGGTCAGGAAAAGCCTTTGACATACTAACCTCTTACCAGATGCATTTGGCAAAGGTTCAGGATCACCCTTGGGAAAACGAAGAGGAAACGATTTGGCCTAAGGACTGGTTCTGTGCTCATGGGCCCAGCTATTTGGTGCAGGTTGGTAGGTATAAGCTGGCAACTGAAACTAAACCTGCGACCTTGTGGCATCTGGGAAATGGCAGGCTGGGCACCTGATCGACAGTTACGGTGGTTTTCTTTGGTTGTTTTCCCAGTGGTCAGCTGCTCCAAATGGTGCTAGAAATAGAGTGAGAGATGCAGCATGCTGCAGACTGCTCTGAGTTTCTAAAGCCTCTCAGATATCCTCCTTGCCAAGTTCTCTTGGAGAGAGATTGTGTAATCAAGCCGGGTTGCATGTAAAAACACACTTGTGTACGTCCAGGCATGCAGGGTATTGCCAAAGTGGACAGACTGTCCTACTTGTGCCTGCCAGAAAAGTTGTGTTTTGTCCAGCGGAAAAGAAAACATCCTTTTCTCTCTGTGCTTTGGAATTTGCCTCTTCAGACTCTGATCTCATTAGCAGTGTTTCCATACTATGACAAGTTTAGCCATCTTGGGTCAGGACCCTGGTCCAGCAAATTGAGCCTTGCAACAGTAGCCAAAACTCAACTGTCCTCCACAGAAAGCGGCCCTCTCAGTAACGGGGCAGATGCTTGAAGATTGCAGAGGGTACGCAAAAAGAAAGGGAGCAGGTGATTATTTTGTAATATACATGGGCTCTTGTGATAGTTGTTCTTTGCACTATAAAACACAGTCTGTGCCTCTACACAGAGTAAACAGTATTATAGGAATAGTTTAGTTTCGTGACTAACTAGTTGAATAGGTGAATTTTATAACTCAGAGAATTGAGGTGACTTGCACAAGGCTGTATATGAGCTCTGTATCACAGCTGGAGATCCAGCACATGCTCTAGGTGCACTCCGCAATCATCTTTCCTTGCAGGCTGTGCCATGTATTTGAAGAGGCTGAGTTTTCAAGAACCTGGCACCTGAAGAGAGTGATGTTTTTGCTGTGTCTTGATTTAAGCCCTGAGCCTAAAACATTTGTTTCCCTCTTTACTGCATGCATTGGGTTAAAATGGCAGATTTCCCTGGATTGTATTTAAACATGAGGCTACCAGCTCTACTTGGTAGTTTCACTAAAAATGCCCCATGCTCTGTATTCATGCCAGAATGGCTGCATGAGAAAAACCCACATTAGACACTAGTGAAGCAAAATAAAAGGTCTTAGGATCACAGAACTCAGAGTTGCTTCTCCCCTCATAGACCTCTGAGCCAAAATACCTTCAAACTGCTCAGAACTTCTACCGGTTCTCCTTAGCCCAACTCTCGCCCCTGCCAATGCTGCACAAAGACAGCCCATGGCCAGCCTGGTATTGCTGTGCTCTCCTGCAGCTGCTGCTGTATCCATCGAGCTGTCCCTGTGTGGTTTGAGTGCTGTAGCACTTTAGCCAAGCTGTTATGCACGAGGTCTAATGGTTCACTTAAATTAATATGAACTTTATGCTTCAACAAGGAGCCAGTGGCTCTTTCTAACAGGTGGAGGTCTCGCACCTTCATGTGGTTCATCTTTAAAGTTCAGCAGCTGCTAGGTAAAATTATAGGGTGACTCGATCACACTCTTTTACACACTCCCCGGGGTGACAGCGCACTGCTCATTGAAGGGAAGGGAGCAGATGGAGCCCAGAAGTTTGTTTTGCTCTTTTCCTGCTTAGCTCCATGTCTGGAAACCTCCTGAAGTCTGTCAACCGGCAGTGAAAAATGAGCGCAGTGTGAAGGCCAAACAGATGAGGTGGTCAGCAACACAGCCGTTCCAAGTGCAGTAGGCACTGATCACTGCCTGGCAGAGCCTCCCCAGCAGCAAAAG
This sequence comes from Anseranas semipalmata, assembly GCA_013399115.1. NCBI lineage: Eukaryota > Metazoa > Chordata > Aves > Anseriformes > Anseranatidae > Anseranas > Anseranas semipalmata. Next base: position 128,258 of record VXAA01002927.1, read on the forward strand.
GACAGATCAAGGGCTCCTGCTACCTACCCCCCGCTTTTATGTTTTTGCTGCAAGCAGAAATGAAAAAATTGTCAGAGATGGCAACATGACATTTTGCTGCAATTGTGACACCCAGAGTCTCTCTGCATGAAAATATAGCAGCTCCCAGTGCCCAGGATTATCTTGGATGGGTGAGAGCTGCTCTTCCAACCCCTCTTTTCAGTTTGGTGACTGGTTTGTTTGGAAGATTCCTTGTTGGGTACATGTTTAAAGCAGCCAAACAAAGGTGGGAGGAGAGAAGGCAAAAGGAAATGCTCTCCTGAAGCCAAACTGTTTTTTCTTTTTTTTTTTTTTTTTTTTTGGTGGGGGGTGCATCTGGGAGAAGGAAGTTGTTTTGTTTTGTTTTCTGAGAAAACATCGCAACAGCCAAGACAAATGAAGATGCCTGCTCTAGATCTTGTTACCTTTGGTCTCTTTGGGCCTCGTGTCAGTTCCCAGATTATTTTTACGAACTGTTTAATCTCAGGGCTTTTATTTCCCCTGTAAAGAAATGGTATTTCAAATTCCAGGACAGCTTCAGATACTAATACCAGCTGTCTAGACAAAGAGCAGCCCACGAACACAATCATAAATAAAAATAGTCTTGGGGCTTTGGGGTTTTTTCTTCCTTCTCTTGACAAACTAGCTTGCAGACACGGAGGGGAAGGAGAGGCTGGCTGTGCGAAGGCAGACGCAGCACTGTTCTCGCTTCCTTGGCCATCTCTTGGAGGGGATCAGTTCTGGCTGGGGCCATGCCAAGGGGTGCTTGGCGTCTCAGAAGTGTTTTTTATCTCTACATGTAAATAGTTTCCACATAAGGAAGCAGGGGATGGAGCTCACAGTTACACAGCACAGCTCCCAGGTTTCACAGAGGAGCACTGGAGGTGTTTTTATGTCTCCCGGGGCTTCCGCTATACAGGTCTTCAGCTGGCTTGCCCTGCAGGAAGGGGCAGGTTTCAGACAGCTTCTGTTCATTACAGCTGTGCAGAGCCACTGCGCGGCACACGCCAGAACCTGCCACCCCCAGGCTTTGGGAGGATGCAAGAGAGAACAGTGTGCTAAGACCTACATTTATCAGTTGTGAAAATCAACAGCCTTTACAACATGTGGACATGTAGCTCAGATCGTCAAGGGAAATACTGCATTTCTCCCTTTTTGTCAGCCTTTTCCGTGTGCCTGCAGACCTTTATCCATCCTACTGAGCAGTACTAATTGCTAGCAGCTTTTTTCATTGGGTTTTTCAAAGCAGGTTGCAGTCAGTAAAGAATTATTCTCCAGATTTACTGTCCAGTCTCACAAGATTGTTACTAAGATCTGTCCTTCATGGAGCAGGAAAACCGCAGAAGAGAACAAATTAAATGACTAATCTAAACAAAACCTCAGAGTCTGTGACGGAGAGATGAGTAGGACCAAGGAATCCTGGACTGCTCTTCCTTTGCAGAGATGATCTCTCTGACATCAATAGCTGTCTTGTTAAATTTCCTTTTCTGACACGATTTAAGGAAGAGTTGACACTCACATAAGCATGCACTGATCTTTTTCTAATGGCTGAGCTGATGCCAAAGTGCACCATGGGCTGAAGAAACAGCTCAGTTATTCCTGCAGTGCTGCTGCAGCTGTTAATAACATTCTTTCACGTGCTCCTAGGACGCCTGTCTATGGCTTCTCTGCAGGCCACATGCAGCCTGTCACAGGTGGATGGGGACATGCACATGCCGGGTCAGCTTCTAGGTGCTTCACCTACCTTTTTATTACCAAAATACATAAGAAAGGAAGGGAGGAGGGAAAGGATAGGACTTTAAGAATGGAGATGCACTAGCAGAACTCTCTGATGGCCCATTGGCCTGTACTGCACTTGCTGCCACATGCCAGTGTTGCCAGTATCTTGTTGCAGAAGAAAATTCTGTTTTTTTTTCCTCTTAATTGTATGTTTTCTATTTTTAGGAAAAGACAAACATTTGGAGCTGTCCCCGTGTGTCTCACTTTTCATGAGCCTGCTAGGAAGCCTTGGTAAATGTCTCCCAGAGGGATCAGGCAGGGCTTTGGTACAGCAATGACTCTTGTGCTGCTAGGAACAGATCACAGCCAGCTTCCTAAAAAAACATGTTCTCAGGACATCTGATGTGAGAGTTCAGTATTAACAGTCAACAGGAGGGCTGCCTGGAACAAAGATGCAGAGCTGGCAAGAGCTAAGCCCATAGAAGAACATACTACATAAATATTATCACAGAACAGTCATCTACAGTAACAGCTCCCACTGAAGTGCTGCCTGCACATTAAAGAATGACAGCACTTAAAAAGAACAAGGAAAAAGAAACTCGGAGTATACATGTCCTGATTATGGGAAATTCAAGGTGCAATACTGTAAGTTTAAAATAGCAAACCCAGATTCCTGGCAAGAAAACATATATGTATGTGACATATCTTTTACAAATACACGTACATGTTCACTCCCAGCTGTTCAACATTAAGAAATTATATTCTCTAGCTGCTTGGCAACAGAGCTGATATATGTTCTTTGTTTCAAACTGGGGAGATAGGCATAAGGCTATGGGTGAGAAGTGGTGTCTAAGTCATTCCATTAAGGTCCTTACCTTCTTTTTATTTGGCTCCACTTTCTAGAAATTATACACATGGCTCAATAGCGACCACCCAAGCTTCCTTGCAGAAGGCTCTAATGGCTCTAGTGGCTCTAATGCCACTCAGAACGGCTCTCTTAGAGTTGGAAGGATTCTGCCCACCTGCTTATATTTCTCCTCGAAAATCCTGAACACTGCTTACACCTCAGAAAGGTCTCCCTACAGCAGCTGTGACACACGCCTACCAGCTTTGCGGCAGAGATGAGTCTAACCCCCAGCCAAGATCCTGAAATCGCAGTAAGAGAAGCGCACAGAACTGATTCCGTTTCCATCTGCCCAAACAGGAGAGTTTCACTTGTGTTTGTATGAGTGAGGGAATGAAAAACACAACTGAAGTTGCGTGTTTCTTTTTCATGTTTCAGTACCATCTGCAGCACCTCCCTGTGCTAGGCTCTGTGCGCTAAACAATTACCTTTACTTCATGTGAAGGGGGTATAGATGGAAGGGAAATAAAATGCAACTGTCACAAAAGAAGAATGATTAGCTGTGAATTCTACATATTTCTACACCTTTCTCATCATTGTCAACAGACTTATCAGTCATATTTAAAATAATCCCTTATCTGCCAGACAAACACACTGTGCAAGTAGGTATTACACATACATTGAAAATAACTGCTCACTTGCTCCCCCCAAACCGCTGAACCTTCTATTACAATACAAAGAAAGCAATCACTTCCTACCTGTCAGTAGCATCTCCTTCTACCCAAAAGTTTCATTGAAATCTTTAGTATTAATTGAAAGAACAAACCTTTTTGCAACAGCGACAGCTGTATCCACTGAGGGTTATCTTGCTGTTTGCACCCTAGTCTTATTGATGGGGGCAGAAACAGCCAGATATCCAACTGGATTCACACAGTTACAGCCACAGCCAAGCCATAAGTAACCCATGAAATAACAGCCTAACTGCAGGCACGGTCTGTGCAGTGTAGAAAATGTCTGTGATGAGCAGATACCTCTGGGGAGCAGGACAATATCTTTACCTGAAGAAGGATCTTTACAGATTTTCACAGCAGAAGGCATTATACAGCTTGTCAGAACCCTGAGCAGCACTTCTTTCCAGGGACCTGAATAGATCTTCCCAAAAGGCCTCTTAGAGCAGGAATAGCCTAACAGAAACCATTTTAAAGTAACATCCATCATTGTCCTCACACCCAGTGATGACTCATATGGCCTTTGCTAAACTGTGTAGAAGGGATGGAATTTATTGCTCGCCTCTAGAAGACTGGACCGAAGGGAGACCAGGATGCCAGAGTGGCATCCGCTTGGAAACTGCCGTGCTCTGAAGTAGACAAGATACTTGTGCACAGCACTCATTCTCTTCTGATCTGAAATAGTAGTTGTACTTTGCAAAAACCGGATGAGCAAGGCTACAGTCAAGGGCCTGTGCACTCACATAAACAGGAGATGAATGGCATACAACAGGGCCTAGATATCAGGAAAACAAGGACTTGCTTTTCAATTATAAGGACCACTGTAATTAGGAATGGTGTTATGCTAAATCCTATTGATGCCAGTGACAAAGCTTGATTTAGTGATCTCGGTCTTTGCCTTTCTTTGGCCTGGGTTCGGGAGCATGCTACGTTTGGATTTTAGTACATTCTCCGATTTAAACGCTCCAATAGGTGACCTCTTTAAAGAACACCTGTGTTAACTCTGCCTGTTGCTGCTACCAGCTTAAAGCCAGTGTCCCTGAAGGGAGAGCATGGGCAGAAAAAAGGAGGAGAACCACAAAGCTTAAAAAGCTTTCAGTGGTTTGCTTTTCTCTTGACAAACAAACAGGCAGTTATGTAGTACAGGGCAAAAAAAAAAAAAAAAAAAGGTTAAAATGTCCTTGTTCTCTTCTGTTTATATCTGAAGAATCGTGCTCATACAATTGTATTGAACATGGATATTATTTCAAAAGAAGCAAAGTGATACAGTTTGATGTTTCCTGGCCAAAAACAAATTCAAAACTCTCATTTTGTGGGAAATGTCAACATTTCAACATTTTTTCCAATACTGCCGTTTTTAAGAAATCCCCAAATTCCTGCTCCTGACCAGCCTCTGGCCAGCAGTATTAGACACAATGCCAAAACCCAGCAGAAAGAGTGTCTTTTAATAGTGTACACACACCATGTTTACAAAACCTGCACTCTGTTTTTAGTTGACTCTTCAAGAGGATCTACAACTTCCTCAGCATTTCATTTCCAAAGGTTCTCCACAGGCTTGGGGTATTCCAAGCTGGCCGTGGGCCAAAGCAACCATCAATCAACCACGACAAGAAGTTCCCTTCTCTGCGTTGCTTCCCCACGACAGCATTTTGGGGACCATAATGTTGTTATTGTATATGCACCACTGGTCTCTGCAGGGTCCTTTCTTCGGGGCTATGATCTCAAGGAGTTTTTTAAATAACCGTTCTATGGAAAAGGCTTATATACCCCATGCGTACCCATGGAGCCTGCTCTGGCACTGCTTAGGGAAGTGGTGCTGTGATGTGAGGGCAGTGATGCACATGACAGAGAACTGCTTTTTAGCATCATTTTGCTCATGGTCTTTATTAGTATGCAAAATCCAAGACCTGAGCTTTGTTCTGAACTGGACTGTCCTATGGATAAGCCCTGGAATATATGTGAGAAGACGTGGAAGGGATGTTTTCACTGGAGTTGCTGGTGTTGGGGTGGAGAAAAGATTTGGACTTCTTTTCCCACCTATAGAAAAGGCCTGGAAGGCCTGGGTGTTTTTTCCTTTCTTGTAGGTAATTGTCTGGCCCTCTTAGCCTTTCCAGAAAGGCTGGCAGGTAACGGAAAAGGTATGGAGGTGAGGAAGATAGGAGTATTTCTATGGGCTGGTATGGTTTCTAGACCTGGTACACATTACTACAGCGCAACATCTGGCTGGTAAACCCACAAAGCAGATTTCTGTAGGCCAGGAAAGAACCCATAAGTAATTAAATATGTGTCCTACCGTGGGATGTGGTGCTTCTGCCAAAAAGATAGTCTGTCTGAGGGCTGCCGGGTGCTTCCTCCTCCAGGCACTGGATGAGATCTGCTGATTTTCCTCTAGGAAGGTGAGGCGAGACTGGCCAGGAAGCTGGTGCCATTACAGCTGTCTCAGGAATTTCCCCATTCCCCAAGCAGCCAGGGCAGAGGAATGGGGAAGGGAGGGGGAATGGGCAGATGGATTTTCCAGGTAACACCTGGTGAAAGAGGGACGACAGAGTCTCACTCAGAACAATGAGTTTGTTTTGAGCTGCTTGTCAGGAACTGACCTCTTTCCCCTCTCATCCTCTGAGCAAGTGATCCTCGGGGTCCTTGTTTTCTGTCTGCCCTCCCTCCCTGAGATGACTCCTTCCTCTCACTCGAAGCAGTGACGCACGCGGTGTCCATCAGGTCTCCCTGACGTCAACACCTCTAGGCTAGGTCCTTGCTGGTGTCTCTTTGGGTGTTGAAAGACTGTGAGGGTTGACTCCGGTTGCAGAAGTCAGGTTATAGTAACTCCTCTCTTAAAACCAGTGCTCCAGCTGTCTCCTCTTGCAGACAACCCAAGGCTTTTGGCAGATACAGTAGCTATGTGAGGGCGGACATGTTTAATTCCTCCTGAGCACTTTCTGCAGCGCATGCACACTTGGAAGGTCAGTTGTCACTGCTGCTGCAAGGAGAGGAGGTGCAGCACTTGCTTGGGTTCTGGAGAAGGAAAATGCAACTGCAAGCCTGGTGGGGAGGATACAGCTGCATCCTCTTGAGTGTACAGGCTGTAGCGGATACGGCCCTCCCTGTCAGGGACCTGTTGCTGTTCCACTGGCTGCTTTCTCCGGAAGCTGTAGCTGTGATACACCCACTAGGAATGAATGTTCCTCACAGCCTCTGTAATCAAAATATGATCTGAACCCACAGTTACAGCATGTCCCCTACCCACAGCCCCTCTGCTGAAATCCCAGACGAAGAAATAAAGCGTGGGTAGATGGAAGGAAGCAAGACAACGACAGGCCTCAGGCCCTGCTGTTAACACATATGGTGGCCCATCAAGTTCTGAGAAGGGTCCTAATGCTGTGTCCACCATCATGGCATCCACCGCATGTCTGCCTCCAGCCTCGCAGTGTGGATGTGCCTTCTGGGTCCCACAGGGCAAGCAACGCCAGACTACCACTGCTGTGGGATTTCAGAATGGTGGGTTGGTATCATACAGGCCTCACCGTGCTGGCTGCTAGCCCAGGCTATTGGATTAAGGCTGTAGCAGCACTCCATTTCATGAGTCCTACCTGTATAGTAGCCACTGCCACATCAAAATGATGTTGTTACACCCCATAGATGTGCCAAAGGGACCGCGTCCAGAGTCTCAGTGCTGCTCTCCACAGCTTGGTCAACGGGTGCCACAGCACGTCACTGGCTGTGTGGGCAGGATGCCATCGAGGGCTGTTGCGGCACTTGTCTCCTCACATCCTCCATCACCTGAGCAGCTCCCTCACGTCCTTCTCGGCAGGCCCTGCTCACCTCTGCCGCCTGCCTGAGGAAGAGGGATATGTCCCTGCCCACCTGGGCCGCAGCCTGGCGCTGCCGCCCCGCCGGGCCGCCTCAAAAGCCCGCCCTGGCCGCTGAGGGCTGAGGGAGCCGCGCCCTGCCCGCAGCGCGCTGAGGCGCAGCCGGGTGAGGGGCTGCAGAGAGGCGGGCAAACCCCCGCGTTCACCCTTCCCGCAGCACGGGAGATGGGTAAGTTCAAAAGGAAGGTGTGTGGGTTTAGCTGCGAGGCTACATCACCGCCGGGGCAGCTTCCCGGTGGCCCCTCAGAGAGGGACGTGAGGGAGAGGCGCGGGCTCGGCTGCAAGAGAGCCCCGCGGCCTGCGTTCCGTGAGGGCAGGCGAGGCATCCCCGCCGTCCTCGCTGGCTGAAGTGCCTGGACACAGCCGCGGGAACCATCAGCCTCCTCCCCAGAACTCCTCCCTGCTCTCACGCTCCGCGGCTCACAGGCTGCTCTGCGCAGCGCGGCTGCCACGGCCCCCCGGCCCGGGGAGGGAGCTGAGGGCCGCCATGACCTGGCCAGTCACAAAATTGCCACATTTTATACGCCTGATGGCCTGCGGCCCTGAGAGGCCCCAGGTGGGGTGAGCAGGAGGATGTGTAGATAAAGCTGCCTTGTAAATTTGGGGTGATAGAGATTGTGCTTTCACACACAAAGGAAGTTCATTGCAGTAAAGTTCTTCAGGTAAGTTGTGAGGGTCTTTGTTCCAGGGAGGGGCAACGCTAGCCTAAGCACCTGTGCCACAGCATGCTTTATCCTGCTTTACAGTAAAGGTATAAAAAGAATGGAAACAAAAGAGAAAAAAATCTTGTTGCACTGTCTGTAAAAGCAAAGATTTGCTTCTCATTCTCTGTGCAGAAAAACAACGCTGAGAATGCCGACAGCAGCCAAAATGAGAGCTGTTTCATGGTCTCGATGTGCTTCCCGGTGCTGTCTGTCAGCAGTTCCCACCACACAGGCAGGAGGACGGGGTACACCTGCCTCTGGGCACCGCTGCAAGGAAGTGACTTGAGCTTTCAACCGTTCTTCATGGCTGAGACCTGCCAGCGCGGCCTCTGCGTGGAAATTCTCCTGGGAAGAGGCCAGAAAGGTAGTTTTCAAATTTAATGGTAACTAAAATCACAAAAAAGGGCACAAAGAAGGGAAAAGAGCTTTTCATTTTCTATATTTTACTTTATTTTTTGTAAAACTCGTCTTGGTTCTAATTAGGTGATGCAAATTCTTCAGATGAACTCTGGGTCTGAGGGGGATATAAGGTTTTACAGAGCCCGGCGTGAGGTTGTGTGTTTTGTACCTTGTCTCCTAGCAGCAAAAACCACATGGATGTGAGAGGCTGTTTTATGATCCGCCAGGGCTGTTGTTGGACAGGCTACAGTGAGCAGAGTTATTCCAACCGCATTGGAATTGCAGCCCCCCCCACCTTCCTTTTCTTTTCTTTTTTTTTTTGTCACCAGGCAAGTGTGAGAGAGGATGGATGCTTTCACCCTCCTTGTGCCAGAACTCTCTCACTGGACTTGGCATCCACCTCCTTCTCATCTCCCTTGCAAACCCTTTTCCGTTGCTGGCTAGGATTTCACCAGGAATTACTAAAGAGGCAGTGAACTATGTTGGTTACTTTAATTTGCTCATCTCTTTAGTGTTTCAAAAAAAAAAAAAATCAAAACAACTGTGTGCTCATGGTGTACAGCAACTTCCATCAGAGGATTTCTAGGCAGCTTGGCAAACTGTAATGAGTTCAGCCTCACGATGTCCCTGTGTAGGAGGGAAGGGCTGTCATCTCTGTTTCACAGCTGGGGAAACTGAGGTGTGGAGAAGCAAACACATTTGTCTGGGCACACAGCATCTCAATTCTACATTGATCTGGGTTGACTCCCTTCCTGGTGCTTTGACCTGCTCAGGTTCATTCTGTTCTTACCCCCACCCCTCCCCTTTACACTGTGACTGCAGTTCTTCCTGTCACTCAGTCTGGTGGCTTTGCAAGTTGCGATTGGAGAAATAACATCTTCCCATTCTCTCCCTGCTATCCCACTGTCAGCCAGTCCTGGGGAGATCTACTCATTGAACTACCTTACTGTTTCTTTTTGATAGAAAGGAGCTTTGTAACTGCCACTTTCAGAGAGAGACTAGTTCAGATCCTCATCAGAGCATCACAACAGCCCTCTGTTATATGTTTCACACCACTCTCTGTACACTGCCTTTGCTCTCCTATATTCTGCTTGTTAGGCCCATTCAGAAGAACTACATATTGACAGATGATCTTGCATTTAGCACCAGTTCTGGTAGAGCTGTTCAGTGTAAGGGCAGTACTGAATTGTTCCCCCTGGCTTTGGAAGTATCACCTGCTTAATCATTTCAGCTCACCTGAAGTTCAGTCCAAAGAAAACTGAAAGAACTGTGAGTGTTTCCATGGGCTTTAGAGGGCTTTGGGTCATAATCCAAACCACATACTGAAAGATTTCAGAGAGTTTTGAGTAAGAACCTTCCCTGCCCTTCCCCTGAATTCACAGGGCTTCACAACACAGATAATTCTCAGCTTCTTCACTATCCTGCAAAACATAGAGGAGAAAAGTCCCAGCAGAGGAAATGCAGTTGCAGTGCAACTTCCTCTCCGTGGAATGCTTTTGACCTGTTGGATCAGCTGCCACCTGCAGTCCTGCAGAAGACTGAAATAACAAGTCATGGCAGAAGGAAGCAGAAAGCCGGAGGCATGGACCAGGAGGTGGATTCTTGATTAAAGATGAGACGCTGAGATAAGGTACTGGCTCCAGACAATTAGAGATGCAGATGCAGAACACAAATCATGGTTATGAATGAAGAACTGATAGCATCAGATATGAAATATGGATGTCCCTCCAAAGGCTATGTGTGACCCAGAAGCGTAGTGATGAATTGTGTTGGTTGCAGAGAGTCATTTTCATAACTTTTACTACCTTGTTTGTTTTAGCCTGGATTTAGGCCCTTTGACCATCTCTCTACCCAAGCAACTATTAGCCCATTGCAAATGAGTCTAACAAGAGAGCAAGAGGTTCCTAAGTCATTAAGTTCCTGCAGGTTTCATTGAAATGGCACCTGGTCAAGGACAGAGATCCTCTTTGTGAAAGTCTCTGCTGGGAAAGAATGAGTTCAGTTCTCAGCAGAATCCCAAGAATTCAGATTTTACCTCCAACACAGGAAAAGCTGCACTTTATTAGACATGACAGAATCCAGTCACGAGACATGCATCCAGAAGAAACCAGGCTTCAATTAGTTCCTCTGCTAGTACAGATATGTCTGCCTGTAGTACAGCATCTTTCGTGCCTGGTCTCTGAAAATACACTGAATTGCTTGCTGCTTATTATATAGAGAGAATTGATTTGACTTTTAGGCTAACTCACACATATCAGTTGGCTGTTAGGTCTGTTGTGTTACTATCTCCTGTCAGATGCACCAGTGGTATAACCCTTGCAGTTTGATTTTCAAGGATGCTGAGCGCTTTGCCTTCCATGAGGCTACAGGGACTTACAGTTGCTCAGTATCACTGAAGCCCAAGCTAGGAATGCATGTTCCCAATCTTTTGCACATATGGTATCTTCCATCCAAAGATCTCTTGCACATAGTAAAGGGTGGAGAAAGAATTACCAGCTCCATTTTGCAGCTGGGGAAACTAAGACACAAAACGTCCCACAGTTGTAAAGCTGGAAAACAATTCTGTGGAAATCTGACTCCCTTTCTTCCATCTGGCATGCTGGGCCTCACAAACCCACGTTAGTGGAGAGCTGAAATAGTGGCAAGGTGGTAAATACTCTGTCACAAGCCTGAAACCTGGCAATCTCTAACCTGTCCATTGGTGGGAGTAAGGGAGTAAATTAGGATCACAGCATGCTTGTAGTCTACCTTGTATTACGTTCTTAAATATCTGTTCCAGAGCACTGTCAAAGAAAGATACTTGCTAAAAAAATGGTCTCTGTGTGGCATTCTCTGTGCCTATATGAATCCTGGAGCAGGAAGAAAACAGAAATCAGTTTCTGTCCTCCCTGCCCTTCAGAAGGGGAAACTCTGCATTGTCCATGCCTTGCTGTAAGTGGAAACAGGCTGCTCATGGAAAGAAATCCTGTTCAGAGATGAAACCATCTGGCTCAGCTCAGGCTTATCCAGCCCAGTCTGGGATTTGCACAAGTTGTTATCAGAACCCTGTGAGCGCTTATGTCTGTTCTGCCAAGGGTAGCACCAACCTTTTATTTGTAGTGGAGAGTTATTCACAATGTATACATCCAGGCAGGGGTGGGGAGGACTTGATTGATAGTGGTGAGGGCTGATTATAACAACAGCTAAATCCCATCATCAGTAAACTCGAGGCCAAGCTACCACATAGCAATCTCTTTCTCAACATAAATGCATATGGCCCAGAGATGTCCTTTTCAGTCCTGGATACAAAGGATATGAAGGTGAGGAGGCATGTCTGTAGACTGAGCTCTTTCCTTAGCTCCTTAGATGGTTTTGGACTAGGGAAAACATTTTCATCTGTAAACATCCTGAATATTAGGGTTTTCAGATCTGCCCCAGGCTGATTTCTCAGTAGTGAAAAGTGACAATACCACTTGCATACAGGGGCTTCTTGGCTCATTGAATCACTCTCTGCTTGCTATTGGCATGGAATTTGACTGGGATTTATTTGCTGCTGCTGGAGGAAATGTCTGTTATGAGCTTTTTTGCCTGCACAGCCAGTTCACTATGTGTGAGACAAGTCAGGTCACAAGTCAGCCGGAGTGGGAGGTTTCCAAAAGACACAGACCCCAAAGAATTTGCCTGCTTTGCTTGTGACCATGAGGATCCGTGATTCAACATATTAGAGGACTATGATCCAAAGCACTATCTAGGGAGATTTTGAATGCAATGCTGTTCTCGTTCACACCGGTATAAAGCTGCTGGTTCCTTCCTGGTGATTACAGAAGTACAATTGGCTTTTTTGGGGTATGAATAAATCACCAGGGAAGTGAGCTGAGTGATGGAGAGAATCAGCAGAGTTCAAACCCCTACATCTGCTCCTTGTTTTCTGCCAGGGTAAAACTGCTGGATGTACATATGATACCTGTACATAGCTGGTGGCCAAATGCCACCCAAGCTAAAGATCAGAGGCAGAAAAATCAGCTTTGCTTAAAAAGAGAAGGACAAGCATGGAAAATCCCCCTAATTATTGCAAATTGCAGCCAAAACCACTTGAAAGCAGAACAGTTCATACTGGTTAAGCAGACTTCATAGGTTGAAAATGTCATGTTTAATTAGCAAATCATTTTCTCAGAGTAAAACAGACAGACTGGCGTAAAATACAACATACGGCCACAGCAAGAGGTGTATGTCAAGGTTGCTGGAACCAAGCTGGATGTGCAGGAACCTCAGTGGAGATATGTTGTCTTAGGGGCCCTGTAGCAGCTGGTGTTCTAGATTTAGGCAGAAGAGAGGCTTCCAAGAGCAGAGGTGACACTGGAAATGTCAGGGGAGCATAACTGGTTTGTCTGTAGGAACTCAGCTAGCTCTGGGTCCTTAGAGAAACCCAGCTGACTAAATTCATAGTGAACAGACATCCACCACCCTTACCACAACCTCTCTTCCTGGGACAGACTCCCACTGGAGATATCTAGGGTTTGTACTATAAATTTTTCTTAGAACTGTGAATTCGTTCTTGTAGGCAGGCTTCCTGTGCTTGAATTTAGGTGATTGGAGGGCTGGGGTACAGAGATCCCTTGTTCTTTTTTAGGTGAGGTTCAGTCTCTGTCCTTAGGTGTACACATTGCTCTGGAGCAGAATGTTTCCAGAGGGACAAGCAGCCATGGTTCAGGTGTGTTTGCTTCCCCTCTGATTAAGTGCCACAAATGCTGCATGTAACTGCAGCTAGTAAGAACAAAAAACACTGCAATTATTTATCTAGGGGAAATGCACTTTTTCATGAACCAGGGTCCCTGTTACCGTTCCCTGTGCATGGCTACTGACCATCAAGGAAAAGAGGAGCAGAGGAGGCTACTTATTACAGCTATTTATTTCTTATCCACTGCTCTGATTTAAAGCACTGGTGGAAATTAGTGTAATGGAGGACATCTACTTAAGTAATCTGTTATGCTCACCTATTCCCCAGTATAAGAGAGGGCATAAGGTGTGATCAAATCCAACCACATTGTATGTCTGTCTGCTGACATCGGTGGATTGATACCACAGATGGAGCTGATCCAGCTCCTTGGACAGGTTCACCTCCACATCTCTGACGTGATTTATGCTCAGTTCTGAAGTGATTTATACTAACAGCTGGATTCACTTTTCTTACTGCCCTGCACCCTTGGTTTTGTTCTTCCTAGCCTCTATTTCCCACTTTATCCTCTTCCTCCCAGGGGAGGTCCCCCCTCTGCCCTCCTCCTCTGCCCCCTCCTTTTTCCACTGCGTGTGGGGAGGACGACATCCTCCTGCAGCCACCTCAAAGGGCTCTGTCTGTGCTGGGAGCACAAGGGCTTCCTGCCAGAGAGGGGCCAGACAGGTCACTGCTTCAGTCCTGCCCTGGCGCTGAGGCAGACAGCATTGTGCGAGTGGTGCAGCCCACATGGCTTTGCGGAGACACCAGAAATGGGCTGTAGCTAATCAGGATTACACCACAATTAAATAAAAGGCAAGGAGAGAGAGACAGCGCCCTGTGTAAGGAAGGGAAAGAACAACCACGAGGTCCCTGAGGCACTGATCTGCACAGAGAAATACTGCTGTAATATTCTACAGCACCTTTTACCCCCAGCTATTGCACACATTTTCACTAAGGCCATTATTGCTGCCCTCTGTATATGTCAAGCAAAAAAAAAAAAAAAGAAAATACAGTTTTCTACATACTGGGTCAGAACTAATGTTGTTTATCAAGGCCTTGTCAATATTTCAGAGAAATCGTTTGTGTTGTTTTTCTAGTTTGGCTTCACCATGGACTCGTCTGGCGCCTCTGCACTGTCCTGGATTACTAGCTGTGCTCTGGTCTCAGGAGACCTGTGAGCAGTCATTAGCAGTTTGCGTGTGTTCTGGCCCATCCTATACACTCTACCTCTTCAGTAATGGCCAAAATACCCCCTGCAGCTGGTCTGCGTTGCTTTCTGTGCTCTGCCTGCTTACAATTTCTTTTCAGTAGTAGAGGCAGTTGTATTTATTTTTTGTGTTTGGTTCATGTGCAGCCAGTTACAGAGAAGCAATGGGAAGAAACATAACCTAATATAACGGTGTTTGCTAAACACACACCAACATGCTATGCCTGACACTGTATATCCTGCTAGTTTCTGGAGCACTTCCTAGCACAGGACGTGGTGCCAGTAGAAGGCTTCCCAGCTGTTTAAAGAAATGCATCCTCGTTGCTCTACACTGCACCAAAGCAGATGCACTTGTGTTTTCTTCACTGAAAAATAGTTCTTGCATTCACCTGCATCACGAAAGGGAGTGAAAACATTTGTGTGTAGTAAAACAGGACAGAGAGGAGCTGGCTGTGGAGGGAGCAGGAGTGATTTCAATTTCTCTACTGCCAGGATTATTTCATTTGTGTGGGGGGGTATTATTCTGTGTGAAATCCATTGGCCACCCACAAAGGCAGAGCCCAAAAGGTACCTTTCTGTTACATAATGTCTTTAAATCCTCCCAGTTCCTCAGAGTAAAGAGCCAATGCGAGGCTTGCCATCATCATCTTCTGTGCTAGTGTTCTCTAGCAGAGCGTGGGGCTGGCCAGCTGGTAGAGCTGCCAGACACATTATATCCGCAGCTATTACGCAGTGTTGGCACCCACAACGGATACTAGCAAATAGGGCTGGTGTCCATTCCTGGCACTTCCTGGATTGTGTGGGAGAGTTTTCCGTAACTTACTGTCAGGGAAGAATGTGCTCGTTAATTGCTACAATGCAGATAGAGGCCTGCACTGCCTTTTCTGATTTCATAGCATCCTGTAAGTCTGGCATCTAAATCTTCTCTGTGCTCTTCACTAACTAGGGAGGGAGTACTCAGAGCAGAATTGTGGCTCTCCAGCCTGTTAGGCTCTGGTTTTACCCCCGCCACAAAACCCAGACGGATTCTTTGAGCCCACTGAGCCTCCATGTAGCCATCTTAAAATTCCTGTGATCAGTGATCTCTCCTTGCTTGCAAGGTAGAAATGTTTTCTCCTGATTCCACCAGGAATATCGTCACCCAGTATAGGCTCATCATTTGTCACTGTCCAGACTGGTTGTACAAACTGTATAACAAGAACAAAAGGGTTGTGCAGATCCTATATTAACATACTTTGTTGGCCTTACTTAGCCCGTGCTTCCTTAGTAGGATTATGAAGAGTGGTAGGTGGTGCTTAACAAGCGGAATTTTTCTACAGCTCCCTTTGTTCTGTCCTCTTTACTTGTTGGAAATAGACTGTATTTTATTCTTCTCCTTGCTGTACTTAAATAGTAGTTTTTAAAGGAATCCATCCAAAAGACAGTTTCCAGTCCAAACTCCCATTGATGTCAAGGAAGAGTTTCTGTAATTTCACAAGCAGGAAGTAGCTGATGGAATTAACTGTAACTATAGCAGATGCTTCTCGTAGTATTTTCCTGCTGAAAATGGTTAATTTTTATTACAGGGTCAACCTTTGCTTTTGCAAAAAGTGTAGCATGACCTTATTACTGTCTATTACAGAACTACTCTGGTTTCATACCTGCAGGACTGTGTATATCTGATCTCATTTGTTTCCAATGATGTCCACACATGCCCATTTATCCCCACTCTTGCAGAAAGCTGCTGTGCACAGCTCCTCACACAGTGCATACAGAAGGAATTGTAATATCACAACCTCAAATGTAATACAGCAAGTGCTTTACTTTCCTCGTGCAGAAAGAGAGAAACTATTTTCTGCCAGAGGTCTTTTAAAACTAGTCCAAAGTGCACCTTATTTTTTTTTTTTATTGCGCCATGCCTAGGTATCTTAGATTTTGGGGTAGAAGCACCTTTCCCAGTGCTAGCATCCTCAAAAACCTAAACCCAGCAGAAACAAAACCTCTCATTTTGAGATAAACCTTGGGTTTGGCCAGGCCATCTGCTGTCAGGTGATGCTGCAGATGATCAGCCACAGAGCTGGGGGAGTTTCCAGTAAACACAGTTTCAGTCTCTCACATATGAGCTCTAGACTAACCACAACCACAGGCAATGGCAACTGTGGCAGCAGCGGACAGGAAGCAAGGAACATCTGGCCTTTGACTTCCTTTAAAGAGATGTGGTTTTAGGTTGTTTTCTTTTTTTCTCTCTCTCTGTTGGCTTTCATTGCTGTTCAGTACGACCCGGAGGCAGACAGGATTTGAAACCACATCCCTCGAGGTGCCAGAGGAGACAGACACTAGGGTTAGCTCAGCCTCTGCTGTGCCTTCATGAAGCCATCGTTGAGAAAGGGAGGGCTGATTCCTAACATGACCTTGTGAAGATCATCTTTACATACCGCTGCTCCTTCTCCCCAGCTAAAGGAGTTCATTTCTGTGCCATTTCCATTTTCCCCTGCTCCCCAGATTGAACACACCCTCACTGACGCAGTAACAGCTCCATTCACAAGATGATTTGGGGGCAATTAGGAATTTGCCTGGGCAGGATGTCACCTAGCCAAATAAGTCTCTTTGTCTGAAATGTGTTTTGCTTTGTTTTGTTTTGTTTTTGCTTCCTGGCTGGTGGAGTTGTGGTTTGTTTACTTATTTGTATATATTTTTTGCCTTTTATTTTAAGGAGAAGTGTTTGAAATACAGGATCCTTTAGAAAGAATGAAGTCTAGTAAGCACATTAGGAACAGAGATCACACTGAGGCTGAATGAGGTTGGCTCACTAGGTGCAACATTTAACACTTACTGAACAGTGTTCAGGAGTAGACACCCAAGGATGTTAGTATCATCACCTGCTACAGAAGTAGAGAAAGTGAGGCACAGATCAATGAATTGACTCGTTGAACAGCAGTCAGAAGGACAGTGTAGAGCTAGGAACAGAGCCACAGACTCTTGAATTCCAGCCCAAGGCTCTCTTCGTAGGGACACTGCTTCTGGGTTTGGGTGTTGCCTAGTTTTTATGTTACTCTGTCTGCACAGGAAGCAGTTTACTCAAGTCATGAATAAACGTGAAAAGTGCTCAGAGTTTGATTTTTCTGTTTTCTTTTTAAACAACAGTCTCCCAGAATAAACGTTCCCTTGAGTCAGTTCAAGGTCTGGTAGGAAGAGTTTCCACAGAGAAAAGACCTTTACCATTAGAAGTGTACAAACGGGTGAGTCAAAATTAAAAAAAAAAAAAAGCCCCATGATCATATAACTTGCTATATTAGGAACTCTTGTAATTGAGTCTTCTGCTCAGTAACTTCTGAGAATAGCTGGTACAGATACTTCAGGGGAAAACAGCACATTGTCCTCCCTTTCACCTGCCCCTCGGTCTCCATAAAATACAGTTATGTAAAGCTAATTTCTCTGTAATCTCAGCTGAGTCCTTGGAACCAGTACTGTTACCCTTCCAGCTTTTTCTCTTCTACCTTAAAATGGCCTAATCTCAATTTCAGCTTCCTGGCTGAGGTTCCCATGGGCTGTGACAAAGGGACTGCTGGACACATGTGCAGCACCGCCCTTTCCTCAATGGATTCACTGCTGCTTCTGATACATCTGTTACCCAGACCTGGGGAGTTTGTCCGGAGCAGCTCAGCGTTGTGACTTGCTATCCCTTCTTCAGTTCTCTCTATTCTGACTCACTACTATGACCTGTCTGTAGATTGTTTACTGAATACAGTGCTTTAATTACCTTAATTATTGTCACAAGAGCAGCACTGGTTAGGCAACTCCCTATTTTATGTCAGAATGCACTTTCCAAACCATAGTATCTGGACAGGAGAGGATCCTGATGGGCGATGCCATCACTATAGTGAGTGTCTGTGTGTCTGTCACCCTGCCATGCTGAGGTAAAGAAAGAGAATGGGAACTGGAAAGGAAGAGAACTTGGAAAGAGAGGTGTTAACACCCTGTGGTGCAGACACCTCTAGGAAGGGAGGAGAGAGTGAGACAGACAAAGAGTGGGAAATGCAGTTTCCTGAGGGAAGAATGTTGGCTGACACATTTGCTGTGATTAACACAGACTCAATGACCCCTGACTGATAGCTATTTATAACTTCTCAACAATGATTTCCTTATCACAAGGCCATGGTCAGTGTCTGCACACCAAGCAGGTCAGAAGTGGTGTTTTTGCAACAAGAATCGGTGAATTGCCAAGAACTCCTCTCTGCTTTGTGAGTGAGGCTATGGTCCAGCCGAATACATGTACTAAGAATCACAGAGAGGACCCTTATGGTACCCACATACCGTGCAGATGAAAGGAATTAAATGCGAGCTGTCGTGGCTCTTCACCAAAGCACATAGATCCACGACTCTGCACCTTTTGGGAGGCAGTGCCTAATTGCGCTGGGAGCAGAGCATGAGGTGAGAAGGTAGCCAGCGAATATCTCGCTAGGACATTGCTGTTCTGTTGGGTGTCATGACTAGATGTGGTTTGAAGTTCACAAGGGCTGGCTAAATAGATAGATTACCCATAGTGTTGAAAGATGTCCTTGCTTTACAGTGCAATTTACTATCTATGGAATCAGATAACCTTTAGCACTGGAAATGAGAAATGTACAAAGCATTGACATAAAATTCCTGGAAAGATTGCAGGAGACAGAAGAGGGTTGTGTAAAGGAGAACTAGCTCTGTCTGTCTGGTGTGCATGTATGAATTTCTCAGGAATCTTTAAGAACAAAAAGTGTGTTGGATCTAGTTGCTTTGTATCATTTCCTTCCTATCCAATCCTAAGAATTTCCTAGCAATCTTTTCATGCGACTAAAGTGCTGCTGCATTACATGACAGTCTTAGTGTTAACATGATGTTTCCTCCTTGTTCCTGAGGTATACCTTACACCGAGTTATTCCTCCAAGGTGCCGTGAGGTCGATGTAGTTAGTACAGTGTCCTGGAAGTTCCTGGATGTGAAACAAATGGAATGTACTTACAGACCTGAAAACTACTGTGTAGTTTTCCATGTAGGTGCTACTTTGCTGTTAGCTATTTACATCTATATAGATCAAGACCCACCTGTAGTGGTGAGGTTGTGTGAAAGGCCATAAAAAATGATAGAGTTAACAGAGGTGTTGGAATAAAAGTGAATATGACAGTCCAGCTTCAGAGGTAGCAACTAACAGCAATCTTCTAAAGAAAGACCAGGGCAAGGCATGCAATTTAATATGCTAATAGTTTCCTGCAAAGGACTAGCTGCTTCCTAACTTATGTATGTTTGGAGTCATTGATCTGTGTGTGTGTAATAAATCTACTGATGGCAACAGTTAACCAAGAGTCTTCCCTAGCCCAGCTGTCAGGAGGATAGCATGCAGAGGTGAGAAATCTGCTATCTGGCAGGCATGGGAGAAATGTGGTGAGAATCACAACACCCAGCATAGCTCTGAATTTGCTATATTTCGAGTCAGGAAAAATCTGAAGCTTGAGTTGCAGATTTTTTGGCTTTTGTCATTTTTTTTTCTGTGCTCCACTATTAATGAAATGGGCACATTAAGAAACTGATGTCTTTACATTAAATGACTGGTGAGACTGAGTGGAAAAAACTGTGCACGTCCTCTGGTTGGTTGGTTCTGAGAAGAGGCAAAGGTTCTGGGTCAGCCAAAATCCTGTTGGCAGCTTTGCAGCACTGGAAGTGCTGGGGCTGTTTCCACCCAGAGAGGAACAAAGGCTGGGGTTGGTCCATCACTATTTGCCTCATGGATGATGTGATTCCATCAGCTCAGCTGGAGTGGTAGCAGAGGAGCTGAGCTCCTGCGCAGCATGCAGACCAGCCACGGTGCCCTCCAGCTCTGCAGCGTCCCACTGCTGCTTTAACCATTTGTAGCTTGCTTTAGGGAGCTGCTCTAGTTGGCAGATGTTATTTCATCTAAATTGTCAAAGGATCCAGAGTGCTCCTCTTGCTCATGGCAAAAGGTGGCTGTTGAAGCTAGGGATGGATGCTCATGCTCTTGATTGACTTCCAGCTCCTTCTTCTGTCACACTTTGAAAAGGTGGATTTTAATTTATCAGGCTTTGTTCTCCAGGAAGAACGAAAAAGGGGGACAGGCTCCACTGTAGGAATGAGAACACCACAAATGGAGATAAGATAGCAGGTAAATCCCCTGCAATTCAGTGTTGAAAGTGGAGCAAAGAGTGTTGAAAGATGGAGCTGGAAAAACAAGCACACAGGGAACAGGAGAAATGAAGCCGTCTTGGAGAGAGAAAAACAGCACAGCTGTCAGATGGAGAAAAAGGTACAGAGAAATGGGCTGGAAGGAACAACAGACAGAAAGGACATCGCTGTAGTCTCTCTAAGGCAGCTTCTTTTTCCTTCTGGAAAAATATGGGAGAGACATTCAATATTGGGCACAGAGCATGGTTCAAACTAATAAGTGCTTCTGTGCTTAATACTTT
Organism: Anseranas semipalmata; assembly: GCA_013399115.1. Classification (NCBI taxonomy): domain Eukaryota; kingdom Metazoa; phylum Chordata; class Aves; order Anseriformes; family Anseranatidae; genus Anseranas; species Anseranas semipalmata. The sequence continues at coordinate 148,866 of VXAA01002927.1, forward strand.
GGTCTCTGTTTGAATTTGTCCTTATCTGGCAGCAGTGAAGAGGTGAGGAGAAGGCAGCATGGAAGTAGGGATGCAGGCTGGGACCCAGCAGTGAGAAGAAGATAGCATCAGTGAGGCTTGGATACCAAAGAAACTGGAGAGTACTGCTCACTTCTGCCAAACTTAGATAGTGGAGGAGTGCAAGGAAATGTTTCCTTTCTGCAAAATGTAGCACAGGCTTCTGTTCAGATAGGAATAGCACTTGACCTAATCGTTAGAGTGAGGATGGGGAATGACAGGTTAAAAGAAAGAATTTCTACAGCAAAGAATTGAAGGAAAGGACTTGGCCAAGCTTGGCCAGCCCAGGTCTTATCAGAGATGGCTGCAAATCCACCAGGCTCTCACATTCCCAGCACCAGCTGAGTGCATGTGAGCCTGCTCGCTCCCAGTCCTCGAGTATCTGCTGCTGTGGGAGGGGAAGGTGTTTTTATTAAGCCGAACAGCTCTGCTTGTGTGGCAAGAGAATGACTCAAAAATGCCTTGGAAGCTGTGGTGAGGTGATGACATCACTGGGCAAGTGCGTCACCACAGTGATCTCAGTGGGCTCGTTAAAAGATAAGTCTTAATAACAAGACAGGGAATACAATGATACAGATCTCCAGCAGTGAGCCCGAGGAAGCGCGAGGGCTTTGGGAAGGGATGAAGGGAAAGCGTGCGTGGGCACAACGAGGTTCTGGCTCTGATGCTCTCGGGCAAGCCTGGGCCACGCCTTTAGGCACGTCCCTCACCTGAGCTGAGGGACTGGTGCCAGGGAGGGACGGCCCTGGAGGGAGAACTCTCATTACTCTCCAGGTAAGGGCGGGCCATTACAGTAGGTGGTGAAAGGACATTATATAGCCCTGAGAGAGCTGGCTGTGTCATTAATGTACTGGAAGGGGAATAAGGGAAACCTGAGCACAGCTTCAGAGGCAGCTGAGTGGAGCCTGTACAGTTCAGCGCAGAGCGCTCTGATATCTAGCTGAACATAGCATCCTGGTCTTGCTGCAGCTGCTAGGACTGTCACCTGTCCGTCCCCCCTGCAAAGGGGCTGGGTGCTTTTGTCAGTCCTGTCATCTTTAAAGCGTTGAAGCCTTGCTGTCCTGCTGCTAGGGGAGTGGGAAGGAGCAGTGGGGGAAACAACCAACTCAGTCCTCACAGTTTCAGGTTTTGATTAGTACCTCTTCTGCTCACCAGGAAGGAGTCTTGGGGATTGGGAAAACTGAACACAAATCATGGTAATTGTATATACAGACTTCCTCAGCTTGTCCTGGGTGCCTGTCATTTCTCCTTCTCGTTTCCATATGCTCATGCTTGGGTTTTGCAGGTCTCTTAAGCCTGCAGGAAAGGGCTGTGGGAAGGAAGCCAGATGTTAGTGGTTTAGGGCACCCCATCCGGTCCTCTCCTTAAAAATAAAGGAGACCTACAAAGAGAGAAACAAGGCCCAGATGCGTCAGATGCACTGCAGCTGGTTGTACAGGGCAGCCTCCCTTAACGCAGCGTGGGAGCGCTGATACTGCACCATAACTGCACATCGAAATGGGAGCCTTCCTTTTGCCCATTCTTTCTCTACACAATTGCTGCCAGCAATTGCTAGTAAAAAATACTAGCTCTTTTAAGATACCCTTCCCACTTCACTTCCTAGTTGGAAGGGGAAAAAGTCTTCAAAGGCTGCTTTAGTGTCCAAGAGCCTCTCTCTTCCCCTGATTTCTTATATTATGCCTCTCACTTTGTCCAGTCCATGGAGGCCTCAATTGTGTTTGTATAACTGTGGCCTGCATTCATTAAAGAGCTTAGGTGCTCTCAGCTCTGCCTCTTTATCAATTTGCCCAGTTTGCTGGTCAGAGAAAATGTGTTTAACATGCTGTCAGACTTCCCAGACCCTTTTACACTGAGCTGTTCATCTGGTATTGGTGGCAGGGTGGAAGCAACATAGAAGCAGGTGTCCATTACTCGGGGTTTCCAGGGAAAACTTGGGACGATGGATGCCCAAGTCATGGGGAAAGGGAAGGACCAGAGCCAGCTGTCTGGCTGGAAAATTTGTGTAATGGACACCTGGAGGGAGGCTGCTGCAGCTTTGCCATCATATCCTTTATGCCACTGTTCTTTAACTGTCTGCCTCCTGGCTTTCAGAGTACCCTCCATCCTTCAGCTGTGAGAGGAGTCAAAGCTACAGGCTGATCCAGAGAGAAATCGCCTTTCTAGCAAGACTGCCTCATTCCCCCGGATGTGCAGCCTCTATAGGTAAAGTACAACATTCACACAGCTACCTTCCCCTCCTCACTGCTGTGAGGGAAGAAAACCATGAAAGAGAAAACCTTAGCAGGACCTTTCACTGGCAATCCATGGAGCCCTACTGCCTTGTATTTTTGGGTGCCACTGAGCTCCACCCTGCCAGTGAAAAACTGAGTAGACAAAGATCACTGCAGGATGACATGTTCATTTCCTTGGCATTATGCTCAGTCATCCAGCAGGTTACTGTGGGTGCAGGGGTGAGGGTGAGATTGGAACGTGAAATTTTTGAGGGTGACTGAAAATCAGGTATTCTGAGCAGTACTTTTTTTAGTCCTCCTTAGTCCTTTTAGTCCTCTTAAAAAATAAAAGAAAAATGGTGGGTTTGCTTTTTTAGCTAGCTGACACCTAGAGAGATTTCAATGAGCAAGTGTGCCTTGCTTGTTGGAATATTTCCCCCTATCTGCCCCCTCCTTGGTTGTTTTCTTTCTGCAACTTGAGAGACCTGGATTCAGTCCCTTTCACCTTCACAGATGTTATGTCTGACCTTAGACAAACGCCCTTGCTCTCTGCACACACCTGGGGACAATGCACTGTCCCACTTCACAGAGGCATTACAAATATAATACTTATAATACTTGGACACTCAGCTGCTATGGTATTGCAGGCCACTTCAGTTTCTTAGATAGTTTTAAGCTATTTTTGCAATGAAGGAAATGAAAATAGAGCAGGACTGGAGTACAGCTAGAGAACCCAGAAGTGAATCCAAAAAGAAACAGGAAAAAGAGCTTTTAGAAATTACAGAAATAGAAAAATCTATTTCAACCTGCTATTTAACATGCCTGGTGCAGGCAAAAACCCATTGTTAGCTCAGCTGAACAAAGAGCTGCTGAAGTCCAGAACCAGCAGAGGATGGAGAAAGCAGCAATTGCATTTTGGAGGTTTCAGAGATACAGGGACACTGGAGAGAGCAAATGGAATTCCAGAGATTTTTCACGTGCAAATGGATATTTCCTTGAGAGTCTCTAGACTAAATAATACTCCTTGTGTCTCAACGGACAATATATCCTGCTGATCTGGCAGCATCCTCTCAGTCCAGCACAAACCAAGTAATGCCCTGCAGCTGCTTGAGAAGGATAGAAAAGGGGAAGGGGAGGAAGAAGAGGGCGCATGAGAAAGATTGATCTCCTTTGTTGTTTCTCCCTGCCTCTATCTGTCTCACGTGTTTCTCTCTTTCCTATTTTTAATGCCTGCAAAGTCTCAACACTTTGGTTGGTGTTATGCTGGAAGTCAAAAAAGCAATAATCTGTGCCACGCAGATGGTCAGCCCCGATAAAGGCAACAGTACTTTCTGGCCTTCACATGTAAAAGTGCGGGTGGGTTGTAGCTTCTCTGAGACTCTCAGATGTTTGCATCTGCTTAGAGCATCACAGTGCTGGAAACTGGACACATTGAACACAGTGGGTTCATTCTCTCCCCTACCTGATGACAGTATTGTACAAACATACAACCAATTGCTGATTTAGGGTAGGGGAAATATTCACAAATGTATCTGGCTTCATAGATACAGATGAAATAAGGACTGGGGCTGTAAGCTGGGGTTTTAGTTTTAGACAGTATGTAAAATGTCATCCAAGCTGATGAATTTAAGGCATACACTAGTATTTTTTAGCCTGAAATCCATAAATCCATTATCTACTTATGAGGCATCTGCCAAATTAGCTAAGAAGAAAAGTTAACAGTTAGGAGGATTACTTTCACTTGTCAGGAGACAGCATATCCACTGGGAAATTTTTAGGGCATCCATAAATCAAAAATAGCTGAAATGACTGATCTTCTGTTTATTTATTGATGTATTCATTTTAATCATCTGCTCTATAATAAGCAAGTAAAAAAAATCTCACTTCCATCCTTCCTTTCTGTTTGTTTTTCCTTTTCTTTCTTTCTCCAGTAATTGAATATAACTAGGAGAAATGTCTCTCGTTGTTAGTCTACCTATCTCATCACACGAGATTTAACCACATTGAGATGTTTCATGCTCGCAGTCAAGCAACAAAAGTCTGTCCTGATTCCCTTTTCTTTCAGGGAATGCTGTGGCCTTTGTGAGTTAGACAGGAACTACACTATGTAGCACTGAGCCAGCCTACGGAGTCAACCAGGCTTTAGCTTGCTGCTTCCTAAGGTTATGGTCCAGTGAGTTTTCACATAGCTCTGGCCAATGTTGGCACAAAACACATTTACAGCCAGTGCCCTGATGTGATATGTGATCCTCTCTTCTGTCATTAATCCATCACATAACAGCCCCACAATATGCCAAGAGACTCTTATCCTCCAAACAAAACCCAGAAGTGGGAAGGAGTTCATGCAGCGTCCCTTGCACAGGTACAGGTAATCTGGCTGTAAGGGTTCACTGTCCTTTAGCCAAAAATACATGTTGCCACTCACATGTTGCAGACACTGGGGAAAGACATCGATTTTGCTTGTGACCCTGTCTTCACTAGCAGAGGTTACTGCTGCAGCTATATCAGCTTGGCTTTAACAGGCAGCTAATGCCCGTTTGTTCTTCCTTTCCAGCTTGGTCTCGCAGCATTCCCCACACCCATACCTCAGACTGCCTTGCCAGCCCAAGCCCAGCCTCAGCTTGGATCTGTCCATGCTAGTGAAGGTGAGTCTGTGATGTTTCGGGCCTCTTGCACTCAATGGTGCATTGAAGCACATCAGGAAAGGATAAGGTCAGGTATTTCCTTTGGGCTGGGTGCCCAGTAGCTTTGGAGCAGGAGAGGAAGAGAGTTTCCAAGGCCCCTTCAGAAAGCAGGGCCAGTGCTACTCTGGCATGGCAGGAGGAGAGAGTTCTCCTGCCAAGTCCCCTCTGGACCCCTGATCAAACACATTGGGGCACCCCCTTTGTGCTAACAGATGAAACTGCTCCTCTCATGAACTTGGGTACTCAATGCCAAGTTTAGATACAGTCTAGACGCAGTAGTGTATTTATAACCTTGGCACATGACGTGGCAGGCAGTGGGGTATAAACAGCATTCAGACACGATGAGAAGCGAAGTTATTTATACATCAGGGTGCTGAATGTAGGGTACCACAGACCCAAGGGCAGAGGTCACAACTGACTGGAGATAGGAAGAAGCTGTCCAAACGGTGGGAGTGGCGCTTTTGAGAATAGTACATAACAGGAGTTGAGATCATGGTCTAATCCCATACCTATGCTCTAGCAAGACACAGACTGACTACATCTCACCTACAACTTTGAGCTGCAGTAGGTTTTTCTTAAAGAATAAATCCTGTTGCTGTAAGACATTAAAAGAGTGAGGAGCAGCTGAAAGGCTCAGCCATTGCCTGAGCTTTAGGCAAATATCCATTCAATCACAACAGCAAAAATGTCCATATTCAGCAGGTAATATTCACAAGGATACTCTGACAGCTTGACCCTGTCCAGTGGATTGAGTGACAGCAACTCTCTCACACGTCTAAGAACTGACAAATTCATGACAGTAACAGAACTCAGTATCTGTATTGCTTCTTGAATACAGAAGAACATAAGTACAGACAGCCTGTAGGCTGCTCAGGCTGTAAGGGAATAAAGCATTATTGGACATACAATCTTAGCAGCTCCTTTCAATTACTTCAATTTTATGCCACATAGATCCAGTCCACTGTTAAGGGAGGTTTGAGTGACATTGCCCTGAGCTGACAATGTCACCTAAAGATCTAATTGAGGAGACAGAAGAATGACAGAATGATTTGTTCCAGAATTTTAGCCTGCTTTTGGATAAAATTGATCGAATGGGGGGGTTATTATCTATGGACCTCTTTGAGCTCTTGGTCTGAAATGGGATGGAAACACAATGTGTTATTATTTGCCTGGGAGTCTGAGCTTTCAGCCAGCTCTCTGGCTTCCTGTGGAAACTGCACCCTTACAGCAAACTCACAAGATGATTTTGATTCCAGCTTGGCCTTGATGCAGGAATCAGATAGGGGTTTAACCCTTATACACCTCACCAGACAGCAGCTCTCTGGTACGTTATCGTAGTGTGGCTCAGTCATGTCTGGTGGCTGTTCATGTCCCAAGCCTCTTAGAACGTGCAGATCCTGTGAGGCAGGCTGGCTGAGAGAGAAGGGCAAAGTGACAGGATCAGTCAATGACAACGAGGTGAAGGAAGTCTCCATGTCAAGTCTTCCTCAGGTTCTGCCCTTCAGGGAAAGGAGTGTCACATCAAGAGCTGGACATGACTGCTCTTCCCTCTCCTTTCTTCATCTTGCTACAAAGGGTTTTAGGTTACTGCCTCTAGGTGGGGGGAACCGGTTCTGCAGGTGATGGTGGGGGAGCAGAAAGGGAAGAGTAAGGTTGAACTCTGTGGCAATAAATATCCATCTGTGCCCTTTGTGTGACTTGCATGTCATGAGACACCTCAACCTTCCATCCCGGAAAGAAACTTTTACAGACATAATTGGCTTTAATAATAGCTTGCACAAACAGTACTTTCCCCCGAGAATCCCACACACTGGGCAAACATATGTTGAGTCCTACAAACCTCTGCCCTCAACATAGAGATGTCACTGTCACTCATAGGTGGAGATGGATTATCCAAGCAGAAAGTATACTGCCCAAATGTTAGCTCAACCTAGAAGTCAGAGAAAGGTCAAAGAACTGAATCCTTCAGTGCTTTCGCTAGGAAAATGTCCCTTCTCCCCAGCAGTCTTTTAAGGAGGCTGTTTTCCTAACCTGTGAGATTAGGCTTACTCAGTTTCTCTCAGCTATAAACTTGGACCCCTGATTCTCTGCAGTCCAACACTTAAATATACTGGGGGGCAAACACCTCCTACTGTAGTCCTCCTAGCTGTAGTTTTGCATGTTGACTTTGCAAGGGTCCAAAGCAAGACACCGTCTTCTATTATGTGTACTGGGGAAGGTTCAGCAAGAAAAGATTCTCCCATGTTGCAAGAACATGCCATCTCCGCATGCTGAGTCCCATTTCACACTGGTACACACCCCAGGGCCCTCTGCTTTTCAGTGTCTGCTGCCTTCTCTGTAAGGTGAAGGGGGGTCTCAGCAGAGACTGGTTCCTGCAGCATCTTTGGAGGGAGAGTGGCAGACAACACAGTCCAGAGACACTTGCAGATCTTGGAAGCTTTCTGGTGGGAGGCTTAATTTCCAGTAATCAGTGCTATGATTTGTCGGAGGAGTGTGTCCCCTCTCCTGCCTATCTGACCTGTGAGAAATATTAGCCCAGGCAACTGAACTGCATTTGGACAAAGAAGTGCGTAGTGCAGCAAGCCACAGCACATCTCAGTGGCCCAAATTCCTCATCTGAGAGCCATAAATGCAACTGTGAGGGGGAAGTGTCAGCGTGGGGGTGCTGAATCATCTCATCCCAGAATAAGCCTTTGAGAGGTCACCTAGTTCATTCTCCTGCACGAAGAGGGGAACAACTACATCAGCATCCTTCCTGACAGCTTGTTCGCTGCACCCTCCCAAACTGCAAAGTACAAAAGACTCTCCCTTCTGTTGCTTGCACCCTTCTTGGGCTACTACTGAGCACATGGGGCAAACATCGTGTGGATACCCCATGCTACACCTTATCTGTGTGCCATGTTGGCAAACAGGGCTCCCGACAGCACAGAGAGCTGGACTGCCAATTAGTCCCTGAAAAGTCCCTGATAATGCACTGGAAACAGTTAGCCTTTTACAAACCTTAGGAAGGTAGAGCAAGCATGCACCCATCATGGGGAGCACTGTTGCTCCTTTGCTTTTATGCCATATCACATCTAGCTGGCCTCTTGCATGGATCCAAACAAAATCAACTTGTACCTTGCCACATCAGAGGGTTCTTCATGCTGGTGCTACTGCCTGTCTGTGCTGATGGAGTTGCTTTAACCATGAGAGATAGTCATTTGGCTATCATCAGAAGGAAATAGGAGCAGATTCTGTCCCTGCCGTGATGCATAGAGAAGATTGTGCGAGACTTAATTTACTCTTTTGGCCCCAGCAGTTGAATTCTCTGACAACTCTGGCTCCTTTTGTGTTGTTGAGCTGCAAAGATTCCAGAGGTTTTGACTCAATGCTTCTCTTGCTTTCAAGGGGGAAGAAAAGGTGAAGGCATGCATGAGAAATCTCCCCTTTCGTGCAAAATTGCAGCAGATGCTGGTACTTTGCTCCCCGCACTGTGCCCAGACAGCTTGCATGACCACTCTGAAGTTAGTCTTAAAAAGCAAAGAAAACTCCGAAGCAAACTTAGTTGCAGTTGTACTGGCAAAAATCACTCAGCTCTTCAGTAATCTGAAAACTGCTCCCATTCATGGAGTTAAACATTCCCTCATAGCAAGGCTCCCAGCAGGGGGACAGTAAAAGGAATTGAATAACAGTTCAAAAGAGATATATTTTGGAACCCCACCATCATCTCACGGTATTTAAAACTATTGCAGAATTCCCAGGGATTGCTTTGCCAGTGCCTGGCTGGGAACAAGCATCCAAGCAGTGATTATTTCTGGTGGGGGAAGATTTCCATCCATTCAGTACAAAAGGCCTCACCTTGGATTCCTGTGTACTTTTCTTCAAAATAGCTGATGGGAGCTTTTGATGCCCAGAAGGCGTGAGATCTGGCACGTATCAGACATGATCTGTTGCGGAAGTGCTACCACACTTAAAGTTGCAGGTCTCATTGTGGCTGGGTGGCAAATCCCGATCTTATATGGCTACCTTGGAACCTCACATGAGTCTGTAGGGTGCCAAGGAGGAATGCTCTGAGTTGCATAGGGACTGATCCCTTACTTATTGATTTGGGGTGCAGGGAAGGAAGAATAGGAGAAGAAAGAAAAAAAAAAAGAAGTTCTTTGGGGTGCTGGAAGTGCACAGCCAGCACTTAACTGAACTGCTACAACACACTTGGGCAGGAAGCATCTCTGTTTGCAGACACCAGCTAAAGTGTGATCTATAGTGCAACTGCTGCCACAGAGGTAACAAAAAAAAAATATCTCTCTGCGGATTTATGGGCATGGAGGAATTGAAACTGCTAAAATGGCTATGCTTTGCTTTCCCTGTTTGGCCTGTTCCCTGCCCCCCATTCCGGCAATGAGCAGCTACACCAGGGGCACAGCGCTTTAGAGCCTCCTGCATGCTATTGCTTGTAACCTGACTTGCTCTTTGTTTCCTGGTGCATTTGGCCAGAACTACATGCAAGGCCCCATCACTTCAAGTCTCATTCACCCTCATTTTGCTCCTGATATACAAAGCAACGTGCAGATGTGTTTATTTCGTTTCCTGATAGCAGGTTGAGCCTGTGACACTGCAAGAGCTGTGTTTTGACTTGGAAGCTGAACACATTTGATATGAAGGCTGTAGAAGGGACACCAGGCTTGGTGCTATCCACTTTCTGCAGATGTTCCTTGTGGCTTCAGTGAGTGAGCTGCCTGTGTTAGCAGTACAGTGCCTGCCACAGCCTTCATTCCAGCTTCTTAACCCCTTGCATGGACTGAAAGGCTGTGTGTTTGAGTTCACCCATCTCAATACAGGTTGTGGCTCAGGAGGATAGAGTATGTACTACAGGATTATATTTTTGGCTGTAAGTACTCCTAGTGTATGTCAAAGGATGTGTACTTTCTAGAGGATATGTTGCGGGGGCTGCCTTTGCAGGTAGGGGAGAGGTAGGAATGGGAGTGGTGTGAGCTGGACTGGGTTTGCCTCATGGACTTGCAAGTGTTTGGAGAAACTGAAGGGTGTGGGGGGGGTGCTGTGGGTTTTGTGTCAGGCGCTGTGTGCTGAATGAGGTGCCTGCCCAGGAATCTGGCTGGGGATGTTTCTCCTCCAAGCTTTCCAATATTTTGGGATGTCCTGGGGAGGCTGCAGAGCTCATTTCCTCTGCGCCTGGCACTAAGTCTGCTTCCCAGCTCTCCAGCAGCCACGCAGAGCTGCGGGGAGGCCATGAGGTGAGGCATGTTTGAGCTGTTACCTGGGCAACAGCTAAACATTGACTTCAAATAATAATTGCAAAATAACTTAGCGTCAGGGCGATGAGGCAGGGGAGAGGGGGCTGCCACTGCCCATTGTCCCAGGGAGCCCCATAAAATCCTCAATGAAAAGCTACTTGTACAAGCCAAATTGGCTGAAGCTCAACCTGTGCTCAGAGCTCTTGACAAGCTACGCCCAGGCAGAGGCACTGTGGTGCCCTGCTCCTTTCAGGTGGCCTCCTGCATCATCACACCCAGCCACCTGCTACTGCCTGCCATCTCTCTGTGTTGCCTGTGGCTTTCACCAGGCTCTAGATGGCTCCATTAAACATATACAAGTGGAAAGCTTTGCACACAGACTGTTTCCCGAGTGCCCGGGAGGCAGTACAGTCTCCTGGCATGCTGCTTCAAGTCTCTGAGCAGCAATCCAAGTCCCTTGACCCAAGAGCTTTGCTAGACTGTCGTCAATGACAGGTTACGTTTTGAGTTCATCCTTGAAACTAACAGCGAAAGAAATGGAAAGCACTAGGGCAGGTTGCAACTCTGCCACATAGGTCCAGTACTGTGGTCGGGTATATGGGTACGAATGCTAGTAGCTGGGACCTTCTGCATGGACGTAACCTGGGTACTACAAGTATGGCTCGGCCATGGCTTGCATCTTGCTTTGCTGTAACAGAAGTTTGGCTCAAAGGAGAAGCAGAAGGCAGTCCCTGGATTTTTAGATGCTGGAGAAATGGGAGGGAGAAGGAAAGAGCAGCAGTCTGTGGAGAAGTGGCAGCCTTTCTTCCTTATCTTCTGTGTCCGTGCTCCTGGATAAGAGGGACTGAGACTTTCTGCAGCTCTGCCTTCCTTGCCCAGGTGATAATCTGTGGTGAGCTCTTGCAGAGTTCATCAGATGCACAGGATGCAACAGGTACTGCTGGGATCATTGCTGCAATTTGCCCTGCCTGTCTGGACTGTGTTAACTGGAGGCATTACACACAAGCTAAACAGCAAATCCAAGGCAGAGATCACCCTGTTTGTCTGGTTGTACAGCACATAGTACACTGAGGATCCAGGTCCCTGACTAGATCTTTAGGCCCAATAGCATTATCATGATTAAATAAGTTGTTTTGCACAGTGTGTATAGAAATCACATCACATAAACTTGTTCCTAAGCACCTGGTCATTCTGCATCACAGACATGTTACAGCACAGGACTTTGTATTTGTTTGCTGTTCCTAGATTTACTTGAAAACGCCTAGACCAGAGTAAATTGCATAATATATAGTTATTAAAAATTACCAGCACTGCACTTTCTCTACAGTAAAGCTGGCCCTGCTGCCATAGGGACTTGCTTCCAGACAGATGGAGCTGTAGCATTAGGTAGTCATGGGAGGGAGAGGATTGTGTTTGACAAGCAGCATGAGGTCACTTTCTTTCAGTCCCCTTTGGGTGGGATATATCAACAGGCTGCCATTTGCCTTGAATGCAGTGACTAATTTCTTTTCTAAATCTGCTTATGTTGCTGCCCCTTCCCTGTTAACTCATTCTCATCCTTTGCCTTTCCTTATTGTTTCAGTCAGAGACAACAAAGAAACATGAACTCTACCAAATGATAACATTTGGCACGGGGTCACAGTTTGCCAATGGGCGTGTTTCTCACAGCAGCCAGCATGCCATAAGATCACACAGTGGCTCACCCTGCAGTCAGCCACTTACCAGTTCCTCCAGGCATTTCTTCCCATCTTTAAAATAGGAATAGTTATCCTTCTTTTACCTGCCTCATCCCTTTAGACTGTGAACCATGTAGGTCATGGGCTGGGTGCCAGAAGGGTACCCAGCACCATGGGATTAAAACTGCAGTAGCAACCTGAGGATCAGATAAAAAATGATCACAACTGTGGTGGCATTTAGAGCCCATCCAGCATTTCCCTTATAGATCGGTTTGACCAGCATGTTAGAAAACAGAGTGTGGGCTGAAGGACCATGTCTGGAGGTGACAGGCATGAGTTCCAAGAAGAGCCTAGACAACTCCCCAGTTTGCCAGCAGGTCCATGTGCAGAATCCATTTATGGTGAGGTCTGTAGTTAAAGAATGTGTGAGTGGTTCTGAGGGGAAACACCAGCAGGTTGTTACTTGCTAGGCCAGGAAAAGCTGGGTGTTAGGATGGCAGCTTGCACAGTGTAGTGGACAGATGGTTTGGTCTGGGTACCCGTGCCAAAGCCAGAATGACACCCAGCAGCGCTGAGAGAAGTGGAAAATGCAACAGCCATTGTACAGTGAGCTGCTAAAGTACGTTCCCTGCACCTGCACCCAGCCTTGATCTGAACTGTATTTGTCTGAGTGGCTCTCACGGACACACAGAGTCATCCCCAGGTTTGCTGCATGCCAAACTGCCATGGTAACAAAACCCAGCTCTCCTCCCAGAAGGGCTGGAGCTGAAGTGTGACACAGTCCAGGGCTGATGGTGTATCTCACCAGCAGGTTGGAGAAGATGGGTATCAGCTGCTGTAAGTCCCCACCCAGTGGGGCAGAGGACACTGGGATAAACCTGCTCCAGATCTTTGCCTCTGAACAAGATGTTCTGGGTGTCTGACTGGAGCTTGTCCTACCAGATATTAAAAAAACAGTGACTACATTTCTGCGTAAGTCAGGCAGGTGTTTTCACTCCCTCTCTGTTTGGATTGCTCCTGCCTGGAATTACATTGGGTCATTGTTTCTGGTGAGGAGTGCTTGGGGGTGGAGGTGGGAAGAGGGGAATGAAACCTAGCTGATCTTGGAAGTTAGTTGCTGCCTGTGACTTCTCTTGTTAGCAAGGAAAGCCTCCCTGCAAGCCTCTGTGCTAGCAAAGACAGCATTGCAGCCCCTTGAGAGCTTCAGAGAAACTAACAAATAGCACTTATACAGCACTTCAGATGTTCAGGTTCTGTTCAGGCATAAGAGACTTACTATTCAGAAAAGCTACTTAAATAAATCAGTGAATTCCAGGACAGAAGTAAATTCTCTGTTGCTCTCTGCCAAAAACCTTAGTGGCTGCTGCATCACCTGGGGAGATGAATGCCTGCAAAGAGCTGTGAGTCCCCTGCGTGTAGGGGTGGTTTGTGGAAGACTGTGGCTAACTCCCTCTGTGCTCCTGTGGGCAGATGTCTGTAGGGACCTTCCATGCCATCGCTGCAGTGACAGATCTGTATGCCTGGGGGCCTTCCTGCTGGCCCAGTGCTCCAGTTACTGGGGGATGTACCCTGGTGGCCGAGAAGTCCCAGCAGCTCTGCCCAAGTGAGTGCCTTTCCCCTGCACTGCATAAAGACGGCTGAGGATGCTGGTGGAGGGACAGAGGTCCCTAAGCGGGAGGAATTAGAGAAATGTAGATGACAGAGAGTTGTTGGATTCCTCTATGTTTTGATTACTCACCAGAAGAGAATGCCGTGCTCTAGGCATAGGGACAAGGTGTCAGTGGGAATTGTGTAGGGAAGGGGGGAGCCTCTCCCACCAAGAATATGTGCTTTGTACCCTACACTTTTCTGCTTTTCAGCCAGCCAGTGAAATGAAAAACATGTGAGGGGTGGAGCAGGAGGGCAGGGATTTATGGGTTGTTTTATTGGAGATGATATAAAATGCTTTTATTTCAAGTTCTCTATTGTGTTCATTTCCTCTCTCCTTCCCTTGCTTTTTTCTTAACGACATGCAGGAGAGAGTCTTGATCCAGGCTCTCTGCAGCCACAGCATAAATCTGCCTACAGAACCCCTGTGGTCCATGGCAGCCCACCCCTTCCTTTGCCATGCATTTATCTTGTCTTATCAGCAAAGAGATGAGCTCTGGTGATGTCTCTGTACTGTGGGCACTTCAGTCTGTGCTGGCTCACCAGCTCTTCCAACATCAGTGCAGAAGTGTGGGGTTATAATAACGGTGTGCACCATTTTCTTTGTAAATAACTGTCCTTCTGCAAAAGCACACAGGTTGGGAGGAGAGCGGGAAGCTGCAGAGCGTTAATGAAACCATCTCTCATTAAGTAAAACCAGCGTAGCCACACAACAAAATTACAAAGAGACGAAAAGAAAAAGGCACACTAAAAGAGCAATAAAATAGCCATGGTTGCAATTAAAACACACAAACACAACAAACGTACGCGCTCCAGGAATATTAAAGAGCTCCTTTACAGTAGGAGGAGAGTCAGTGGGCCACGTTTCAGGAGGAAATACATTGCAGGCTGGTGGTCCCAGCAGAGCAAAAGCTCCAAAGTCTTGCATGCACCACATACAACAGTGCAACCTCTGACAGATAGGGAGCACAGAGTCCCATCTCACAGAGGGTCCCGGTTGTCTGTGAAGATTAACAGGTTGCCTATGTAAATGTCACCACGTGGACTTGATGTGACTGAGGAAGCTTACTGCAGCAATGACAGTGATGTAGCCCTTTCAGCATCACGAAAAAGGCAAAGGAGTGAGCTTTGAGAGCTCCTTGACCTGTATATTCTTCCTGTATTTGGTCTCAAGAGAAATTTGGAGATATTTCAGGGCATTGCAGCTTAGAAATCTCCCCCCTTATTCTAAGGGGGATTTCTGGAAGGATCTGGTAATCAACAGTGTCAAATTTATGGGAAAAGAGGCAGGACTAATAAAGTTGTAACAATAGGACACCCAATCCTTGTGGCATTTATTGCTGTATCTTAAGATCCATGTTGGCTCATTGCTCTTGTATCCAGATTGTAACATTGCAGAGCATATTTAAATGAAAATCCTCATCCACTGAATAAAAAAAATACAAATGCAGGAAAACATATGTTTGAATCGTAGCAATTATTGCTCTTGTTTCTATAAAACTTAATCCTAATCTTGGGCTATTAGACCAAGCATTTTTGGAGCCATGTTGGACAAAAAGGTTTACTGAGATAAATTTGGAGGTCAACCAGATCTTTGATGTTGTAGCTGGAGCCTCATTAATTTCAAGGGATCTGCGCACAGACTTGGTGGCAGAATCAGGATGTCAGGGAGGAGGTAAAGGAAGCAATCCTGGAATAACTCAAGGAACCTTGTATGGTAAGGCATGGAAAATGCTTGTTTGCATCCATGTTGCTTAATTCTGGAGTGAGGACAGCAAAATCAAGAGACAGGAAAGGATGGAAAGGATGATTTAAAGTTAAGCTAATGATAATAAAAAAGCATATGTGGAAGGTAATAAATCTGATGGGATGGGCAGCCATTTTGCTAAGCACTTTCTGCTGATGTTAGCTAATAGAACAGCAGAGTGTTTGGTAACTGAGGTCATCTCCTATGTGCATTCCACCCTTAAATTAATTTTTTCCTCTTAAAAGAAACGTTTTTATTTTTAAGGGAAAGATTTGATCAAGTGATGATATGCAAATCCAGGGAGGTGAGAGGTGCTGTTGAGATGAAGCATATTTCATTGCATTCTTGTAAGTATTTTGTTAGTTAAATTGCAGAGAAGCACAAACACAGGAAAAAAAGATATTCAGATCACTGTCATATTGGAAAATTTCTCCCACCTTGTTTCTGTTGTAATTCCACTTGGAGAAAGGGGAGAGCATGTAGGTGATGCAGTCCATCAACATTATACTACAGTTTAAATTGGAAGCAACTCCAATTGCTCTGTGTGACGCTCATGTTGTTCACTTGCATTATAGCATTGTCTAAAGTCCCCAGCAAGAACATTGTCCCCTCTTGCTAAGCTCTGGAGAGACTCAGCACCCACTCCAAAGAGATCACACCCTGAGTAGACAACATGCAGGGAATATTCCACGTTTCCAGACAGACAGTGCGACATGAGGAATAGCACACACATTTAATGAGCCCTCAGGTCATTATGTATGCAGGCACAGAGCACATCATCTAATGCCAGTGCTTTTCTAACCCTAAGCATAGTGAATTGAGGTACTCAGGTGAATTTACAGCTGAAAATGGCACTGGGTACATATATGGCTGTATATTGGCTGTGTATTGTCTTCCTAGTTGCTCTTCTACAGCTGTCCCATGCCTGTTAAGTCAGATATTTAGCTGGATCTTATTTAATTGTAGAGCATCAGGCTTTGATAATGGTTGCTTTGTACTTGGGATGGACAACAAGGCGAAAATCCAAAGAGAAGGAAAGAGGTGAAAAAAAGATGGAGCAGAAAGGGGGATGAAGGGTTTATTTGAACATGCATGCTGTCCTCAGGGAGGCAGGAGAATCTGCCTCCAGCAAATTCCATAGAGGGGTTGAGCCATGGCCTCTGAACTCAGTCCTCAGCTCCACAAAAGTTCAAGGGCATTTGATTTTGCTACTGGTCCATTGCTTGCAGATGTAGCTTAACGGATGCACCTTAAGGCTTCAAAGCTTGAGACCAGGGAATGGACTAGCACACTGGCACCCTAATGGCCTAATATGAGTCCAGCTCTAACAATTTGATTGGGATAGGGAGGTAAAGAGAGAGACGTTGCGTGGAAGATGCTGGGTATGGTTAGTGACTCTCATGCTTTACTGTGCTGGAACTGGAAAGTTCCTTTCAGACTGGCATGTTGCCCTGGGAGGGTGGGAAGCACTGAACTGGGGCCCTGTACCTTTTAAGTCCCCCACCCAGCCCACTCCCCATTCACGAGATGTTTGATCGCTGAGCTCACTCCTGAATGGGGTCCAGGTAGCTCCTCAGTGCTTCAGCTGCTCGTCCTGGAGCCCTGGATCACAGGCTCTCCTCCCATATGTTTCCTATTAGTGTTGCCTGCTGGCTATGGGGATGAAGGGAAGCAGGTTCTTGGAGAGAGATGGTGCTCCTCTTTTCCATTGCTCCCCTTGTCATTTCCTGGAAATTGGTATTCTTTCTACCTTTATTTGGCTGTATTGGCTATGTTTGCACTGAACCACCACGGGTGTGGAGGAACTGTGCTCACCCACTGCACTTCTGTCATGCTGGCTCTTGGGAAAAGGCTCTCATGGGCTTATGGTATTCCTTACGGGCCTCTGGGAGTTTCATTTATCCTTTAGATGGAAAAATACCGAGGTGCCTCAGCATTATGCTACAGGTCATCCTCGCCCACAGCATGAGCATAGCTAGAAGACACCAGGATTTTCTTATGCTGACAGCAGACATGGAGATGTTCTTCCCACAGTCAATGGCTGGCACCTCTCGGTCAGCGCTGAGCCAGGCTGGACATGGGCAGTCATTTCACGGTCTCCTAATAACACAGGGCTCTCAGGGCCCTCAGTCACTTGTTCCGGCCGATCGCACCTCCTATTCTTCCAGAGACAAAAAAACAAAAGACTGTAAATTCTTGGCTTCAGTGGCATCCTCTTACCACAAGCTCCTAAATCCAGTTCCATGTTAGTGTGGAAAAAAAGTGTTTTCTTTTGTCAGTTTTAAGTTTACCCAGTTTCTCATTCTCTTGAATGCCCTTCTTGTTCCTCTGCTGACAGCCTGCCGCTCCTGGTGTTGGGTCAGCCTTGCAGTGGTTGCACGACACAGTATTTAAAATGGTAGCAGCTGCTTGAAGTCTGTCTGTCCTCAAGGTCCTGAAAGTGGAACTGAGCCCATTTTAGCAATGACAAGATGTTTTAACAGCAGCCAGGTCTTGTAGCAACCCAGACTCTCTGTCTGTATGTCTGAGCACAGCTGACTGGGAGGCATACATGTTGTGGCAGACAACTGCTGACCTTTGGGCAAGCCAGTCTCTGCCCTGGCCTCATCTCTGCTTGCTCATTTTGTGCTGGCTGCCCTTGTGTTTTAGCTTTCCCCGTGTAAAACAGAAGGAGTCAATAATCACTCACTGCACGATGTGACAGGTAAAAGCAATTCAAATTGTGTGTGTACACTTAGGGCCTTTAGGCTGTTAATTTAATCACTCAAAGTACTCTCAACAAAGTTTTGCTGACAGAATAGCCAGGTGAAGTGTCCCCTCGCTACGGCTATAAAAATACATGTCCTGCATGCTCCTACACCCCTGGTTTTTGGATACTCTTTTAGGCAAATGCTTCTCCCAAAGCCCCCCTCAAAATATGAGCAATGACCTCAGCCATTCCTAGGGCAGCTGGGTGATATTAGTATGTTCATTACCACCAGAGATATTGCTTTGATGGTGCTCCTGGCAGGGATGCACTTTGGAAAAGAGAACAGAGTTTTAGATATGTATCTGCCTCCTGATAGACACCCACTTACTGCACACTTCCAGATTCCTTTCACCATGTGCTTTGGCTGCTTTGAGTTCAGATATTCAGTATCTTCAGGGAAGAAGCGTAATTCCTCATGATCTTGCTTGACTGTGTTGCTGGTTTTAATCTGAATGCCAGAAAATATCTGAGTTGCAGGCATGTATCTGTTGTGTTGGACTATTTTAGCAATGTTTCAGCTAGCTGAGGACTTGGGACAAAACTGTGACAGAAATGTCTGACCCAGCTCCAGCTGCAGTCAGTGGAAAAAGAGTAACTGACTTCAGTGGGAGCTGGATTAGGACCTAAAACAGTGAGTGCAGCGGTGCTGCGGTGTCTTTCATCTCAAAGCTGCTGGGTGAAATCCAGACTAGGCTGGTAATGGTTGGGAAGCTGCCAGCTGCTAATGATGTGGAACAAGTTGGTGAGTCCTTGCTCCAGTTTGTAGGAAGCCACCAGACAAAACAAGTCCCATTAACAGCCAGCTCAACCCTTTCCTGGTTGGGTTTGTGCTGTACTGGCAAGGGAGTATTTCAGGAACTTCCCCTCATGTGGCTCCTGTGGTGTCTGATCTGCGGAGGCCACAATGCTTCTGTGCACATTTATCCTCATGAAATTCCCTAGAAATACTCTACATGCTATAAAAACAGTGTCTGGAACATAGTGCTTTCCCAGATCTGGCCCACTCTCCTGCTGCTTTGATACAGTCGTACCATAACCACAAAACCTGTCCTCCTTGATTTCCCTGCCTGTAGCCGCAGCTCCTGCAGTGAATACCTGCACTCTGCAATGCTCTTATCTTTCAGCTCCCATTAGGTGAAGTGCTCTGTGTGATGGAAGAGCAGACACCTCTGGGTGTGGGGTACCCCAAGAGCTCAAATTCAACGGATGGCTGAACCAAGAAGGAGACTGACTTTCTAACAATATCCCAGTGGCATGTGAAACAATGTGAGAGTTTAGATGACATGCACAAACCAACCAATATTTTTCCTGTTTTCAGAGCTATACTGGAAAATGATGATGGAGAAGGAGAGCCAGTCCACTCACTGCACAGACCATCGGTACAGCTGTTGAGGCAAGCAGGTACAAGCCAACATACCTCCTCATTCCACCTAGTGAGGGAAAATGAAAGTAAAGGTGATGACAGCCAGGAAGCAGGTAATATTTTTGCTGTCCAGGTCAAACCAGCAAGGTGCTCAAACAGTGTTGATGGCTTTGTTTTCCAGGGCTTCAGAAGAAGTTATTGCCACCTGAGCTTTTTAGAAATGATTTCCCCTTTGAGATGTGTTTCATGGACAGGAACAGGAGCCACAAGACAGGGTATCTTCAAAGTCTCCAGAGAGGATGATAGGTGTATGTAGGCAAAACTGGAGATGCAGGCAGAGAAAATGCACAGGATCTGGTAAAGATCAACCTTATGTGCCTAACTCCTCACTGCCCTAAGGTGGCTCTGCTTCTAACATTGGTCTTACAGTGCTCTCTGCTGGGTAATGAGAAGTAGAGGAAAGCACAGCTGCAAGTATTCTTTAGACCGGAAGGTAGACAAGCATTGCAGGCTAAGGAATGATGTGCAAATTTAGCTTATATGTTGCTCCAGGAAATTTATACAACCTCCTCTGTCCTACCAGTATAAACTAGGTTGAACTGTGCTCCAGGAATAAGTTTCTAGCCAATGCAGAAACACGTGACAAAAATGTCTGGAGCCTTGAGCCATGCTCAACACAGCTGCTAGTAACGTGTAGCTGTTATGTAGCTGTTATGTGGCAGTGGTCCCCAGGCAAACAGGCTTCTTGTGCAGCTTTGCACACATTCAAGCTGCTCAGTCAAGACACCTAGCTGGAACTGCATGTAACAGACTCCTTAATGAGCTTGGCAAAACGATCAGATTAGTGTCTTTTACTGCTTCCACTTTGCTGCTGGCAATGGTAAATAGGGTAAAGAGTGAATTTCACAAAGATAATTTACCACCTAGTAAAATGGAAAACCATAAGCTGTTGCTCACCTAGGCAGGCTAGCAAAGGCCCTGCTAAACTCAGCTTTGGTGATAGAAGAATACTTTTACCACCATAATTTATGTCATTTTCAGAAGCTGATAACGGTGGCCTGGCAGAACAACAAAAAAAAAATCTGTGCTCCTAAATGGTACTTCCACCAGGGGGCTCTGTGAACATATCTGTACTTTAAAAATGCCTCTATAGTAGACAAACCATCAGGTGAAAAGACAAGGCTTTAATCAAAATAATGGATCCAACGAGTATGGCATTACAGGGGAGGAGCTGGTCTCTTCTTTCTGGTGACCAGTGATAGGACCTGAGGGAACAGCATGAAGTTGTGTCAGGGGAGGGTCAGGCTGGCTGTCAGGAAAAGGTTCTTCACCGAGAGGGTGGTCAGGCACTGGCACAGGCTCCCCGGGAACATGGTCACGGCACCGAGCCTGTTGGAGTTCAAGAAACATTTGGACGACACTCTCAGAAATATGATTTGATATTTGAGTGGTCCTGTGTGGAGCCAGGAGTTGGACTCGATGATCCTTGTGGGTCCCTTCCAACTCAGGATATTCTATGATTATGATTCTATATTACTGTAGAGTCCTCTGATTTAATTAATATTCTTTAGAGGCAGTGCTGTCCATAAATAGCCTTGCCTGTAATTGCTTTACTGTCTTCATAAAAACTCCCAATACCTTGTAACTTGCTCCTAATGATTCTTAGTGGGGCTAAATTTGGGGATATGTGGTTTCATACCCTACAGCAAATAGAGAACTAAGCAGAAAGTGTTAACCTAAGGAAGTGTTCACAGGTAGGTGGTTTTGGTAATTGCCTAAGAAACCCTATGTTAGCTGCTGGAATGTATTAAACTAAGCTGAAATCTATGGTCATGTAAGTTGCTGGGCTGGGCTGTAGATGTGACGGCTGAGGAGCCAACTCATGGTCAGTTCTGCTGCTCCTGTGGGCAGCAGGAGTTGGGCGTCCTTTAACTTGCTTCTACGTGAATTACAAGAGCTCAAGTACCAAACCTCAAAGACATGTCTCTGGTAGTACGAAAGGGCATAAAATGAGGGAAGATGGTCCTGTAAGAGCTCAGTATTTAAAGAAGTCTTTCTAGGCCTGATAAATCTCACATGGAGGACAGACAGGGAAGTGCTGGGCTGCTGGCTGCCCGTATGGATATTTTGTGTAGCTGCTTATCTTTGCATTTGTAAGGAGCCATAGGATGCAGAGCATACATTGGACCAAAGGTTATAAACAGTATAACGTTTGCTGACCTTCGTCTATCCTACCTCAGCCTAGCTCACACAGAAACAGAGGAAATAGAAATCAGGCCCTCCAGCTTTAATGTTGGGAGGTGCAACCTGACCTCCCTCCTACATACATGACCCTGCCATGCCAGTCAGTGAACTGACTCGAAATGGCTGTGTTTAAAAACAGCTCAGCTCTGGACACATCCCTCCCCACGACTCAGGGCACAGGCAGCCCTGCTAGAAACCCTTGTCCAGAGGGTTTTCTGGGAAGCTGTTCGATGAGTGGCTGTCTTGAGCCTACGCCTCCCGCACACCCCCTGCATGGGCTGCCGCCCAAGACAAGAGCGAGCCCTGGCTCTTCCCTCGGGTCTGGCAGCTGCTCGTGCTCGTTTGGCCTTTTGCCTTGCAGACGAGCCCACTGCCCAGTTATCAAGTGACAGCTGCAAGAGATTCCTCAGTGTGCACAGCATAAGGGCAGGGAAAGAGCAAAGGAACAGCAATAGAACAAAACAAGCTGAGGGAAAGGACACCCATCCCACGTGCGCATTCTGCAGGATCAGCTTCCCCCACTTCTCTGTGCCCCTAAAACAGCTGACCAAGACCTCTCCTACACCTCATTCACTGTTGTTCAGGAAGACTGATTTCTCCTTCCTCCCCTCTGCCCCTGCTTGAAGTAGATTTTCTTCCGTCACTCAGGTCCAGCTTCCTGTGTCCATGCTGTAGGAGACTGCCTGGCACCTCCCCAGGCTTAACCAACCCATTTGATCTAGGAACTGTTTTCCTGAGTTTGTTGGTGGGTTAGAAATAATCTCCTGCCACCTCACAGCTCTCCATAGACTTGTGTTTGTGCACATATGCACACTGTGAGAAGGGCTGCTTTGTTTCTGTGGGGCTGGGAGCATAAAACTGGGGCTCAAAACTGGTTTTGATGTGGGGGGAGCTCTTCTGGTTGGGCATGTGGGAAAACGCTTGGCCAAGCTCTGTCCATGTATGTGTATGTAAGTGTAAGTGAATATGAAAGACCAGTGCTCTCACCTTTGTGCATTTGTAGTTTATAGATGCATGTAAAGAATATTTGGCCCAGCTTTCACTGCGTATATATGTGTGCTTATGTGAATCCTTACCTATTTGCATGTGAATGTGCGCCACTTGCGTTTAGCAGGAAGTCTTAGCACAGGAGTCCTTACAGCCAGTTCTGGTTGTGTTGATGTTATCAGGTGCCTAGATGTGCTTTCTCAATGCTTATACCTACCTGAATGCTTTTGTCATTGTGATAAGGTCAGTGGTTTTATTGGCAGGGAAGAGGCACTATAACCCTGTGGGCCTCCAAAGATCACATGGTGGCTGAATCACTACCACCAGCAAACAAAAGAGAGATGTTAACAGAGTCATCTGCATAAGGGTACCACCTTTCTTCTGAGTCATCTCCTCTCCAGATTTTTCTGTTCTTAGGTTAATTCTCATGATCTATTGGGATTACACTTTAAAGAAAGCTCTTCAGTTACCTCACCGTTTGACAGGCCCACCTTCCTCCATATATTTACAACTAGCAAATCCGTGTCATCTCTGGTATATATTCTACATCATTACAAAGAGTAACTTTATAAGATCTCGATGACAGCTTGGGATCCTCGGGATTCTGGGTTGTACAGGAACCAGGTGGCCAGAGCTGTAACTTTGCCTCAGATCCTATTTGCACTTAACGCTGTATTCATTCCCTAGTCTCAGCAAATGCTGTAGATGACGGATCCCATCACCCTTGTCTGCTAGACTGATTTTGCTTCAGTAAATCATTACCTTCCAGCCACCACACAAAATCTCTTAAAGGTAAACTTTCTTTATAGCACCTTGAGGTTCATCACCATCACCTCAAAAAGAAACAGAAAGATCTAAGACTGTTCTTTCAAGACTAAGGATCCAGGACAGGCCCACCCAAACAGCACTGCCCCAGTGTGGACCCAGATACTGTTTCACCTCTTGGTTTTAACCCTTAAGCCATTTTTTCCTCTGAGTAGCTGCAGCCTAAACGCTGGCAGTGTGCACGCCCAGACTTCAAACTCCAGCTTCTAACAGTATGAGGACTGGGAAGTTTGGCTTGTGCCATACGGGCGGCATGAAGTTCATGTCTAGATCTGAATTCAAGCCAGGAGGCTGTTCGTTCAAGCCCGTTGTCAGGATAACAGAAAATTTGTGTGTATGGAAAATGTGCAGACCAAGGGTCTTTTTCTAGATTTTAATCTTTTCCCCAGGATTTTAGCTTTAATGTAAAAAGCCAGACATTCCTAAATGTCCTGGCTGTGAAATTAATCCACAGCATATAAATTGATGGCATCTATCCTATAGATGAGTGTAAATCATTGCACTGGGCCAAAGTTCTTCCACTGACCTTAGGGGAGTGCAAATTTTAACAGCCTGATGTCATGTGCCCCTGAAATAAAAGCCTGCTAAAGATCACTGTTGATCACCCCTCAGCAGGTCACTCACCCAGCAGGGCGGGTGCCTGAGCTTTCCCCCGGGCATTCAAAGGGCTGGAGGAAAGCTGCAGGTTTTGAATATGCGAGCAGAACTTTTGTTTCTTGTTGGGTTAGTGAAATAACTGAGATGTTTCCTCTGTTCTTAATACAAAACCAGAAGAGCCGTTTGCATAAGCAAGAGCTTGACATTTCTGGAACCCTTGGGCACCGGGGAGGGAGGGCTCTTTCCATGCCGCCCCCTGGATATGCCGCCCTTCAGGCACGCCAGAGCGCAGGCTGCAGCACGGCGGCATTGCCGGGCACCTCCATGCCCTCCTTGCGGGGCTTCAGCTCACACAGGCCGCCTGCGAGGCCGCCTCATCTGCCGCGACTGACGGGGACGGGGCTGCG
The DNA here is from genome assembly GCA_013399115.1 of Anseranas semipalmata. Taxonomy (NCBI): domain Eukaryota; kingdom Metazoa; phylum Chordata; class Aves; order Anseriformes; family Anseranatidae; genus Anseranas; species Anseranas semipalmata. The sequence continues at coordinate 173,290 of VXAA01002927.1, forward strand.
CCGCCGCCGCCCTCACGTCAGGGCGCGCGCGCGGGCGCCAACCGCCGCTCGCTGCCCCAACGGCCGCCGTGCGGTG
>VXAA01002927.1:173528-197321 GCA_013399115.1 Anseranas semipalmata
CCGGGGTGGCTGCGGCGCGACCGGCGTTTGCCGGGCGGGGAGAGGCCCGCGGGCAGCTGACGGGCCGCCGGGCTTCTCCGCGGCCCCCTGAGGGCGGCAGTGCTGAGGGGGCCGGGGAGCGGCGCCGTGCCCGGCCGGAAGGTGCCTCCTCGGGCAGCCGCGCAGGGCAGGAGGCTGAGGGCACGCGGCCGCCTTGCCGGGGCGTTCAGCTCTATTTCAGTACAAAATCCCGCAGAGCTGCGGCGGCCGGCTCTGCTAAATGCGGCGCTCGGCTGCCGGCGCTGCCCTCACGCCTGGCTGCCGCTGCACCGGGCGGGAGCCGAGGGCCGTGGCCCAGCGAGCGCCGTCCAGCCGGCGGGCTGGATGCTTTCTGATGGACCGCCGCGTAATGTTGTAGAGCAAGGTGAGTATTTGCACAACGCTTTAATAAGCTCTGCATAGGTGATGGCCAGGTAGTGGAAGCTCTACAGCTTCCTCATCCGTGTAATTATGCTGACTAGGAAGTACTCCAAAAAGGAAAAAAAAAAAAAAAAAACAGGTAGAGAAGGTCCTGGTGCTTCTGAGTAAGTGACCTCCTGGGCCGCTTCTTTTAAGTTCTTTCAAGGAGTTGTAAACTTCTTGGTTCTGTTGTGTCTAAAGCTTAAAGGAAACAAACAAAAATAAAAGAAAACAACCCTTGTAAAATAACTTGCCATGTTAACTTTAATTGTAGTCCAGTAAGATCATTATATGGTGTAAAAATAAATAAAAAGTCACCTATTATGCAGGTAGTAAGTGCTGTTCTATGCACTTCTGGCCTTATGAGAAATCTTTTCTTTTTTTTTTTTTTAAGTGGCTTAAACTATATAAGTAGTGGAATATTCTGTAGTGCTTGCCAGCCGACAATAGTTAGGAAGCCCACATGAAATCTATTGTTAGGTTTAATCTGTTTTAATAGTAGACCGTTGTTTCTTCTGTTGCTCAACTTCATTCTCCTCTGACATGTACATGGAGCAGTAAGTTCATTTAAAACAAATATTAAAACCAACAAAGCTTAGTTTTTCAGATAGACAGCCCTTCTGCTGGCTTAAATAGCATGTGTCGTTTTAAGTACTCTTCCTCCCCGTTTCTTTTTCCCCTTCTCTGCTTGCATTAGACTAGTGCCTGGAGCCTGTGGCAGAAATGGGACCTGGATGTACACATGCAACTTGTTTGGATAGTAACGATGCCTCTCCAGAACTCTAGGTGTCCTCACATAGCTCCTTGCACAATAAATAAGTAGATATTTTAAACTCATTGGTGTTTTAATCTAGCACTGGATGTTCAGCATCTTCCTTAGTCATTTAGTGTACCCTCTACCTTCTCTGAGGATCCTAATAAACAGTTTCTGCAGTATACCTAGAAAGTCCTTAGGTCCAAGCTGGTTTTGGTGTAGAGTGGAAGGAAAGAATAGAAACACAACAGAGAATATCCTCCTGACCTGTCATAGTAAGATTGAACCATTTTTAAAGCAACGATGAAAATATAGCGTAGAGGAGAGAGATGGTCTTTTAAGTATACAGGCCTTTTAAAAGTTTATTGTTGGAGCTGGTTATTGTTCTGAATATCTCTTATTTAAAGAGGCACAGAAAAGTGCACTATCATTTATCTGACTAGTGTTACAGAAAGGAAAATGAGACAGCAAATTTAGTTTCTCTTCTTGTGCACCAGCTAATGCTGAAGTGTTTGCCCTATACAAATAAGGGTGTGTATAATATATTACACACCCACCCACCATCCCAACAGAGTTTATTTCAGAATGGTTCCCTGTTCAAGGCCCTAAACTTAGGTATTCTGTATATATGTATGTGTGTGTGTATATATATATATATATANCGTCTACTAATCCTATTATCTCTGCTTTTCAAGTAAGAAATGCAGACTTCTTGGGGCTCACTGGGTGGAACAAGAAACTGAATGTCAGTTTCAAGCTGTCACCCAAGGTATTCAGTTAGAATTTTAGAATTGCCAGGGTGTTAATCTTTGAGTAGTAGTCTCTGTTGAGGTCCTTCCAATACCTTTACGTTTGCACTTTTCTTAGAATCCTATTAAGCCCTAATAAATGGGTTGTACTGTGGTGTGAAGTTCCACAATACAGAACCTGCAGAACCAGGACCTTGGATAAAATTATCTCCTCCAGTAGAAGAAAGTGTTGGAAGCTCAGAATGCTTTATAAGCTCTGTATGATGTTAAGCTTTGTTCCACTGTATAATATTTTTTGCAGATGGAGCTCATTCGCTTAATATATTTTTATTAGAGCTTTACTATTGGTGTTACGATGGCTTTCTGTGTAGGTGAGTATGGGGTGGTGTGTCAGATCTTAAGGAGATATAATACAATATCCTTATGTGTGCACAAAACAAGCAGGCCAATTTACTTATAGGCAGAGTCATTGGCTTCCTCTTATTTCTGTTTGTTCCTTTTAAGGCTTACAGTAATAACAGCAAGCCAAAAGGTCTTGGGATGTTGATGGGAAGATTTCAGAAGCAACAAATAGAATGATGCTTAAGTTGCACAACAGATGTAAGCATGTTTACATGTCTGGGTTCCTCCTTCTCTGCCGAAGTCAGTGGAGTTCTTGCTTATTTTTGTTTAGGGAAACAATTTTGGCTCAGGCTTCAGCAGAGGTGACTTCATGTTGTCTTTCCAGCTGGAATAATGCTGTTTACTACAGGGATTCTAAGAAGTGATATTTAGAGGCTGCAGTGCCTTTCATAGAACTGGCAGAATACCTGCAGAGCAAAAACTGAGAACAAGCTTCTTACCTTGATTTCATATAGGTGCTGTGTGAGGTCTATTCTTGAGCAGTTTTATTCAAACTGGGGAAACTTTCTATGAATACAACCATGTTTGTGATTTTTTTTCTGTCTTGGTATTGAAGCCTGAGTATATAACTCCCTTGCTGCTATGGCTCTGAAAAGCAACCTGAGATACCAAAGGTTTCTTAAGCCACCTGGAAAAGAGCTGGAAGATACTTTGGAAAGGTTGGTGATAGCAAGCTGCTTTGAATTGAGGACACTGTGACATTTTCTTCATGCGTGTGCATTGATTGTCTCAGATGCACCCAAGAGGTGTTTGAGGCACTAGGTCACTAAGAGCCTTGTTTAAAGTGTTGAGGTTGACCTGGGTTTGCCAGAGTGTAAAGTACAAATAACAGAACTAATGTAAAGCTACTCCCAAAATTAGTAACCAAAGGAGGTGTGGGGCTAGTATACTGCTCCCACAGTAGTTGTTAATTATTAAGTGATGTGCTAATGCTGACAAACCATTTGGGAGATATTGTTTCCGTTTGTGAAAAGGAGAGAAGCAGTCTTCACATGAAGTATGTGTTCATTATGCTGCACGTGATCCAGGATAGACCTAGAGTTCATAATGAGATTCACTGTCTTCCAGTCCTCTATCTGTTTTAGGTTTTCATGTGCTTTATATAATTCACTAATGTTGTATCAGCCTGAGGAACACAGTAAGCGCTTGTAAGAATACTCAAGCCTGATGATGGCATTATTAGCTGGAAATATATTGAATGCTTAATATGTCAAAATTGGGGCATGAAGAACAGACTGTGTTGCTTTGAAGCTGACTTTCCTATGGCTTCTGAGAATGCAGCAGCTTGTTTTGCTTACAGCCTGGATGATGAAATATCAAAATATCAAAGACGCAACCTGCTCTGCTGTTTATGCTCTTTATGCTAGACCATGTGGAATTAATTTCCTATCACAAATAGAGTCTTGGGGAAAACTTGTGTAGCACTTGCTGTGAATATACTGCTCATCTTGAGATTTCCTTGAACTGCCTTCATAGACATGACCCTATGTCAACAACCAGGAAAGCAGATGCCCTGTTAGCACAGCGCAGTGTCACGCTACACTGCGCACAGTGCGGTGTTATGTGCTGGTAGTGCCATGGCCCGGCTGTGTCGCTGGCTGTGCCACCAAATTCAGTGGGACAGAGTCCTGCCTCCATCAGAGGGGTCCAGTCAATAGCACCAGCTGTTTTTCCAAGGTGTATTTTGAGGTTTGAAGTATGTAGTGCAATCCATGAAGCATGAATTGAGTTGTAGTTGTCAACCTGGTTCTTAAAGTGGCCCGTTAAGTATAGTTGCCAGACTGTTTGCACTAATGCTCCTCTTGCAAGTGTTTCACTGGACTCCAGGCCGCCAAAAATTAGCTGTTACATGTTGAGAGCAGCGGCCTGAGGAGGAGCAGGTGGTACTCTCAAATGCTCACACAGCAACGTGTGTCAGACTGAGTTTCAAGTTATGATTCCTCTAACCAAGCAATCATCTTTCCTTGGAATCTTGGTAAAGTCTGTGGTTCTCTACTGAAGGATCATTGAAGGTTTGGGTGCTTTTTTATTGTTTGTCTTTTTTTTAATTATTTTTCAGAGCTTCCCTTAACATTCATCATTACATCCAGTTATTCATATTAAGAATATTGCTCAGTGATTAAATCTAGGACAGATTAAATAAGTGCTGCTCTTAATTAAGATGGTTGACATCATCTATGTCAATTGTGCTAGTGGGTGCTGAGAGTTTATTTCAAATGCAAGTCAGTGGCATATTGGGGGTGGACTTTGTAAAAATAGAAAGCTGACAGCAAGAGAAAAGTCATAATTGGATTTTGAGATTAACATTCTTGGCGTGGTTTTTAAACAGAATGTTTTCTTTTTATGGAAGTAAATAATTTTTCTGCAGGTCCTAATGTATAGCACACTATATATCTCCATAAACACTTAACTCTTAGCCTGAGGATATGAAACATGCTTTCCTTATTCCTTTGTTTGGACATGCCAAAGCAGAGAACTGTATTTTACTGCTCCCACGGCAATATATGCCTGGCCAATCATGTAGCCAGAGGAGGTGTTTGTAGCCTGAAGGACAAATACTGTTTTTCTGGCAGCGTGCGACAGGCCAAAGCTGATGAATTGCTGGGTGTCTCACATTGAGATTTGTGTACCTGTGATGCATGCAGAGCAGAGCTGGGAACCTTTTGTTCTATGCTTGCCATGTGACTTGTCGAGGATAGTGTACCATGGTGTTTTGTTTCTGAGGAGGTTTCTCTCTTTTGACTAAGGACATATTTAGACAATGTTGGGCTTTTTGCAAGAGGCTAGTGCAGTGAACACTGCTTATCGTCTCTGGGTCTGTAGTTCTCCACTGGTGTGTCATTAAAAACCTCACCCTGATCAGGATGAAGAGTTGGAGGTATTGCCTTGATTGCAAGCTTTAGATCCTCCCAAATAAAATTTAACTTGCTGCATATTCATAGTTGAATGTTTCAGGGTTTAGGGCTGTTTATGTAGCTGAGGAAGGCTGGTTGTTGTTTTTCCTTTCTTCCCAGATGAAGGCATTTGGAACACCCTAGGAGTACAAAGTGTTTCTTTTATGCACAGCATGCTATTTTTCAGCCATCTTTCCAGGGAATAGAGCAACACCAGGATATGATGCAAAAAAATTCCCATGTGGAGGAAAATCAGCTCATCTATACAAGATGTCCAATACATCAAAGTCCTTACTTGAACTATCTGCTCTGTATTTATATTTGGGATATATATGCACCCCGTTGACATTCTGAGAATTGCTCTGTTAGGTAATGCTTTTCTCTTAAATGTCACACTGACAACATTAACTCTGAGCTGTTAAAACTGATGATGCAGATACTAATTCATTGTGTTGAATATCAGAAGATTACATATGTGTTCCCAGAAGTACTTAAATATTAAAAGCTGCATAACTTAACTGGATTATCAAACTATAAGGATGAAATTCAAGGAGTGGGCCAGGAAGGCAAGACAGCTGACGCAGGAGGGAATATGCCGGAGAGGCTAAAAAATTGCATGGCAAGATGTCACTCTAGACTGAGCAGCTGGTAGGTCAGAAACTGGAAATGGAATTTCAGTGTTCTGAATTTATGAAGTGTTACTGTGAAAGTATTGTTTTAATGTTCATAAATGTGAAATAAGCGAGGGTGGAAAACTCAGTAGTGTAGCATTGGTAGATTAACTGGGAATTAAGGAAATCAAATTCTTTTCACAGAACTCCTGCAGATTTGCCTTTTTTTTGTGTGTGTGTGTATGTTGATTATTTGGGTGTTAATTATATATGCTTGTGTCTGTATTGGATATACATAGTAGGAATGGTGGCGGTGTGGATCTGTAAGAGGTATCCTCAAAGTGCTTCCTGCTCCGAGTTACAGGTCTGAGCTCGGGGAACAGGAAAGGTTTTGCTGGAGAAACTGTTCCTGGCCCTCCCGTTTCCCCCAGGATCTAGGTTGAGGCGCATGAGCAACATGAGATGCATCTAACAAAACAGGGAAGGATGAACTGAAGCGATGTCCTCCAGAGTGGTATTGACAGAACAAAAAGGCTTGTGTCCAAGCCCTGCTTCAGTACACAAAATAATCAGGGACCTGATAAGGTCTCTGTGAATGCTGCCATTCTTGATCCAAGTGAAACCACTTCAGCTGCTACATACCTAATTCCATAAACAACTTTGTGACTTTATTCATCAGTCAAACCTTTAGAGGTTTAAAAGACATGAAGACAAAGCTCTTTCTTACAGTATCTTTCACACTGCATGTATAGATTGTCCCTAGTTGTTGTCAAGTTTTTTCCCCTTTCATTGGGGAAGAGGAAGAACCAAGAACTTAAAGGAGAAACTCATTGAAGTGTTGCTGTTAAATCAAATTGTCAGGCTTGGTGAAAACAGTTTCTTCTGTTGGATGTTTGTATCTGAAAAGCACAGCATTTAGAATCCAGGGGCTTCAGGGTTTGGGCAAAGAATTGTTATTTTTTGATATAAGATACACTATTTCAGCAAGCAAAATAAGCTGCACCAGATAAAGCATTTATAAGCCAGTCTGTATCTACAGCTGGAATTTTTCTGCCAGACTTTAAATGCCATTTACCTTATGTTTAAAAATGATTCTCCTGGTGAAATGGTTCATGTATAGAAAATACATGCTAGTACCTTTATTAATGTAATTTTGTAGTTCTCTGTTGCCAGACTTACGCATGCAAAGTTCTGGTGACTCTAGCAAGTAATGCTTTTTTATGTGCAAGTCAAAGGGTAGGATTTTTTTTTTCTTCTTCTCCTTCTCATGGGAAAACTACTTAAATTGCAATTTGACGTTAACATCAAAGAAAATTAAGTCGTTGACTCATGCTGTTTTCTAAGGAAAGTCTAAACACGGGTTTTTGAAGGAATAACATTGATATTTGTGTAAACAAAGAAAATATTTCCTTGTCAATATGTTCAGTTGTAGTAAATGCCCTTGAAAAAAAACTGAACTCCTAAGTCTTCCTAAATCCCAACTTGTTAGATTAATAAAACTCAGATATAATGCTTTTTAGCTATCCTCGGAATTATTTTTAATTGTGAAGTTTGACAGAAGGGACATTCAATTACGAGAGAGGAAAAGCGGTGCAGAGAGAAATGGTTTGACCAGTTGTTTTCCAGATGACTGATGGAAATTGGGTCTTGTGCACTTTATATTCTTGGCCCAGTATGCTATTTCTGAGCCACACTGACTACATAAAGACGAGAGCGTAGGCCTCTGGAGCAAGGGAACAGGTAGCTCTAACATTGCTCCTCAGGCTTTTGTGGTAGAACACAAAGCACGACGTGTTGTTTTCGTGTAGTGAACCTACAGCTCTTTGATTCAGTTTGCTAACTTTGGGCACTTCCAGCTTTTGCTCCCTTGTTTGTTATTGTGTGGTGATGGCGGTGAACAGCAATGGTATCCAGGACTAGTTTTATTTCAAGAAGATTTTGTAGCTCTGTTGTACCAGTGATAAAAGTCATGGCTGCTGGTGGGGAACATTCAGGTATCGTCCAAGTCTCAGCAATAAACAAGTTGACTTGTGATCTTCACTGGCAACCTTAGCCTCCTTTTTTGGGCAAGGTATAGTAGGAGAGCTTTTGGAACTTTCATAAGGTAGTACAGAATGTGTGGTTCATTGAAACTCTAAAGTAAAAGAATAGTTAGCCCTGGGGTAAGTAAAAGAGCCATGCCTGGAAAATCTCAATCCTGTTTCAAATTTGTTTTCTAATATGTCTATATTAGATACACATTAGAAATAAGAATAATAGAAATACACATTAGATAAGTATTGAAATGGTGAAGGGTTATATTGCTGCGTTTTCAGCCTGCGGTGTCCTAATCCCCAGTTGCTTGTTCTTATCTGCCAGATTCCTGCTCTCCATAGGAAAAATCTATCCAAGGATATGTCTGTATTAGGAGAACAACCTCTGAAATGTGGGTGCCTCTGCAGTTTTTATGGGCAGAATTCCAAGTTCTGGCAGAATATGGGACCAGCAGATGATCAGTCATGGATTTTTGTTGGGGTTGGGTATTGTCTTTGTGTTTCACCCCTCCAACCTCATCACTACGTGGGATCATCATTAGTCATCAGAAGTGTTTCTCAATCTTCTCTCCCCTCCTCCGGGGCTTGGGAACTGTCTCCCTTGCCTGATGCAAAAACCGCCCTGCTTCCTAATAATTTGTCCACAGCATGGAGCAAGTGGAGACGAGTCTTCATTTTTTTTTTTTTTTTTATTTATACTCTGTGATCTTGTGACTTGATATATCTGTGCAGCTTTGTTTTACTGACTGTCTTCTGTTTAAATTGTGTTTTACAGATGTGGAGGAACAGTTGGTGCCGTCTTTACTTGTCCTTTAGAAGTAATAAAGACTAGGCTCCAATCTTCAAAGCTAGCCTTCCGGGCTGTCTACTACCCACAAGTCCAGCTGGGGACCATCAGTGGTGAAGGAATGGTCAGGCCAACATCTGTATCACCTGGGCTCTTCAGCGTTCTCAAGTGAGTACTGTTCCTCTGGTCCTTCAATGTTAATTGACACCAGTGATCTGAGTTTCAATTTCTCAGTGCAAACACGGAATGCAGAGTTTGCTTTAGATTTGCACTGGAAGGATGCATGTCAGTTGGGCTTTTGCATTCAGCAGTAGAAAGATAAATTATTATTTAAAAAATACATATATAAGTTTCCTGAGTGTTCCTTTGAACTTCCACATAAATTTGCTTCTAGCACTCAGAAGCTTTCCAAAGCAAATTGATTTGAGTAAGTGCCTGGAAGTGTTTATTTCTAAGTCGGCTGTTCAGATGGATGCTTTTTTGGTAGTTATTACATCCTAGGGATCAATACACAGGACATACTACAAACTTCTGATATGCTTTAGCATGCAGGAACTATCATAGAAAATATTCTGGAGGAAAGTTTTTTATTATTATTTTCCTTTTTTTTTTTTTTTTTTTTAAGCAACAGGTAGTGTAGCCTTTGTCTTTATTGGGAATCATCATGTTTATTATCTCATTTGAGCAGTGGAACAGGTAATCAGTACTAGCTGGGGACAGTTCTTGGCACAATGATTGAAGGACTGAATGAGCCGTGTACTCTTTGTCTTTCTTTACTGGAGCCGTTCCCAGTTTGCTTTGAGTGGCTGGTGAGAGATACTTGTTTCTATTGCTGCCCATGCTATTTACCTGGTTGATGGAGAGAAGTTTTAATTAAGCCTGTTCCTGTCTTGAAGTCTTTTTCTTGGAAGCTTCATTTAAAAGTGGGAGCCTGTAGCCTTTTCTCCTCCTTAATGGATCAGTGTTGTAATGAGGTTTCTTATTCTCTGCACTTAGTGATTCATGACAGTTCCTGATCCATCTTTAGAGTTGGCCCTGCTTTGAGCATTCATTTAAACCAGATGACCTCCAGATGATCCCATATATTTTAAGCTGTGCTTGTCTTTACTACTGTGTGGATGATCTGTAACTGAAACTTACAGGAGTGAGGGAAGGACACTTTTTGCAGAAGAAGTCTTGCCAAAATATAACTGGGGTCTTGGAAGCTCTTATCTTTTCCTCATCTATATCTGACTTAATGAGATCTCTTCCATTTACTGTTAGTATGTTGCTTCAGCTAATTATTGTTGTGCATCGATCCTGTCTACACCTGTATTATTTACAGACTCTTTTCTGTGGTTCAGATTGCAACAGCTGATGCTCTAGCTGTTCCCTTTTCAGAAGTGCATTCATAAAGAATATGAAATGTGAAATCATCTAGCTTAGAACTGCTGAATAATTTTACCAGCAACTCTGAAGGACAAATCTCTACTATTATATTTCATATCAAAGCACCATAAAGTTATGGTTCAGACCTCATGCAGATGCATTGAGGCACGCCACATTTGGATCACTGGGCACGCCGCAGGGTAATGCAGAGGAGGTCCTGCTTAGATCAGGTAGTAGAAATGCCAAAGAAAATACTGACTAGCAAAACAAACTGAATGATTTATGTAAGGCCAATACACTTGGCAGGTTGCCTGGGGAGAAGCTGCACAGTTATATAACAGTACAGTGCTAACTCAAAGTCTCTGCAGAACTAGATGGCTAGAGTCATTCTGGGACTTGGGTTTCTGTGTTGTAAACAGTGCTTCTTTCCCATGCCAAACACTTCGTACATTCAGAGGTGAATCTAGAGCAATCCGTGACTGAAAATGTCACACAGTGCCAATTGCCTTCGATTTTCATCTCCTTTCCCTTTCTTCTTTTTTGCCTTGCAGCTTTGGACTTCAGATAGCTGTAACTAAAGGAAGTGATAACTTAAAGGCACGATGCTCTTAATTTATCTTCTTTTCCCATCTTTCTCTGAGATCTTCCTTTTAGGGAGAGAAGAAAGGGGTTAAAATTGGGTGAACATTTTAATATATTTATTAAGCTCATTAAATTTGGTGACTATGATCTTGATTTTATTTCACTTCAGGAACTTCTGTGGTGACCATGATCTTGATTTCATTTTTACTTCAGGAATTTCTCAGCTGCATGTATCACCAAGTTTTTGAGCTATTTACTCCAGGGGATTAAGAAGTGAGAGCAAAATAATCGTGCTACCTGTCATTCCCTTGCTGGCAGTGTCTATGAAGTACAGATAATGCTGTTGATTGTGATCTTTCTGATAAAACACAAATGCATGAAGAAAGAGGAGAAAGTTAGGTTTCTTTTACTCCTCCACCCCTTTCTCAATCCTGGTCATGCATGCATGACCAAACTGGACGTGAATTGAACCTTCTGGTTTAGGAAAACTGTATGGCTGAAGAAGCCGTACATGTAAAATCTTTCTGTAAGAGTTAAAGGTGTTGAGTATGAAAGCCCCTTAACTGCTGTAAATAGAAAGTAGGTACTCAGGAGGGCAAGTTAAGCCTGCTGCTGAATAGAAAGCACTCCAGAAGGACAGGCTGTTTTTGTCTAATCTGTTTAAGATTCTGATGAGTCACCCCAGCTGGAAGCTGCAGTCGTGACTGTTAAGTGACAAAGAACAAGTAGTTGGTGGATCTGTCTCCTTGGAGACACTCAGCCCTGGAGTTTACACAGAAAGTTCAACTCTACTGCAGAAAAAGCATTTCAGAAGCTCTTATATCTTCTGTCTAATGAGCTTGTTTTTGGAGTCTGTGGGGAACATTCCCAACAGTGCTAATGACCTAGAAAGCAAACTTAGAAAAATGGGCAGTTCAAACAGGTGCACGTGAACTACCCTTGGAGCCTGGTGTTATCTGGGTTTTATTGCATGGTTTTCACGTGATAAGCCTTTATTTCAGTTGAGGGCTGCTGTCTAGCAGGTTGTGCACTGAAATCCCAATGGTTACTCGACTGTACCTGGCTGTCACTGGTGAATACTTTGCTGTTTACTAGTATTTGGCTGCTAGTTTATTCCCTGCGAATGTCTCCTGTTATTAGTGCAAAGAATTGTGTAATATCAAATCTTTTTTTAATGGGTCACCTGAGCAAGGTATTGTATAGAACTTGACAGCTGCTGGGGAAGCTGTCCAGTTTATCTTCTTCAGAGATGTCCTAGCTGAACATACCTTCTGAGATGTGGGGGTAGATGGGTGAAAATGCCTTTGGGAACTTGGACTGTAGCAATTGCAGAATTGCAGGAAAACATCATTTGGTTGTCTTCCTGCTTGAGACTTGGTCATGAAATCCAGTGGCAGTAATGTACAGGAGTACCTGTATAGTTGGTGTTTCTTTTGGAAGGATGCTATGAACTCTTTTGAATGCCCTCAAAACCAGAACAGTTACCCTGAACTACCTGGGGAGACATAGCTTGTAGTACAGTGCCACATTCAACTTTTACTCCGGAAAAAAAATACGACTAGCTAATTGCGAGAGGGAAGAGGGTTTCTTCCCCCCCCNGCAACAAACTCCTGAATTGCTTAAATTGCTTAGATACAGAAAATGCCAAAAGTATTCTGTGTTCATCAGAGTCAACTAGCATTGGATTCTCCGTGAAACTATTTAATTCAATTCCTGACAGCTTTCAAAGAGTGGAAATTATAACCTTCTGTCATATGACACACGCTTGCCTGTAGCGCGCTGAAGTTTTACAGCACAGTGGCTTTTATTCAGTAGTGTATAATTCTGCAGATTTTCAGGTCTATTGTTTAGCATGAAAGCTAACAGGTTCACAATTAATACTTATTTCTTTAGCACAGTTCTTTGAACTGTCTGCCAGAACAAGAAACGTGACTTTTAACCTAAATACTACCCTTTTTTTCCCATGTTTGTTTTTATTTTAAGGTCAATTCTGGAAAAAGAAGGACCAAGGTCGCTCTTCCGAGGTCTGGGTCCAAACTTGGTTGGAGTTGCACCATCAAGGTAAATAGTTAAACTATGTCCAAAAGACACATTTAAGGCGCCAACCCAAATGTTGCAGTCCATTCATGATACAGAAGAATAGGTCACAAAATTATCCCATCCATAAGCTGAGATTTGTGAAGAGTATCAGACTGAACAGCATACGTGCCAACAGATAATTTTAAAAATTTGCTTTACACTTGTATAACACTGTCTTTCAGTTACATGTATCAGTCGCTAATGTATTCAGAACCTGTTTCTCATCCATATTCATACCAAGTGATGAAATGGTATGAAAGTCAGTTTCTGTCTTTCTAACAATGAAACCTGCATCTGACAGATTTCTCATATTTTATTGGCTTCTGTAAACTTTTATGTGTGTATCTTAGCTGCTGCTTTTGATCTGTGCATTCTGTTATCAGTGGAACTTTGTTTATGATGCTCTCCTCAAAAAAAAGAGTGGGGGGAAGGGGCTATTTTAGCCTAGTACTAAAAGAAAATTTAATTTAAGGTGCAGATTAAATAAGGCACTTAAGTGGCTTTTGCAATAACTTTTATGCTTTAGGAAACAGAAGAATGTACTGCAAAAATATCTGTAGGATTAATATTTTCATTTTTCTAATACGGCCAGCCACTTCCCTGTGAATACATGAAGGTGTTTCCCAAACACTGAGTAGGAGCTAGATGCAAGAGGAGGTGGCAATACTTATCTGGTCCTTGATTGCCTAAATTTTTCTCAAATGAAAAACTTGCAAAGCTGCCATAAACCCCAAGGGTCCCACTACCCCTTTTTTTAAACAATAACAACAAAACTACCTATACCGTTCATTTGTATTTGGAAGCCTTACAAGCACCTAATGTTTGGTTTCCACATGTATCTATGACCGTCCCATTCTTAGCAGGACTGAAGATCTCTGTGCCTAGCTAATATTAAAGCATTGACTGTTGCAGATCTTGCTCTGAGCTTCCTGTTTTTGTATGCGTTATGTAGGGATTTGAGTTGTGTAAAACTCTTTTTCGTTTCAGTCCAGGGTTAAGAGTTGTAAGTGTGAAGTGCTGCTAAGGCAGCTGTAGCTCTGACTAAATTTAGGGAAAGCATAGGCTCAGAGCAGGGATGTGACTTTCCCAAAGTTACGAAGTGTATTTAATGCCAGAGCTGGTGTTAGTATCCAATCTAACTTGCTTTATCTGCAAGACCATGTTGCGTCCCATGTCAGACTTGGTATGAAAGTGAAATATTTCTAACCTGTGGGTGTCAAGTCGGATAATGGAACTGTGGTGTAAGGAGGAAAAATGCTTGTATCCTTGCAGATGGAAGCAGTCATATGGACGCCCCTTTGGAGAAAGCATCTCCTTTTTCTGGAGGGGGTAAAGTAGTAACATGTCTAACTTGATGTCATGTGTATTACATTGATTTTCTTCTCCTGTTTTTTTTTTTTTTTTCCACAGAGCTGTCTATTTTGCATGCTACTCCAAAGCCAAAGAGCGGTTTAATGGCATTTTTGTACCCAACAGCAACATTGTGCACATCTGTTCTGCAGGTTCTGCAGGTAAGTGTTTGTAATTCATCTTCCATATGGTCTGCAGCAATATTCCAATGCCCAACCCCTCAACAGTAGCAGGCATGCATACGTTGGTATCTGCATGGCTCTGAGATGCACCTTAATTCTTTAAAGTATGTATTCCAAGCTGTTATTGATACAAGGCTTGTTCTGTCCCTCTCAGTAGCTAGAAAGTGAATGGAAGGAATCATAAGACAGGGACCGGACTTCCAGTCTGTACAGGGCCTAGGCAAATAGACCAGTCTTGATTGAGGGCTGTGATACAATTGCGGTATGTGAATGAATTCAGAGGCCAGTATGTGGCTCATTCTGAAAATATACACGTAGTTTGAGCTTGTATATGCCAGAAAACATTAGAATCTATTACTAGGTGTAGAAGGATATACTTTCTAGGAAACATAACCAGCAGTGATCTCCATTAAAGGGCAAGATCAGGAGATGTGACTGAGTTCATGGAACAACAGTATGTGAAAGGCACTCCTAATGAGACAAAGTTCAGAGACTATTTAAAAATAAAATCTGTGAGGCTGGAGACATCCCGTTCTCTCAAAAACAAACAGATGAGTACTTGGCAAGCTTGCTTTGGAGGCTGTTAAGGAACACACTCTCTGAAGAGCTTAAATTGGTGTTTCATGATGTTACTACTTTTGTAGCATCTAGTTTTAACAACCAGGTATCAGTGCAATCTAGAGTTTGTAACAAAAGTATCACATGTTTGTTATGTAATATAGTTGTAGGAAGCCTTCAGCACCTTTTCAAAAAGTCATCCTCACATATGTGAGGAGGCAGAGAAAAGGCATGTAAGATTTTGCAAAAGAGGCTAGTAAATAGATAGATGGATCTATATGTATGGTTTGTACATATCAGTCAGTTTGTACATATCCGTCAGTTGCCTGCTTTGTAACATTTGTAACCTGTGGCTCTTAATTCCTCAGCCTTGCTGGATGTGAACACTGCCTGAAGTAATAAGGCACTTTAACTAAAGGCATATTGGTGGAGCTGGAAGTCCTTTTGCTTTGGCCTTCACAGGTTTTTGTGCCAACATACCAATAGATAATACAGTGATGCTCTGTTGGCACAGCGCTTTCTATAGGTTGTGACTGAGTCATAGCAATGTTATTTATTTCTCCTGTCTGTGAAATTCTATGCTTTGTCCACATTTATTGTTGAGGGAGATTTTAAGAAATTGCTGTAGCAGATGAAACTGGTATAGACACATGCTTGGGTGTCTTTTTTTATTAAAGCTTTTTCAATAAGCATCTTGAAACCATGCACCAAATATTGCAGCTACAGAACACTGAATAGTGGCATGACCTGATCCTTGTCTGTAAAGGACATTGACCTTTTTAGTGTTATTGGAAATATTCTACAATCAGCTTTTGGAAGAAGTCGAAGACAGACTTCACAGGGTTTGATCCCAGGAGTTTGCTAGCTCCTAACTTACCTTATTTGCAGAGAAACTGCTTTACTGTTTAGCACTTTAAAATGTTTCTAGAGTTTTCTTTACTAACTTTCTTTCTGACTGAAATGCTATGGTAATGTCTCTAAACAGTTTAAAAAAAAAGTTAATAGACATCAGCAAGCCTTTGATACTGTTTTAGACTAATTGTTTTGGTTTGTTGTATTTCTCCTCCCAGGACAGGGAAATACCTTGTTCTTGTCAGAAGGATACTGCAGAAGAGCTCCACTAGTTCAAGCATCAGTCACCAGAGTGATCATTAAAAATCTTTCCCAAACCGGCCCCATAACTATGGGTGGATTCTGTTAATGAGATGGCTCAATGGCACCACCTAGAGCCTTGGGGAAAGCAAAAGACTAACACGTGTGTTTTCCCCGCAGGTTTTCCTTTTATCTATTTTTCTAAAACTCAGTTGGTAAGCTATCTTGCCCACAACAGTCTTTAGGAACATGATATATTAGAACAGGTGTAAAAAGGAAGGAACCCATATGAAATTCCAAAGCCATTGGTTGATGCCTTCTGAAGTTTAATATAGGATAGTTCTCTGGCAAGAGACAGGTTATAAGCTACACACCTGCATGTCTTTTGAAACCTCTGGAGCTGGTAACTACAGCTGTGTTACTGCACAGCGTATATAGTTCATATTTGCATGAATAATGGCAATACACTGGCCTGGATTCAGCTATACTTCTGTTTTTCTTTTCTCTTTTTCAGCCTTTGTCACAAATTCCCTGATGAATCCTATATGGATGGTGAAAACCAGAATGCAACTGGAACGGAAGTAAGTAACTGAGAGAGATTTGATACTACTGGATGGCTAAGGAAGCCTCTGGAAAACTGAAAAACTTAGATGTTTTTACTCACGGCCCTTTAGACTTTGATAGATCTTGATCTTTTGTTTCCCTGACTCCCACTTCTACCTTTCAAGCTGCCATCCTTTTGCCTGGTCAAGCTGAAGGTTAAGGTTTTGGGTGTTGTACTTCAATTTGATACACAGTTATTACTGAGAGGGATGTGGAAGTTGCCTCCAATGCTGCGTTAGATTCAGGTTTTGGTTCCACTGTAAATCTCAAGTACATTTGGGCATAGCATTAATTTGCCTTCAGATCCCTGCTTACAAAGACTTCTGTACCTCATGGGTTGATGTTGAGGCTAAATACATCAAGGACTGAAGTGCTTTGTTACAGAAATAATAGAGGCTATGGAAAGGTCAGAGGAGCTCGTGTGGGAAGCCAATCATGAGGTTGCAGTCTGTGTCCCACTTGGCAACCTCACTTGTACTGGCCGTAGATCATACAGATGTGTGTATTACTGCAACAAACCAAGGTTACTGACACAGAGCTAGGTAGCTGTAAGCAGAAAGGGTGGTGCTTTTTAAATTCGAATGAAGCAGGATCGGTTTAGTTTCATAAAACATTCTAGAGGCAGTAAGAATCTGTTGCAGTGCTTTAATGTTCTCTTGCTTCCTTCAGCATTGTATTACTGTTAACTATACCTCCTGAAGGCAGAGAGGGAATTTGACAGTAATATCTTTTAGTCGAGCGATTCACAGTCACTGGTGGATATTGAAGCAATGAGGGAGTCTGCTAATAATGTGACTTCTTAGAATGGAAATTCTTTCCCGCAAGGATGTGTTAGGTGAGATAAGAATGATCCTTTAACACACCACAACTTATAAATAATTTATAAGCCTTAATTCTAGCACTTCACAGGGTGGCACCTTTGAACTGAATGCTGCCTCTTTAAAATTAAAGATCGTTTCTCATGTAGGAGACCTCTGTCTTTTGGTCTGCTGAAGATGGCTTTAAATGGAATTACTAGTTTAATGAAAAGCAATGTGTCTTCGGTGCTTATTGTGTTTTAAAGCATTGGTGTGAACTATCACAGATTAGATAGGACTGGAGCTGTAAGAATTATTACAAGTATGTATTAGTCAATTAGCAAAGCCAAGTGTGCACTCCTAGCATGATAATCCTGCTCTATGCAGCTTTCCTAGAAGATTTTTGGAGTAAAACTTAGTAGAGAACCATTTCTGTAGTTATGAAAACTATCGAAAGCCATGAGTTGTTTTGTTTTGTTGTTTGTTTGTTAATATATCTTAATTCTCATTCTGGGCTCATTATATTCTCTATTTTGTTTGTTTTTTAGAGTCAGGGGTTCAAAACCAATGAATGCTTTGCAGTGTGCTAGATATGTTTACCAGACAGAAGGTATCCGTGGCTTTTATAGGGGCCTGACTGCCTCCTATGCTGGGATTTCTGAGACCATTATCTGCTTTGCTATTTATGAAAGTTTAAAAAAGCACTTAAAGGAAGTCCAACTGCCCCGTTCTCCTCCTAATGGGACCGAAAGGAACACCACAAACTTCTTTGGACTGATGTTTGCTGCTGCTGTTTCCAAGGGCTGTGCCTCTTGTATTGCTTATCCACATGGTATGTTAACTTTTCCATTCATGACTGCAGAAGAACAGCTGTTGCCTCTAATCCAAAGCAAATGATGGGTTTTAGGGCTGTAAAATTCTTGGCTGTTTGAATGGCCAAATGCATGTTCTTGTGGCATTGTGGCATGTGTATATGCATAGGCATTTTCAGTACTGGTCCCATTATCCCTAGTTGATGATTGGGACTTCCTAATTTGAAAACAACTCCAAAAAAAAAAAAATGCCCCAAAGAATTAAGTGCCTAATGCATCTGTTCTCACTAGTAGCCTCATCTATATGAGTCCCCACAGCCTTTGAGAGTTTGTATATATTTAGTTTATAGACAGGCTGAATAATAGCACTGTGTGGTATTTGTAAGTAAGCTAAGTATTTTGCAGAAGAAATAGGCGAAGGTTTGTTTTCTGATGATCTGGTTATCTGAATTCATACATGAGGCAATAAGAACTCAGAAAAAGGATTCATGCATGCAAATCAAGTGTGGGAAACACTTGGGTGAACAGAGGTACACTTTTTGGATAAACGTGAATGTCATCCTGGTTCTATAGAAAAAGCAATATTGGCTATGTGAGCATCAGTAAAGCATTTAGTTCTGTAGCAGCTTGAATAAGCACATAATCCATTTATTCCATGTAGAAAGGAACTCGTCTTTAACTTTCCTTCTTGCCTGAAGGACAATGCATACAGGATTCCATGTCTGAAAGTACTAGCTAGCAGGCAATGGATGCAGGAAGGTTTTAATGTCCCTGGGCCTTGCATACTCTTTCTTGAACTTGGCATGTTTCTTAACGGAAAGGTTTAAGTCTTGTTAACTTTGGGCTCTGTTTCACTTTTTTGCAGAGGTCATACGGACACGTCTGCGAGAAGAAGGCACTAAATACAAGGCTTTCATTCAGACAGCACGTCTGGTAGCACGTGAGGAAGGCTATCTTGCCTTCTATAGAGGACTTTTTGCCCAGCTCATCCGACAGATACCAAACACAGCCATTGTGTTGTCCACCTATGAATTAATTGTGTATCTGTTAGAAGACCGTGCAAAGTAGCAGAGCCAAGACTACTGTTACAGACTGTAGACCAATTTCTTCGTTGAACAAATAGTCCTTTATGACTGATGCAGGTGGCAGTGCTGGTGGAAGAACTACGAGTCTGTGATCACCTGCTGGATATTTTCCTTTTGGATTCATGCTTTCTGAAAGGTCTCGAGTCATTAACGTTAATAGTTAATTATTACTTTTTTTAACTTAATGATAATTAAACAGCTACTAAATTAAATTACACTATTTAATTTAAGTATATGTTTGTCCTTTTCCTTAAGCACAGCCATTGTGGTCAAGGAATGTACCTCGTACCATCAAATGATCTCTTGGACTGATGTTTATTAAAACTGTATTAAAACTGAAGAACTGGTTTGGAAGTTTGAAACTTGGTCTTCCTGCCACTAATGTCATGTCACTTCTTAGCACTAAAATAACCTAATGCCCAAATAACTTTGAGAGGTCTTCTGTTTTATTCATGGTGCATCATTTGTTGCTGTGTGAACATTCTGGAGTGTTCAGGTGCCACACTGGAATCTCAGAAAAGCCACTTACACTGGCAGTGTTGCTAGAATAAGATTGTGGGAGGCTCTTCAGTAAAATGTAATTATTTACAGTACTCTGTGCACCTGAGTGCTGGTGTGTGTAAACTGATCTGTCATGACTGGCTGCTTTTAGACTTTGCTTTTGTGAAGGGCTGAGAGCATAAGGACAGTCCATGTTTGTGGCCTGGCTGCCCTGCAGAGATTCCATGAGATGCACTAACTTGGTCATGTATCCTGACCTAAGTCTTGCACTACTGTGAGGCTTTTCTTGTGTTGAATTTTCCTTATACTTCAATGCTAGGGGTGTGGAGAGTGGAAGAGAAGAGAAGATAGGTCCCAAACACTACAGACTATGAATGCAGTTCTGGATTCTGCTTTACAATCTGATGTTCAGGAATAAAGCCCTCTTTGTTTGATGTCTTTCTACAGCAGTGCTTCTGGTGGGAATGAGATAACTATGTTATCTCACAGACGTCACTAGAGTTAACACCAAGAAAACACATAGCCTATGTAAATATTTTCTTTGTCATTACTTGATTTCTTATTGAAGGAGATAAGGATCTGCCAGTCTAGTGCAGCTGCTGGAACAGTGCTCACAGGTTTCATATAAATACAATATCTGCCTTCTCCTCCAAAGACACAATATCAAAGGGGTGTTCTTCAACAGTGGTCATGATATAGTTCTTACTTTTCTTACTATAAATCGAGTATCCTGCGTAATTGATATAATTAGTCCTTTCATAAGCATTAAAATGTACTTTTAATTTCAGTAATTTCTTTACTACTTGTATGGCAGCAGAACCTTATGATTAAAATACTGTCTACATATAACTTCTGATAGAGCAGGATAAAATATTTTAGAACTTAAATGGGTAGATCTGTGTTTTGCTTTGGCCATTCTATGCTCTTCTATTCACTAGTGTCATTTGCTTTGACAGCTGAGACAAACTACAGCACTTGAGCCCATCTTCAGTCTTCCCTGCTATTGAACTGAACAATGAGCTTCTCATGATTTGAGCAGGTGTTGAGTTCTTGAGCATAAGCAAGTGTTTACGGACATCTTTGACTTCAAGGAGCATATACAGTGGAGGTGTTGTTTGGACTTGGAAAGATCATGCAAAGCGTTAAGAAACAGCCTATTAGTGAGTAGGGCTGTCTTTTATAAGAGAAAGTTTTCAGGCTATTATTTTGTTGCAGAAATATAATGGGTTGATAACTGGATTCAAACCTTCATGTTTATTCTCATTAGAACCTAGCTGGTGACTGGTACTTGATGTCATATTTGACATCAGTGTGATGGAGGAGCACAGAGCAAAGAGGGTAGAATGTGTGCATAACTCATTATGAGGCAAAACAGTGCAAAAATAACTGATTTCTATTGTGTTTCACTGAAAAGAATATATCACGTTACCCTTAAGCTAAAATAAGAAACAGCTGAGTAACTAAAAACTGGCATGGCTTTTTTTTTTTAATGGAGATGATGAGCAGCAAAAGCTTTAGTCTCTATGGGAGTCATACAGTGCTGTTTCTATTTTTGAGAACCAGGACACTTGTGCTGCTGCTTTGAAACTTTTTCTGAGATTTGCTTTCTTAAATTAGTATTCATCTGTAGTCACAGTACACTGGCTCACTTATAAAGCGTTAGTCAAATGTGTAGACTGCTGGTACCTTTTGAGAATGAGGGGAGGGAACTAAATGACCCTTTTGAGGAGTTTGGGACTTGGAGAAAGTGAACAGATTTTTGCTCTAGCTAAATCTGGTGGAAAGTCAGGAATTCTGGGTTTTTATTGTCAGTCTTTAAGCTTTGCTGCCAACCCTGACAAAGTCTTAATATGCTGGGGGGGTGGAGGGGGGAGCTATAAAGCTATATTGGGAGCTAATAGAATTTCTGAATTAGTTAATTTTATTCCTGTTTACTTCTCTACCAGAATTCTAAAAATTCATTAATTCTTGATTCATTAACCTTGTAAAGAGTTAACATTTTCATGTGATGCTCTGTGAACAGTCCCATTGATGCTACTGAGTATGGAATAAGCCTATTACCAAAGGGAAGAATTGGGAGTAGTTTTTCCAAAGGCATATCTGAATTTAAAAACAACCAACCTTACTCTGGTTGTGAAAGAAAAACTTTAAGCATTTTTCACAGTTTGTGCCACTTCTTCAGCTTCCACAGAAGGTCAGTTTCATGGAAAGTAGATAAATTTGTCACTGGTTAGATTTTCCTGGACAGCTTCTCTCCAAGTTTGGGCTTTATTACTACACCCTTTGTGGCTTAATTATCAGATAGGTGGTCTGAAGTGATCACAAAGTTTCCATCAACTTTACCAGGACCAAGTCTGTTCCTGTTCATAAATTAACAGTTAATTTGAAATTACAAACACATTGTTGCTACAATAGTATGAGCTCCTTAGGTTGGTTATTTTAGCTTTGGAAGCATTTCTTTGGCAGTTGAAGATGTAGGCAATCTTCCCAAGTCCTTATGCTAAAAGACTCAGTGCCTCCCTTTGGGTACCCATGATTGCCTTGATATCCCTCAAAATTATCTGCGTTTACTGATTGTTGTGACGCTTACTTGTATTGTGATTGTGCCCCTTGTCAGGATTTATAGTTGTTTTGCACAAGTTCTTTATTAGTTCTTTTAGGGAGGAAACTTCTGGTAAACAATGCATCTATGGTTGGACTGATACTACAGCTACAGTTGATAGGAAGGGAGGGGCTTCTGTAGAAAGAACAGGCAAGCTTTCGAGTACAGAGGTCTTGGAGGACTTGCAGAAAGGCTTGATGTGCCAAATGACTGGGTCGTACTTCTTCCTTCTGTCATTTGGTCTTAAAACAATCCCTAAATAATTGAGCTAAACAATGGAAGAAAGATGGAAAAACTACATCCTCCTCCCATTTATCAAGAGGAAATGGTCACTGTTAATTCCATATAATTCATTCCCCTGTTTAAATCTGTGGGACAATTAAGACCCCAACCACACTTAAGACAAGCTTAAAAGTACAGCTTACTTCCGGTGCAACTATTTGTCTATGATGAGCTTTTCCTTCTGCCATTAGTTTAAACAGAGCTCCTAGTCAGTTTTAGCTTTTTAAAAACACGATGTTGACACAACTTGGTTCTCCTGCATTTTAAGCCATTCTGTCTATTGCGCTGAAGGGTTTTTGTTTGTTTGTTTTCTTTAACCAGGAAAATAGGTGTGCAGTTTGAGGCAGGATCAGTCTCATATTTTGAAGAGGGCTTACCTCTTGCCTTCAGGTAAAAGCAGGGCATGACTATCAAACCACCAACTGCTCCCAGTTCTGTAAGAACAGTGAATCCAATGTGGATGTGCCGAGAGTGGTAGAGGTTAAACAGGTAAGTGTGACTTTGCTTGCTAGGGGAGAGCTTCTGGGCAAGCCTGCCTTGAGAACTGCTCGCATCAGAGACTTGAGATCTTTCTGCAATGATGTTTGTGAATCTAACTAGATAGAGGGGAAAGTCTAGAGCAGCAGTTTCCAACCTCTGGCTCACAGGTAACAAAGTGCCTGCAAAGCCCTCCGCTTGGCAGGCCATGCCTTGGCTAAAGGGAGATGTTACTTGCAGCACATGGTTTACAGGGTAGCGTTGGTCAGGGACCACAGAAGGGTGATAACTGCAGCAATAAAATCAGCGGGAAGGGTAGAGTAATTGGAAGGGCCTTGCATTTTCCCTGGACAAGGTAGTTTGATGGTAGGAAAGTACTGTGTGATAAAGATCTTATTCTCTTGGAACTGTCCCTTATTTCTCTCTAGGTTTCAGTTTCATAGTTCTCTGAACTGCTATTTTATTTTCCTGGCCTGCCTCAAACCCATCTATTGCCTTTTATTGGCAAATCTCTGCCTTCTTCCTGCAGGCTCCTTCCTGTAGCCCCCCTAGTTAACTCTTCGGGTGGTGTGAGCGGCCGTGCCAGGGGGCCAGTCCTTTCGGCCGGAGGTTTACTTCCACGAAGCCTTTCCCCAGGCCTGCAGCCAGGCCAGGCCGCGGCTGCCGCAGCCCCCCCCTCGGCCGGGGCTTCCCGCTCTCAGCAGCGCGCCGCTCGCTGCTGCAGGCCCGGCACCTCCAGAGCCCCGCGTCTAAAT